>CM046835.1:40486243-40835287 GCA_025618425.1 Heliocidaris tuberculata | reverse complement strand
CTCCCTGGAGTACAACCAGGTACAACTAACCAAAGTCGACCTCGCCAATTAGTTTGGCTAGTCACATCGCTTAATTTCGGCATGTAAGATAGAAATTTGTACTTACATTTCTTTAGAATTACTGTAACTATCTAGGAGGCTCTTTGATTTTACGATTTGACAATTATTTCGATGAAAAAAAAATAGAATTTCCTCGCCGAGCCGATCTTTCCCCGTACTGTACCGTCGATTCAAATGACTCGATCGCACGGTGCGTAATGTGTACTGTTATACCATTTGAATAGACGGTACAGTACGGGGAAAGATCGGCTCGGCGAGGAAATTCCATTTTTTTTTCATCGAAATAATCGTCAAATCGTAAAATCAAAGAACCTCCTAGATAGTTACAGTAATTCTCTTGACATGTAAGTACAAATTTCTATCTTACCTGCCGAAATTAAGCGATGCGACTAGCCAAACTAATGGGCGAGGTCGACTTTGATTATTTGTACCTGGAGCTCCAACGCTGCGCGTTGGAGCTCCCTGGAGTTAGAGCTGGACCTATAACTAATGGGTATTTACTTCTGTTTGTATCCAGGTCCACCATGAAACCAGGACAAAGTAAATCGGCCCGTTATAGGGCAAGATTGAGAACCCAGAGAAATATAGAGAATTATGTCATCGTGGGGCACTGAGGAATCAGACCAGGAGGGATAAGCTTAAAAAAGAGCTTCAAAATAATCCTACTAAAAAAGTCTTGGAAAAGCAGGCACGGCTGAGAGAACAAGCAAGGCTACGCCAGGAGAAGTACAGAAAAGGCAAGAAAACAGAAGTCTTGAAAATAAAACTTCAAACCCCCAAACCTGCGTGGGCTCCGACAGGCTTACACACACGCTCTTCAGTTGAAGCGAAGAGAGCCTATTGGCGGGAAAGGAAGAAAGTACAGAGACAAAGAATGAAAGAAAGTACACCGCAGAGGCCACGAAGGATCAGAGAAAAGGACAGAAGATCAAAGCAGGAGAAAAGGCAGATGATCAGACAAACAAGGCGTACGCACTCCCCCCATCGTGATCCAGTATTTGGAGGGTACAATTCAAAGAACACATTCTACAATGAAGTTACAAGATGTAGGAAATTGCTCCCTTCATCCCCAACCAAGTTTGCGTCCATCTTCAGTGCCCTTATTTGGAATGCTTCACCAAACAAGAAGGCAGCCTTGGAAAAGGAAGGTGTTATTATTAGTAACCAAGGAAAGGAAAGTCCAACAAAAGAAGAAAGAATGAACCGTGTCAGAAGAATTCGAAAGGAAGTTGTCAAATTTGTGAAGCGTGTCGAGGCCCTGAAAAAGGCAAAGCCGGGAAGGAAGAGAGACAGTGCACGGTGGTAAAAGAGGTAAAGGCATTTTACAAAAGAGAAGATGTATCGAGAGTGCTCCCACACAAGAGGTACGCAACGAAAGACGGTCCAGGTTACGTCATGGAAGTTAAACTCCAACGAGCCTACAGTAAAGGATTTTGCAGATTCGAAACTCAGTTTCTCAGCCTTTGCAAAACTCAGACCCAAAAATGTACGTCTCCTGTCAAAAAAGTATCACAACACATGCCTATGTGTCTACTGTGCTAACATAGGGTACAAAGTAGATGTGCTGAAAAGGCTGCAGCAGATGGGGAAAGTGAGCGGCCCTGTGATCAAAGGCGAATATCAGCTTGTAGACGCCCTGCTTTGTCCACTGGGTGAAAATCAGAGGTTCCAAGATTCTGGGTGCGTGTTTGGTACTTGCAGTTGTTGCGGAGACCTGGCAAAAAGAGTCGAAGAGGTTTTTCCTGATTTGTCTCAACTAGACAGTGAGACCACTATCACATGGAACCACTGGGAAAGAGAGAGCAGAGATGACAGGAAACCTAGGCGAATCCTTAGGGTTAAGCAGGGGTCCACCGATGATTTCTGTAAAGAGTTCACACAAGACATTGTCCAGCCCATGCAGGAGTGTCACATTCATACGACACATTTTTACGGCCCAGGTGGCAGCAGCGCCAATACCAGCACATTAAAGAGAAACTCGTAGAAAATTGCGTGCTAATGGTCATGGATTTTGCTCGCAATAGAAGTGTGTACTATCAAGATGAGATCAAGGCGGCGTACTTTGGTCAGCAGCAAATCACAATGCACCCTATAGTGTGTTACTACAAGAGGAATGCAGACTTGGTACGCGAGTCCCTTGTGTTCCTTTCTGACGACTTAGGACACGACTACCATGCCGTGAACTATTTTCTCAAACTGGCTGAAGGTTATCTATGCAGCAAGATGGTCATCCAGGAAGAAGTCATCTTCAGTGATGGTTGCACATCCCAATATAAGGGAAAGGGAACATTTGCAGACCTTAGCCTTGCAGCAAATACACAGAGAAATTACTTCGGATCAGAGCATGGTAAGGGGGAGGGAGACAGAGAGATTGGCACAATCAATAGATTGGTCGACAGGGCAATCATGAGCCGTAAAGCTGTCATAAACAATGCAGCCGGTCTTTTCGAGTGGTGCAATGCCAATCTGAGCTCTACTAGTGACAATGGCACAAGGAAGTTCTTCCTGGTAAACAAAGGTGACATCAAAAGAGACAGGCCAGAAACAGATGTGTCAACGATGAAAGGATGCAGAAGCTACCACCAAGTTAGATCTGTTAGCCCCTATGTGTTGCAGGCAAGGCGCCTATCATGTTTCTGCTCCGACTGTCTTCAAGGAAGGAATGACAGGTCACAGATGCATCAATGCACGATATGTAGGGAGCTACACTACTGCTCAATAATAATTGCCATTGTGACACTTTTGGGGTGGTGCCCCCTCCATCAGACCCCTTGAAGATAATGATCTACTATACTTGAACAACTTGAAGTCTCCTTCCCCTAAGAATGATTCTACTAGTTTGGTTACAATTAATCTACATGTACATGTTGCAATACATTTTACAGAATTTAGTGTCACAGGCTTTGGGGGGGGGGGGGGGGGGGGCCTTACCCCCCCCCCTTCCCTCCTTAAGGGATACATGTAGGTACCCTGTTTGCATTAATTTAGATCCTCTTTGCCTAAGGTTTATTCTCCCCTAGTTTGGTTAGAACCCAGCCATGCATTTTAAAAAATCTCATTTTCACAATAGGGGCACTTAAGGGGTGCTGCCCCTGAGCCCCCTTGGAGGCAAGGTACCCTGTTTCAGAAGTGAGGTCTCCTTCGTCTAAGGATCATACCTACAAACTTTGCTAACAATCTCACAACAGGGCTAAAAGAAGAAGCAAATATGAATCTAAGTACAGCCATTATTAGTGTTATTGGGGGCACCACCACCAAGACTCCACCCCCCCCCTATATTTGGTAGGCACCTCCATCTTTATTAATCTAGATCCTCCTTGCCTAAGGATGATCCCTGCCAATTTTGGTTGAAATCCACCACCAGCAAAGTTTTGAGAAGTCAAATGCATGTGTACAATACATGTATATATTACATGTACATACATGTACTGTATGTAGAGACAAAATTGAATTTTACCAAAAACTTAACCAAGTTAAACTGTCAGTAGGTGACCTTAAATGTGATGAAAATGTAAGATTTGGGTATTCATTTGAAAGAGGGTGACATGAAGACAATCCCTACCAAGAATGATGCCAAGTTTCAAAGAATTTGAACAAATACTTTTGAAATAAAGTAAACTTTCAAGAACTTAACCTCAGGTTAAGTTTTTGGAACACAATTCAACTCAATTGACCTTAATTGACCTTTGACCTTGACTTTTGACCTGAAATTTGTTCCACATTAGTTGTGATACTCTACAAGCCTTGTGTCCAAGTTTCATGGAAATCGAACATATACTTTTGAAATGAGAGCATTTCCAAAATTGTTGACGCCGTCGCCGCCGCCGCCGGAAAAGCGGCGCCTATGTCTCGCTTTTTGCTTACGCAGGCGAGACAAAAAGCAACACGGAGGCACAAAATTCCGTGAAAAAATACAGTTACATCATGTAAAGATAATGACATTGAATACAGAAGGGTGTAAAAGAAAAAATAGGAGCAGGAACTGCACGTAAACCCACGAAAACTCACACGCTGACAATCGGTAGGGGATAGTTATCCGCTGCGCCTAATGCGTCTTCGCTTTCCACGTAGGAGTACATGTACGAAGGTATGGCAGCAGCGAACGCTGGTCTCCCATCCAACTCACAGAACTCCTAAAGACGTCTTTAGGAGTTCTGTGATCCAACTACTAACCGGGCCTAATGCTGCTTGACTTTGTATCACTGATCTACGGGGTGAAAAAATTTATTTAAAAAAAAAAAAAAAAAAAATTGATTTTTATTTTCCCTTAGAGATCAGTGTTCGGTATACATGCGGAGGTTATCGCTACATTTTTATTCTCAATTTGAAGAGTGTTTATAATTTGCACAGCGCACGTACCAGTGCTCATTACGTCTACATTACAATGATTAATACGGCGATTCTTGATCTCTGCATATGATCTCTATGTGTAGCAATTGCTCGCGCAACACAACGGCACAACCATGCATACGCTCGTTCTCACAGCCAGTCTAGTCACGTTCGCACAACCATACTCAGAATTTTCAAAAAACGCTATTTTCACACAGAAAAACGTACAGACGTATTTTACTCCCAAAAAACGTATTAATACGTTAAAAACGTACTACTTGGCAGTAGTGTTGTTTCCGAATTTCCGAACCGAACTGAAAATTCGCGAATTTGCGTTGTCGAAACGAATCCTGCCGAATCCGAATTTTGTTGCTTGATTCGGAAGATTCGGAAGATTCGGAGGATTCTGAAGATTTGGGAACTACATGTACAGCATTTAATTGAGAATTCACAATTTTTTAATGCAAAATTAAATCGTGGACAAACAAATATCAAATTCAAATCAAATTCAAATGATTAATCTTACGTTGGATAGCTGCATGGGACCCACGTTTGTTTCGTTTGTTCACATTGCTAGAAATAATGCGTGTGTCCAGAAGAAGATTGCCAATTTGATGAGAGAAAACGTTGTACCGATATCAATGTGATCTGGTTATTGCGAACACTCGTACGAAATTACAAACGCCCGTATTCTATCTTGGTCTATTATACAGTCATCAAATTGACAGTGCGATAAAATACTAGTCGCTAATTTAGTTCGGAACGATAGGAATATTTTTCCATAGAGATCAGTGGTAAAGCGGAACGTCGCTCGCGAGAGAAAAAACTGAAGTTAGCGACCGAGTTAGCGATAATTTTATCGCACCGTCAATTTGATGATTGTATAATTGACCAGGATAGAATACGGGCGTTTGTAACTTCGTACGAGTGTTTGCAATAACCACATCATATTGATATCGGTGCAACGTTTTCTCTCATCAAATTGGCAATCTTCTACCGGATATATATATACACGACGAAAGCCTTTATTTCTCGCATTATGAACAAACGTAGGTTCCATGATGCAGCTATCACAAGTAAGATTAATTATTTGAATTTGATATTTTTGTGTGCCAGTAATTCTGTATTCGAGTGAATAATCAAGAATCGCGGATCCCCGCGCTTCGCATGTTAAATAAGAAGGAAGTCAAAACAGAAAAAGACACATGTAAAGGCGATTTCCGACTTTTTATTTAAAAAAATAATAATTATTCCGAATCCGAATCGAAACGAATTTCGGGGGAAAAAATATCAAACGAACCCGAATCGAATCGAATCAAAATTTCGGTGATTCGTTGCAACACTACTTGGCAGCTCTGTCTGTGGTATGTGACTGCCAGGCTGAAATGTACTATTCATGTGTTAACTGCACAGATACCAAGCAAGCTCCTCTATTATGCCTTGACAGATGTTTGTGTTTACAGAATTGTGTTTACATAATCCTGACAATATTTTTTGGCTACTTTGAGAAAGCGATACATTTTTCACAATTTAATAACTTATTAATCAAAAGGCCAATTAACACCAAAGTGCACCTCAAGAAGATTATTATACTCAAAATTATGTTATGAAAATTTAAAGTGAATTGAATAAAATTGCAGGTAAACTTTAAACGTATGACCTCAAATGACCTTTGACCTTATCACCAATTCACCATAACATGAAGGTAGCCCCAATGCATCTATGACCCAAGTTAGGTTGTAATCCAAGCAACTGGTATGAAGTTATTTGTCAAAAGAGAGTCTTGCAGGTAAACTTTAACATACGGACGCCGGACGACGACGATGACAGACGGACGCCATCTGGATCCCTTAGTCTCGCCTTCACCTCCGGTGGGCGAGACAAAAAGGAGTTTTCTCTATATCCAGAGCATTTGTTGCAGCAAAGCTCGGTTTAGGGGCACTTTCGTTTTTTTCAGGGGCGCGTTACACCCCCCCCTTTCCGATGGAGATTTTTGTCAGTTTTTATATTTTTGTTATATACATCCATACCTTTTCCTTCTGACAAAAATTGGTCCACGGGCCTTAAGGGGAAAATTTTCTCCAATTTTTAGGGGCGATCTGAAAAACCCACCCGACAAAAAAAAAATTTCATTTTTTTGGGGTTTGGTACTTTGGTAATGTATAGTCATACACCTTCCGTCTCACAAATTTGGAGCGTATGTTAGATGGGTTGAAATCAACCCGACTTTGGAGCCCTTTTGGGGGGCTCTGGGGGCCAAACCCGCGGCTTCGTTCAAGCTGACAAGCTTTTTTGTGAATGACGTGGATGGTCTAAGTAACTGTAAGGGGTCAGATCTCATATGTACAATGGGGTGACTATTTCAGGACAGGCTCCAAGACTATTACGCAGGCGAGACAAAATTCTGTCATGATGGACGGTCACTTATATTTGGGTAAATTTTTCCTCGTTCATGAAATTACCCAAAAGCAGAAAAATGTGCTGTAGATGAACGGAGTACAAGGCAGTGCAATACTGAGCGGTTCTGACGCAGCATGCTAAATTTAATTGTGCTAATATCTCACACTGTCGCATCACTCGCATGCATAGACGGCAGTATACCCGTGCAAGATGCAAGCATGCCGAGTCGGAACCGCCCAGCGTTGCCCTGCCTTGTACTCCCTTCATCTACAGTGCACATTCCGTGCTGATCTCGCCGTCCTTGTAATGCTTATCGCACACCTAAAGCTACACGTGAATGGTAAGTAAATCCTTATCGATGTCGCCATAAATTGTATTTTTTTCATATTTCTCAAGATCCGATCGCTGAAGTGGTTGGATGAGCTGAAAGAGGAAGATTTTAGTAAATTTTGAAGGTGGTTTGCAAGGTGAACCATAGGTGGAAATGGATGAATCTTGCCCACTGATTTTTTGTTTTGTTTACTTGTCTCTCCATAGGGGAGATTGCCTCCTGTGTATGGCTTGATGTTCAAAGTCATATTTCATAAATTATCAAGCCCATATGGCTACATGTAGTTGGCTACTATGTTCAATGTCAAATTTTATAAAACATCATCAAGCGTGTATGGCTAGCACTCACCTAGACAGAAAAATCTGTTTGAAAGGAGTTCTAAAACATTTTTTGACTTTTGTGGTTCTCCTCCAAGACAGACGGAAGCCTCCCATAGTCACTGTAGTCGAGTGACTACAGTGCTGTCCTAAGCACTGTGCGTATGGGTAAAAAAGGTGAGGAACCTCACCCGAAAACTTTACGACAAAATGCAAGTCGGAAATGAAAAAAAAAATACACAAAATGTCATGATTAATATATACATGTACTTAATATCTGGGCTGTCAACCCTCCCGCTTTTGGCTCATCCTCCTGTTGTCCCACCAACATCATGGCGGGAATCTCCCACCACAACGACCTTCCTCCCGCTCTCCCGCCAACCCCAAAATCCCCCCCCACCCCCCCCCCCCCCCCCCCCCCCCCCCCCCCCCCACTGAGTGACTATTGCGAGGGCTGGCGAGCACAAAAAATACCAATCTCCCTCCAAGCAGTTCCCCAATGTTGACAGCCCTGTTAATATAGTGGACTCACTGTTTTTCCATGGTGTCAATGGGATTATTGCAAGTGAATCTGCCGGGCGAACGGAATATACGTACTAGTGAATGCATGCTTATGTAGGTCCCAGCCATAGGTAAGCACATAACGGATGACCCTACAGGAGTGCTTGGGGCAGACTTCGGTCTATGTAGGAGAGGGAGCTCCGACGCCACCGCCTAATGGCGGTGGAGCTCCAGGTACAACTAACCAAAATCTTCCTCGCCCATTAGTTTGGTCGATTGCATCACTTAATTTTGGCAGGTAAGATGAAAATTTGTATTTACATTTCAAGAGAATTGCTGTAACTATCCAGCAGGCACTTTGATTTCACGATTTGAGGATTATTTCGATGAAAAAAATGGAATTTCCCCGTCGAGCCGATCTTCCCCCGTACTGTACCGTCGATTCATTGAATCAACGGTATACACTTACACTACGCACAGTGCGATCAAGTCTTTTGAATCGACGGTATAGTACAGGGGAAGGTCAGCTCAGCGAGGAAATTCAATTTTTTTTCATCGAAATGATTGACAAATCATGAAATCAATGTGCCCGCTGGATAGTTACAGTAATTCTCTTGAAATGTAAATCCAAATTTTCATCTTACCTGCTGAAATTAAAGGGAGCCATCGCTCGATATCCATGTACGTTCAATTTCATTCGCTTGCTCCTTTTGCAAGGCCGTGCATAACAACAATCTTGGAGCAGCGAACAAAATTGCCGTCGAGGGTGGAGTGGTAGTAGTTTGTCAGTTGGGTTTTTCAGTTCGTCTTTCCTCGGTCGAAAGCGTATCGCTGCAATTGCGTGCTCGTTTACCAAAGATGTACAGAGATTCCTGAATATTACCCGAGCCGGGCCAAGCTCCAAAACACCACGACTGGCGACTTTTCGGTCCCTTTAAGTGATGCGACCGACCAAAATAATGGGCGAGGTAGACTTCAGTTATTTGTACCTGGAGCTCCAACGCTGTGCGTTGGAGCTCCCTGGAGTTACCGTGAAGCAAGACGTAGTCCCAGCGGAGCACATCCTGAAAAAAATGACTGATTTTTCGGTCTAGCACTCACCCTACTGTCTCGACTATGGGAGGCTTTCGTCTGTCTAGGAGAGCCTCGAAAGTCATAAAATGTTATATAACTCCTCCTAACAGACAAATTTTTCTGTGTACACAGTCTTATGTGCCAGAGTCAGAGATACATGTATGACCATGAGTTGATTTTCACAAAATGGCGCCTGGATGACATCACGATGACCTGGTGACCTTGAAAAGGTTACTGGAACTTGATCTCGTAGGGGCTGATGACTGACGAAAACTTGAAATTGGACTGAGCCAATTTTGAGATATCATCTACACAAAAAGTGGGCGGAAAAAGGAAAGCTTGTTTTGACAAAACTAAAATTAATCTACTAGAAATTTAATTCATCACTGAAGACGAATTAGGTGGTCTGTCCTTGTGGCAAATTGCTTTGTCAGATGTGATAATATTTCTGCAAGATAATAATCATGATGACGACAATGATAAGATGGTCATATAAGTGATGACAACGACGATAATGATATATTGATAATGATGATCATAATGACAATAATGATGACAATAACCACGATAACCTAAGTGGCATAGCGCCCCTTCAGGTTCAATTTTATGGGCGATTTTTTTAAAAGTACTTGAAATGGCATGAAACATCTGCAAAATGAATTTGGGAGTATTTGGATCATTTCTAAATTTTGCGCACGCACAGACGCGCGGACGTACGCGCGCGTTTAACGAAATGTCCTTAACTGGAATGACACTGACCTTAACCATGCCAAATACGAAAGAGAAATGACATTTCGTTATGAAGATATGACCAGAAGTTGATTTTCACAAAATGGCGCCTGGATGACATCACAATTACCTCATGACCTTGAAAAAGATGTGGGAACTTGACCTTATTAGGACTGATGACTGACGGAAATATGAAGAAAATTGACTTAGCCGATTTTGAGAAATCGTGATAACGAACTGGACGATTTGATATTGCAGGACATGTGGGAGATTATCCCCTTAGCTTTAATACACGACACGGAATCAGATTGTACACAAACCACTGCAAACTACTTTCCAATAGACATAACACGCAAAATTAGGCAGTTTATTACATTGTTTGTGATGGTATACTGTATGTTATAATAGTCGAAGAAGATGGTAAAATGAAAGGCAAAAAGAAGAAAAAAAAAATTGAAAAAAAAAATGGACCCACCGGGAATTGAACCTGGGTCACTTGAATGGGAGGCAAGTGCTTTACCAATGGACCAAAATATTTCCAATAGAGATAACACATAGACGAAAAACGGGATTCTGAAATGACATTTTGTAGTTAAAAAATGGGCATGATCCCGACATCTGATCAAAAATTGGAGGGCACACTTGTGAAAGCTTATAGCAGGGCTCGACACTAACTGAAAATTTTGGTGGTCCAGTTGGTCCTCCAAATTTGACTTATTTTCATTTTTGGTGGACCACACTCAATTTTGGAGGTCCACATTAAATAATAAAATAAATTTAAAAACTTTTCAAATGTTTAGAATTATTTGTTTGCGGTTTTGTTTTTTCTATTTCATGACATGTGCTTGACCTTTCACTTTCATGTAGTGTATGTAAAAGCCGTAATTTTCACGTATTTTGCGAGTTGATGTTGGGATGCAAATTTCACAGCTCGCGAAAATATTCCCAGTTGATTAACCACTGCACTAATTTGCGCCGCAAAAAAAAGTGAAGCCTGAGAAACCGGACCTCAGATCGCTATGATCAGGGAGGTGATGATGATTGAAGCATAAATTTTAACTTAATTTGCTCTTCTAAAATGCTAGCACTTAATGTACATAAATTCTGCTACATAAAAGTTGGTTAGACACTTCAAGAATTGACTTGAATTTCACTTTTATTCTAGCTCAGAGCCAAAATGTTATGCCTCAATTCATTCTCCAGTAGAAGACATTTATATTCTTTCATTTAATATGGTTTTTAATTAAATTCCTGTTCCAATAATTCAGATTTGGTGTCAAATTATTGAATTTCTTCAATTATTCTCCATTCTCAAGTGCATGTACATGTATAGTCACATGACTAATGTTCGTGATCGCGATCGCAAAAATCTGCTATCGTGATCGCGATCGTAAAATCTGCTATCGCGATCACGAATGTGAGTCACGTGACTTAAAAGTGTTTGAGAAGGAAGGATATTCAGAGAAATTCAATATTTTGACACCAAAACCAACTTTTTGAAATAGGAATGTAACAAAAAATCAAATTAGATAAAATAATATAAATGTCTTTTACTAGAGATCGAATTGTGGCATGAGGTTTCAGCTTTGAGCTATACATGTAATTAAAGTGAAATTTAAGCCAATTTCTTGAAATGTCCAACCAACTTTTACATGGCAGAGTTTATGTTCAAATTAAATGCAAGACTTCAAAATAGCAATTTAAACAATCATGTTACACACTACATGCACATCACTTGCACTCGCTGTTTATCTTCAACACGCGAATGTTTTGTGAAAATGACGCATTTGAACATCGCGTTTAGCTCTTTCCTAGATTTGGGAGGGGATCGGCGATTTTAAAAATTTTGGTGGTCACTATGGGACCTCCATTTCCTTGTTTTTTTAATATTTGGTGGTCCAACACATCATTTTGGGGGACTTTGACCTCCGGACCTCCGCTAGTGTCGAGCCCTGCTTATAGTCTCAGCTACATGTAACACTTGCCATGCCTGTGGCTATGGGAGGGAATTCTTTGGTCGCGGTATGCAGTTGAAGAAGGAACTCAAATTTCTGTTCCAAAGAATACCATTTTTTTCTTGTTGAGAAAAAGAAAGAGAGAAAAACTTTCCAAAACACTGCTCACAGACCGCTAAGCTACACCTCGGGGATACACACACAGACCGCAAAGCTACACACTCGGGATATGGCCTGCATGCACACTGTACTCCCATATCCCAAGCACTGCGCGCAAAGCATACTAGTACTACTCACTGCAGTCACTGCAGTCTACTTACTGCAGTCACTCTCTAACCGTGAAGCTAATACACACATACCCCATTGTCACACAAGCACATGGCGCGCTACGATCACCTTCTAACCGTGAGTGTTGTTTTGATGCACGTTTCATTGCACAAGTGCAATGACACTGCACATGGGATTAATTATATGCATCGCGATCGCATGTGCGCGGTATACCTGATGGAGTTGTTGTTTATTGACTTTCGGTACAGTTCGATCGTTTGATAATTTTTAATCAATGCCGTGGGACGGTGAGAATATTCCGAATTTATTGTGATTTGTGGATTTTCTATTGGGACATATATGACTGATTTAAAGGGAAAGTTCACCCTGAAGATTACTTGAGTTTAAAAAATGCAGAAAAAATAAAGAAAAATATTGGCGAAGGTTTGATGAAAATCGGTCAAATAATAAAAGAGTTATGAGTATTTAAAGTTTTGGATTCGTGACGTCACATGCGAGCAGCTGCCCATTGGTCATGTAATTAATATTCCATATATTCGCATTTTTTTTACGTTCCACGATAAATTAATATTGTTTCTTTTCAGAATCTAGTACTGAATAACATTTCTGACAATATATCAAATGCACAGACGAAAATATTCTAAATTTTCTGAGAAAACTGTATTTTATGGAATATTTATCACATTACATATTGGAGGAGCTGCTCGCATGTGACGTCACAAAATCAAAACTTCAAAAGTCCATAACTCCGTTATTCTTTAACGGATTTTGTCCAAACTTTCGCCAACATTTTTCTTTATTTTTTCTGCATTTTTTAAACTCAAGTAATCTTCGGGGTGAACTTCCCCTTTATTAAGTTAGTGTGAATATGGCTGAAAATGGCTGAAAATTTGCACTTGAAGTCTTTGTTTACATGAGAAAAAAAAATTGCTATACAAGTTTATCCAACTGCTATGCAAAAATTATTTTGTATAGCAGTTTTGCTATGCAATTTTTTTGCTGAAAATTATTCCCTGAAAATGATTTTGAAATTTCAAGGTGTTGCCAATTTAAGGACTTTAAAGCCAATTCTCGTTCTTGCATCAAAGGCAGTATGGTCATGCAACAAAATGGAAATAGTGTGTTTGTTAATTTTTGCTCTTTCTACTCATGCATCTGGTATTTACATGTATTTATTTTTTTTTGGGGGGGGGGGGGGGGGGGGGCTCTGAATCAAAAGATAATGAGCCAAACAACAAAATGTGGTCAATTATTGTCTTGAAAGGGTTAAGGGCCCTGGGGGGTGTTTCATAAAGCTGTTTGTAAAGTTACGCATGACTTTACGAATGACTTAAATATGACAAGCCAAATGGGATGCTCAATCATTTTTAACTGCATCAACTAAAGTTGAACAGTGCAGATGTAAATTAACATTCTTATTATGACAAACATTCTTAATGCAAAGTATATTTTTTGCAATAATGTAATTGAGGTTATTGGAAATACAGTCACACTTTGTTAAAGGGATTGATTAACTTTGTGAAAAATTGTAAAAATCAGCTCACATGCCAGTGAATTGTGTGCAGTCCTCTTACTACACATAATTAAGGATATGTGAAAGTATGAGAGAAAATGGAACCCGTTTATTATCCTAAACAAGTGAATGAGTAAATTACACAATGCGTAATAAATGTCCCCGCCGGAAGTGCAGATCTGTGGAAATTAACTAGCCTGAACCTTAAAACTTCAGTGAAAAACTTTAGTGAATAAAATAATGTTACTGCATGCAAAAGAAGAGAATACCAACAATGCATGTATACAACTGAAATATAAAACATGAAAACATTATGAACCTTCAGCCATTTTGAATAAATTTGCATAAATTTGCATGAATAATGAATTTCAAAATTCTGTGTAGAAGTTTGGAAGCCCCCACCCAGCCCTATCAGATAAAACAATCGGAATCAAAATCCGATGTGAAATAGAGAAGTAGCATTTTTCGTCACTTTTGAATAAATTTGCATGAATTTGCATAATTAATGAATTTCACGATTCTGTGTAGAAGTTTGGAAGCCCTCACCAAGCCCTATCAGATAAAACAATCAGAATCAAAATCGGCCAAGAAATGACGGAGAAGTAGCATTTTCTAACATTTGAGCACACACGGACAGACGGACGCACGGACGGACGCACGGACGGACGGACACACACACACACACGCACACACGAACGGAGCCCGTTTCATAGTCCCCTCGCGAACTTCGTGCGGCGGGGACAAAAAGAGAAAAAAGCTACATGTAGCTAGTCGAAAGGTATCGCGATCAATCGCTAGCGCAAGTCGCTCGGCTTCTTCGCTGCCCTGCAGTCACAAAAACCAAGCACCAGCGCTTGGCAATTTCAGAGCGGTTTCCAGCCCATGAAGAAATAGGGATTTGTTCATTGTATTCTGTATGCGGTATTTAGAGTTCGGTGGTACTCTATCGGATCTATCCCGACATCAATGTTCAATCGTAAATATCTTGATATATAAACGACCGATCAGCTTATAAAACTCAGGCGATTCCTGTCTGACCTACAGGTTTGCAATTAGGATTACAGCATTAGCTGGAACAGTGATTTCTTTTTTTCCAATCCTGGGCAAAGTTAATCAATCCCTTTAAAACATCAGGAAAAACTCTGGGCATCCTATCTGGCACTTCATATTCAAGTCATTCGTAAAGTCATGGGTAACTTTACGAACAGATTTATGAAACACACCCCAGGAAGCTCTAGGGTTATAGATGCTCTCTGGTGCTATCTTCAATGATCTTAGGCTTATTTTTGAACATATGATAAAACTAAATGTATAATCCAATGATTAAAGGGAAATCCAACCTTACTAGCAAGTTGCTTTGCAAGAAAGAGGAAAAATCAGAGAAACAGATTGATGAAAGTTTGAACGAAATCGGACAAGCAATAAGAAAGTTATGAATTTTTGAAAGTTATAATCACTATACATATGGGAATTTCAAATTGGTCGAATAGGTAATGTCCCTGTGATGTAGCTGTGGACAACTCCCCCATTCGCTCTAACACACAAAATGACTAAAATGTCACTTTTTTCAAAATGTATTACTCAGTAGGATCTTTTTCTTTCATGAGGACCTATAACAATATGCTATTTCCAATATATTTTGAGTACTGCCCCGAGGGTAAAAGCGCCTCGAAGAAAACCGCAAATTAATGATATTTTTGTGTACGACAAATGGGAGAGTTGTCCACAAAAATGTCACAATTGACTCACCAAATTGCCAATTTGAGATTCGCATAGATGTAGTGATCTCATTTTTCAAACATCCATAACTTTTTTATTCCTTGTCCGATTTCTTTCAAACTTTCACCATCCTGTTTTTCTTATTTTTCTGCTTTCACACAAATCATCATATTACATGTACACTGTACCAAGGTTGGATTGCCCTTTAAGATCATGAATTTAGTTTTTTGTTCTAAAACGAGGTAGTTGGGAAGGAGAAAGCTAATTTTTAAGGGGGAGAAAATACATCCTAAGCAGGAGGCACACAGCTAGAGCGGGAGAAATTCAAAAACTCAAGCGGGAGAGCAGGAGATTTTGCGAAAATGGCCTCAAAGCAGGAGATCTCCCGCTCAAAGCGGGAGAGTTGGAGTCTCTGTGTCATGGCCCGCCCTGGCCTGTTTCAAAGAATATCATTTTTGGTGAAAAGTTGAAAACGAGTTTCATTCCAGGTGCTTAATTCCTCTAGGCTTTCCCCATTGCTTCCAATCCGGCTCCAATCCACCTCAGGGAATTCAGTTTTCATTCATGCTGAGCACATGCATGCGAATTAACCCCGTTTATAATTCATATGAATACACGCATAGGGACACTGATACCGCGTGTGGCGGTATACACTTCCTTAAAGGTCATGTAAAGTTTTGGTAAGCCCTCAAAAACTGTTCGTCAGATTTCTTCAATTTTTGTTGATAAATAGCAAGATACTAGCAATACTAAGACACTGTGAAGTTTTCGCCTCCTAAAGTCAAATAAGAGGCAAAAACTAATTTATGTGCCGGGACAGGCACGTAAAATCCCAATAAAGGCAGCATGTGCTATACACTGTACACACACGTGCAAAACCAATAATGAGTAGCTACACACAGTGCACACACGCTGTCTCTATGCGAAGCCCCAAGATTGCTGTGCGGGGAGCCGTCAGGGTGGAAGGGTCCTAGCATAATGGCAGTGATCGAGCATTCCTGACAGATATTTACACTGAAATTCACCAGAAATCATAGATGGAATACCAAATGTCTCGTACAAACATCTTTTGATACAAGGAGAACAACATAAGACTATATTTAACATGTTTCTTTTCAATTTCCTTTTTGCTACCAATACTATACATGAGCTTTAACCAAAATGTTAGTAGTTCCGAAGATCATACCAAGTAATACTAATAGTGGTCATATTGACCATTAAGCGGGACGAATGCAAAAATACTGCTCATTTTCTATCGCATGTACTAAGGGTATGGGGTAAAAAATAAGATAAATATTTGAAATACTTCCTTTAAAATTCAACTCTTAAAAAATCTCACTCCTACCTCACTCACACTTATGCGAGGTTATTGGAGATAACCTCGCTCCTACCTTAACCCATTCAAGACAATTGACCACATTTTGTGGTTTGGCTCATTAACTTTTGATTCAGAGATCTAAAAAATATACCAGATACACGAGTAGAGAGAGCAAAAAATTGTACACACACTATGTCCATTTTTGTTGCATGACCATATTGTGTTTGATGCCAGGAATTTTAAAAATGAGAATAAGCTTTAAAATCTTTAAATTGACAATGCATTGAGTTTCAAATTCATAATTTTTTTTTCAAAATTGGCAATTTTTCAAAGACATAACATTTTATCAGAACCATGTAGACTAGCATTGAATGAAAAATGTTATTGTTGCCAATTTAAAGAACAAAATGTGATCAATATAGCCCTGAAATAATTCCTGTCATGAAAGGGTTAAATGGCCGTCAGGAAGAACTTCTGATATTTCCAGCATAATCTAAAGTCAAATCATGTCCAAAACTGAAGAAATCCCTGCCGATTTTTTTTCCCGATCTTATGTTATTTTCATTTCGTTGATGTTTTAGGATAAACTCGGCCAATAAAATTTTGTCCACAAAGAAACTCAGCATTGCACGTGCACATCGATCTCTACAATTGTGCACACGGAAAATCGGGACTTTTATGTGTGCGCGATAGGGACCGAATTTTTAAGGACCAATTTTTTTTTGGGGGGGGGGGGGGGAGATGTCAGCGCTCACTGCATGGAAATGTACACAATGACTTGCGATACCCCGTTCCGCCAGAACTGACACTAAATTACAGATTTCATTTTTGGAGTTATCTTTTCCAACATCGGTGAGTTGAATTTAATGCATTTCATGGATATGTTGGTGTCAGTTTAAATTAAATGCAGATTTTGAGTGAATGTTGGTGACTTATGTGAGTGGTGTTTGAAAGTGTCGAGATGTATGACTGCCTAAAAAGTTGGTAGTTGGTAGAGTTCCTTTTGCGACAGCCACCCTAAACCCTAACCCTAACCCTAACTCTAAACACTAACCCTAACATGCCTAACCCTAACCCTAACCCTAAGGTTATATTATAACCTTGTACATTGGATAAGTGCACTAACCCTAACCCTACATTCATTTTGGGTGGCTGTCGCAAAAGAAACTCTTACCGAAACCTGTCCCACATAACTGAAGTAAATAATAACATTTGTAATTTAACCAACAGCAGTTCCTATATGTGCAGTTTATTTTGTTTGCCTGGTGTGAAGAATTTATCCACCAAAGGTGAAGAATATGTCAGTTTGCAAAAGGTGATCTTGAATTCAAGTGGTGTATTTTTTATGTTGGTTAAGTTAATCTTGTTTAGGGGAGTAATATTTAAGACAAACTTGTTTAGGGGGTAATATTTCAATCAAACCTGTTTAGGGGGGTAATTTTTATGAAAAAACACGCAAAATCCTCGTTAAGGGGTAATTTTTACGAAAAAAAGCACGCGAAATCCTTGTTAAGGGGTGTCTTTTCACCAAAGTATGAAACTTGTTTGGCAGTGTATACATATACACATATATGTCAGTGAATTTCAAGAGAAAAAAAACCTTCATGATGAAGTTTTGCAACATGTACCGTTGCATAAAATATACGGTACACATCGCTCGTGCTATGCACTTACTACGTGCCGCGCCGCTGCGTAGAGTCTAAGTAGACGCCGTGTGGCTGTATCCTCAGGTCGGGCGAGTGTATACAGCCACACGCGTGTGTCTCTACCTTACGGCCACACGCGTGTGGCTGTATACACTGCCAACTTGTTTAGGGGGCATTTTTTAAATCCATGGACACGCATGTGTACACCAATATACCTGAGTAGCCCCCCCCCGGGCTGCGAGGTTATAATCTACATTAAGGACGGCTGGTTGTGTTACGTCATCACAACACGGGAGAGTATTGCGCGCAGTTAAGACAATGGATACGCACATTAAACACAATGCTTAATAATGGGTTCGCAAGTGTGCGCAGTAACAAGAACCGGTAAAAATAGATGAAATCAATAATTCTCTACCTGTGAAAAATATACCAAATATTAACTAGCTTGAGCTGAAAGATAATATTCGATGCCCCCTCATGAATTTTCTATAGGCAAAGTTAGTCGTAGAGGAAAAATGAAAGATAGATGTAATTTGGAATTCATAGTCATAATCATCTACCTCCCATTTTTAGTACAATGCCTTAGCAAAAAAAGAGAGCTGGAGAAAGAAAGTCAAATATATGCCCAAGAATCATTTGTCTATGCCATATGATTGTCTAATGATCATTATCCCTACAGTCAAAGACATGAGCAAATAGAATAATGAATAAAATGTCACTCAAAACGAACGTAAAATTTCCTTCTTTTTTATACACTAGTTCGAAAGTGTGCGTAAAATATAAATAATTATAGCCTATGTCGTTTTGTTTTATTATGTTTGAAATACTAGTAGTCGTGAACAGATGCGCAAAAGTAAGGGTACCTTACTTTTTTTCCTTGGGAGGGGGGGGGGGGGGGAAGGGGCAAACACTCTGAGGTGCCCCACATCACAAGAATATGGGTCCACCCTCACACGCTTGCTACCTGCTTGCTACCTGCTTACAGCCCTACCCCCCCCCCCCCCCCCCCCCCGACCATGCAAGCACATCCCCGCATCCCTTTTCTTCCATATTCCGATATCTTTTCAAAGTGTGAGGTTTAGAATTTTTCATTTTAAAAAATGGAATAATTGAAGCACTGTAATCTTCCATCGTTTTTTCAATATCCCTCCTTACACCTGAAATAGGGTTATTTTGTTTCTATATTTTGTGTACAAAATTTTAAACACTTTTTGGTATACTGGCACCTCGCTGCCCGAATAAGAGGATATTCAGGAGACTCACTACCAAAATATGAGGCTATTCGGGAACCTTGCAAAACTATTTATTATAAAAATGCGAGGGCGCTGCAGCCCCGCCTCGTATGCATATGGGTTTTATTCATGCTAAACATCCTTTATAGGAGAATATTGGAACACATCCACCTAAAGAATATTTTAAAGAATAGTACAGAATCATTCAACATTTTTTTTTTCTTTTCTTAAGACGGAACAGTTTTAATAGAACAAAATTTGTGCAGTAATATATCACTTTTTTTTTCTTCATAGGACTATTAAGTGGTGAGGGGGCGATAGTGAAATTTGCATTCAAGAGAAACTTTACACACACAGGCAGGTCACAGCTTACTTAGAATTGTGACTTACGTAACATTAAAGATATAGTTTTATATTATGTATAATTATATTGATAACAATCTTGCGATGGGTTGGGAACCAAACAAGGAAAGCCTCTGGGCCGTGCCCCACACAAACAGTGTTAATAAACACTACATTTATTGAAATGCGAGGGAACGTAGCTATCGATTTAGAAAATAAGATTATTCAAAGTTGAAACTACGTATTTTAGAGCACATAAAAAATTTCAATTGTTAAACTGCAAAATGATTGATGTCATATAACATCTTTTGGACTTGTGAGGAGGAGAATAAAAACGACATTTTTCATTTTTTTTAGGCACAGAGAAGCACCTGCCACACCCATGCGCTTCGGGGCCTTGTAATAGAAGAGATATTGTAAAGTCAAATAATCAATGTTGCCATTGATGTGACTGGGAGTGTAGTGACCGAGAGAAAACAGGGAATGTAGAGGCATTTTAAATTAAAGCAAACGTTGGCAAAATAAAGCTTTTTTTTTACATTGTTTAACATTAAAATAATTTTTCTTGTCTTGCGAGAGGCCCCTCCGAAGGAACAGAACAGATTATTGCGTTTTGAAACCTTGCATTTCACATCACTAGAAAATTATTCATTATACCCCTTTCCGCCCAGTCCTTTTGATAGTAGGAAAAATCTGCCACCTCGCTTTTGTTGCCACTGGTAGACAGTATTAATATTTGAGATACATTGCTCCTATCTGCATGTAAGGGAGCGGAGCGACCATGATTGCGATACTTCGCCTTTGGGAGCACTAGAAAGCTGATCGCAATACTTCAAGCTTTATTATCTTGAGTGTGTGTGTGTGGGGGGGGGGGGGGGTAGGGGGCAAAATATACAATAGACAGGGTTTCTAAATGTTAAGAAACATTGCGTCTATTAATTACAGTAGGGACCGTAGTGACAGAGTGCGATTTAAAAAAAAATGAATACCGGTACTGAAGGTTTGCACGATTATTAGATCACTCACAAGGCAGCATAGTAATGCGAAATCAATTAAGATGTAAGTTTTTTCTTTTTTCTTGCGAGGGGATCATGGGGAGGGGGTTGCCCCCCCCCCTTTTTTGAGTGGGGAAATTCCCCCTCTACCCCCCCCCCTCTGCCTCCTGTACCTGTGGTCGTGAATTTACTCCCCCCCCAAAAAAAATAATAATAAAAAAAATAAAACCCCCCCCCCCCAAAAAAAAGAATTAAAATGAAATAATAATAAAAATAGTAATAATGTCAGTTACATGTCTGATAACAGGCAATCAAGTAAGTTTTGAGAGTAAAATTAGTAGCAATATTTCGGACGAGAATTTGTAAGTTTAAGACTCTCAGCTACGCGGGGGCGCTACTAGCACAAAATCCAGTACATGGACCCCCTTTTTTCAAACTCTCTCCTCCTTCCGTTTACTTTTCTCCACAAATCTGGAAACTTTGGTGAAAATGGCATGGATTTTGAATGTACAGTACAGTTATTTCGAACCCATCCCATTCCCAGACAGGTTCCCAGCCAGCCATGTGCAGTTTTTGCGAGTTTTGCGTTTTTGACATTTTCCGCCACCTGAGGGCGCTGTTAGCACAAAAACGAGTGCATGGACCCCCATTTTTAACACTTTCTTCTTCTGCAGTATATAATTCTCTACAAATCTGGAAAGTTTGACGAATATGGCACGGATTTTGACAGAATAATGGGGATTTGTATATGACATCGGGATTCTGAGGCCTATCAATGGCTAGACAGAAATAGCCGTCTGTTATGGGGAAATCTTTAATATTTCTGACATTTATCAACCTTCCCCATAGACAGACGGCAAGACGTTATGTACACAGCAGGGGGACGATCAGCCGGTCTGCACGGCGGCCGTTTTGTAACCACCCTAGATCTACTGTTTTTTCTCCATTTCCCCTCTATTTATATACTATAGAAGTATAGTTAGAACTATACATAATGTGGACCATTTAAAATGACAGAAATAAAATGTCAGAGGTATAAAAAGTTCAAATATTATGACTACCGAGCTGGTATAGTTGTAGTTTTTGATACCGTACGTCCGATCCACTGCACAGTGCATATCGACATACACTGGCAATACACACCGACACACACACACAATCTGTGTATTGGATTACAGAGATTGGCCACATACTACGGCTAGTACGGTCTTTCAGTCTCTATGTACGGAGGTCTAGTGGAGCCAGACGCAGTCTCAGCGGAACAACCGACGATACAGAGAGACTGAAGCTTTTGGTCTAATCAATGGCCAAAAACCTGCGATGATGTCATTCTACCTGACACCCAATCATGACACAGTTCAGTGTCCCATAGAAAAAAAGTAAGCACATGGACCTATAATTTTCTATGCATATTTGGGCTTCTCATGGACCAAAGTAACTGCATGCAAAGTTTGGTGAAAATGACATGGATTTGACTTTAACTGTGGAACGTCCTTAAATAACCTCGCATAACTTGTCTTAAAGACTTAACTTCTTAAGTGTGAGTGTCCAAACACACATGAACAGATGGATTTTCCTGTTTATTCTTAATTACACAGTGCCTTCTGTGTCTTACATAGGTCATAGCGCCATTGCAAGGCAGAAGATCTAACTTCACGTTAGTCGTGAACTGGTCGTGTCATGCATGTGCATTCGGGCTTACCTGCAGAGCATTATTGTGAGTAGCCGTCGTCCATGGAGCTCCCCCATCTATACCAATAATGCAGGCTTTGTCGCAATGGGCGGTACCTGATGCGTCCTTGGTCTGGGCGATAAGGTTATCAATGTAAGAATCCCAAGACATATTTAAAATATATCAATACGAGAAATGAATGTCAAAATGAAGTTTAAATATCACCGTCCAGTGTCAATGAGTACTAAGACTGTCGGCAATGACATATAGAGTTTCCGTGAAGTCTATGAACAGATAAAATGGCTACTAACAATGTTCGCATGTGCTTAAGCGCATGCTACGTACAAATCACGTTGGTGGTACGTACTATATGTTGTGTGCATGTGTGCTATTCAAAAAGCGCGTGCTCGCAAGATCAGATCGAATCTATAGCGCTAGTTCGCTCATCTCAAACATCTCAACCAAATCGTGCGCGCCCCGGCGCTCCCGGCCCGGTAACCTCACCGGCCCCGTAACGTATGCTTTTCGAAGCCGTTCAATCGAAGCACAGGGTTGAAAGAGTGCGCGCGCTTTTTGTGGCAACCAACTTTTTTTTTCCTTCAAAGGTCAAGGCGCATGCGCTCATTGTTCAAGCTCATCATCGACATCGCAAAAGCCGGGGATTCTACACTGCAGTTATTCCTTGCGAGGACCGTGAGGACGGATTTATAAATTGCCTTTATTTTGCTTCATATAGTTCAACGTCACTTTTCCCCTCTTGATCTTGCTCTATACAGACTAACCCTTTTTAACACTAAAAATTGGTCCTTAAAATTGACTGAAGATGGATTTCTTATTCAAGAGCACCCGTTAAAAAAAAAAGTCGTTATTGATGGGCACACTTGATGTGGTTACGGGCCCTCTTTTCTCTACCCCCCCCCCTCCCCCGTAGATATAATATATTTTTCACCATTCGGTGAAAGAAACGGGGAGTCGGAATCCGGATTCACAACCCGTCCCCTGGTCCCAGAATAATAGGCTTTGGCATCGGCAAGCAGAAAATCAATTTGAGGGAAATGGAAATTATTCATACCAAAAAGTGTGTTGCATTCTCAACCATGCGCGCGCGCATATCACTTTCCCTCTGCGATTCCCTCCATAGAACCCTGTACAATAATCATGAAAAACGTAAATTTCAACTTTTAGAAATACTTATATCTTTTTCACTTTTTAACAATTTAATTCAGTTAAAAAGGAATATGAATATTGAAGAAACAAAGAAGCTGCTGAGCATAAAAATGTAATCATCTCATATGTAGAATTCTGGCCAATTTTGTTTGAAAACGGCCTTTTTATGTTGCCTCACAAAAACGTAGAACACCCAAATTACACGTGTTTCTATGGGGAAAGTAATCGACTCGCAGTGACAAGGTAATTTTGTTAATTGGTTAGCAGTGCTGTTAATGGTGGGAATTAACCAGTTAAAAGGTTTCTTAAAAGAGTAAGAGTTCTAGGTTTGACCTTTCTTATTTTGACTTCTACTGCTTTTGTAGAATTCTGGCCTTTTTATGAATTAGTTATGAAATATTTTGTGTTTTTAGACTGATTCTGTGCGCGCGCACCACTGATCTCTACAGAGATCAGTGGCGCGCACGTGTCATTCTGATGACATTCAGGCTACGCGCAGATGCAACAAATTGCGCGAAACTTATTGACATGAGGAAGCTTGATTTTTCAATAAAATGAAAAACTATGGAAAACTATGGAAATCACTCTGACAAAATGGCCCAGAGTTTGTGACGTAATTCCCTCACTATTCACCGAAAGTTTTGTTTTAATATAGTATATTATATATTTCCCACTTTTTTATCCAAGAATAAAATTTCCTCAACCAAGTTTCAAAGATTTAAAAAAAATATATAAAGTATACGTAAATGAATATGCAACATAATGATATGAAAATAGCCTTCATTTAAAAACAAGCTAGCAAACGCGCCAAGAGTAGGCCTACGGTCCGCGCCTGCATCTCGCTTTGCAAATGAGAATGTCAACTTAGGTCTCATTATAACAGTGTTTCCACTTTTCAAAATGAATTATCCTGAAATGAACACTGAAAATTCCTGGAATTTCAAAAAATATCCTGAAATTTTTTTAATGAGCTACGATCGCCTCCAAACCTTCCTTACATGATCTCTATAGGATGTGCACTGATCACCCTATTAGTTCACACCTCACTGCACTTGCATCATGTTCCAATGAAGAACCGTCAGTATTTATAGATGTGTGGCCGTGGGTGTACTTGTGTGCTTGTGTGTTGGACTGTTTGTGTGTCGTGCCGGTGGTATGAAATAAAAGAAATAAAATATCATTGTCATTGGCATTGTCATTGTCATTGTCAGTCGGTGAGGGTATGTGTGTGTATCAATGGTGTGTATGACTGTCCTACTATACTATACCATTGTACCGTACTACTGTATGCATTATACCGTACAGTGGCGGATCTACGGGGGGGGGGGGGGGGTTTAGGGGGTTTAAACCCCCCCCCCTTGGGCTGCCAAGTAAACATTTATTTGGGCAAAAGTAGAAAAAATAGAGCATGCAAGTATGCTTAAAATCGCAAGCTAGCAACCCTAAAAATGTAAAATCTCCCTACTGTGGGAGGGGGGATACCCCCCTCCCACACCCTCCCCCCTCGCTCCCTTCCAAGTAAACATTTATTTGGGCAAAAAAGAGAAAAAATAGAGCATGCAAGTATGCTTAAAATCGCAAGCTAGCAACCCTAAAAATGAAAAATCTCCCTACTGTGGGAGGGGGGATACCCCCCTCCCACACCCCCCCCCTCGCTCGCTTCGCTCGCTCGGGCTCGGTCTCTACGCTCCCTCGCAATACCCAGCTCAGCCCCTCAAACCCCTCCCTTGGAAAAAAGCTAGATCCGCCCCTGCCGTACTGGGATTTTATATTTCTCCTTTTTTTTTTTCCTTTGGTTTTTTTTTTCCTGTTCTTTCTTTTTATTTTCTTTATTTGTTTAACTTTTGCCTACAATTTTGTTAGTCTATTCACGGAATCCCCAAATATCCTGGAAAAATTCTGGAATCTTTTCAATTCCTGAAATTATCCTTGAAAACCTCAAAAACTCCTGGAAACTCCTGAATTCCAGGAGAAGTGGAAACGCTGCATTATAATGCAGCGAGCCTGCCTCGTCGCCGATAGAGGACGACAAACATTTATTATTGAATTTTAGCTTTTCATATCAAATATTTTATTTTTCTTTCTTTCTTTTGTCAAGGATGCCGATTTTATGAAGACTCGCTATTAAAGTTATACTAGACTTGGATTCGTTATAATCAAAGTATATGATTGAAATTGGTGATTGGATGTAATAGATGTTAATGGAGCTACACAAAGAAAAACACAGGTTTTGGATAATGATTTAAGTTTGAACTCAAAAACAAAAACTCATCTTTTATTCAATATTTTACATCATTCACAAAAGTCGCCACTGTTACAACTTAAGTTCTTATCACTGTAATTACTATCTAACAATTTCTAGTATTTATTACAACCGTTTTTAATGCTTTTACCAATATATTTCCAAAGAGGATTATGTTCTTTAATTAAGTTTCTAACAGTCTAATAGATAGAATGGGTCTTATACTATATAGCAAACTTTGATTTATTTATAAGGCCATACCGAATAAGTTAATACACGAAGTTCATTTGGTCTATTATGCTAGTTCTTCTAGGTTCTATATGAAGGAAGAGTTCTGGGGAGTTCTGGGGAGTTCTGGGGAGTTCTGGGGAGTTCTGGGGAGTTCTGGGGAGAGGGGAGTTCTGTTTGGCCCGGACGTTCTGTGGGGAATGAGCCAGCCGAATTCGTGTGTGTGTGTGTAATTGGGTTTTTACAGACGTGTATCAATCAGATATGATTATTTACGTCTGGGGACCGACCTTTAACGTCACCATCCGAAAGACGTGACTCAGTTTCGAACCTGGGTCCGCTGAATCAGTTTATAACTTCCACTGTCAGCTGGATTACAGGCGCACGCCACAACGCCCAGCCGAATTGTTGTTGTTGATTAGTGTTTTATGGCAATCAGTCAATTTTGACTATTATCACCAACTATATATATATATATATTTTTTTTAAACAAAATTTAATCATTTGAATAATATAATTGACTTCTCTCTTCTTTTTTTGTATTTTTTAAAAAGTTATTATATTATATATATTTATATATATATATATATAATTCGTGAAATCTACTTATATTTATGCTCTCTATGCGTACGTAGGGGAAAACTATTGCGTACACGATCTCTGATTGGCCTGTGTATGTAACTACAGCGCGACGCGCCTTTTTCTTGCACGTCGCGGAAACCGAACTTAACGATAAAATGTTAAGAAAGATGCTTATTTATTCCTCTTAGAATACATCATATAACAAATGAAATATCCTATACCAAATACAAATTTGCATTACAATGCTTTATATAATTATCAGATTATAACTTATACTAATAAATTCATAATAAGACATTTAACTTGTAATTTATGCTTTTGTTGGATCGAAATGCTTTACACGTAAACATCACGTCATACGCGAATGCGCGTACGACGGACTCGCTTTGAATCAAACTGGATAAAAACAACGCATCTATTCTTAATCTTTCTAGACAAATATTACATGTAACATACAGACATGGAGCTTACTGTCTGAACAATTTCCTTATCTACGGAATTCCTCAATTTATTCGTGATATCTGTTTTCATAAGAGCTATATTTGGATGTAAATTTGGAACAACTCAAAGTGTCGGAATAAATCACTACGCTAGTTTAACATAGACCTACCTGGCAGAGCGAACTGCAGTGTATGACACACGTACAAGGTAAGCTATACGTTATTATACTATTAATACATGGTTTGGAGTGCGTTAGTGCGATCTGGCAACACAAAGGTTTTTTATCGTGGTGTACTAACGCACGAGGCGTAGCCGAGTGTGTTAGACACCACGATAAAAACCTGCGTGTTGCTGGATCGCACTAACGCACGAACTCACAACCATGTATTAATAGTTTTATAAAACGGGTCTACAATCTTAGCGTTTTCTTACAATCTTAGTGTTTGATCCGGATTAGCCGTGCGTTAGTCCCCTCGCCGTGCGTTATCACTTTTTTTTTTTTTGCACGGTCACGTGGTGTTATTAGACCAATCAGGATGGCTACATTCTTGAACCCGTTTTATAAAACACCATCGCGTATAATAAAAGTAAAAGAGACGGGGTCGGCTCGTTACAATAATCAATAATGTTGTTGTTACATACATTTTATCCCTGGAAAATGAAACAATGCTGTTTGTGCATGCTCATGACACAGTGAGCTAAACCAGGATTTCCCTTGTGTTGGCCACTCGCTGTTTTCTAGCCGTTTTTTCGCCGTTTTGTTGCCGTTTCTTTAGAAATAAGGACACAGGAAACGGACAGGAAACGGCTAGGAAACGGCTAGAAAACGGCGACAAATAAACAAAAGGTTTTGAGGGTAAATATGGAAAGCTGAGTGTAAAAATCACAGTTTATTTGTGACAAAACAGCTACAAAACGGCTACAAAACGGCGAGTACCTATTGTGCTAACTGGCAACGAAACAGCTACAAAACGGCTACAAAACAGCTACAAAATGGTTACAAAACGGCTACAATACAACGAGTACCTATTTTGCTAAATGGCAACGAAACGGCTACAAAACGGCTACAAAACAGCGAGTACCTATATTGTGCTAAATGGCAACGAAACGGCTACAAAACGGCTACAAAACGATGAGTACCTTTTGTGCTAAATGGCAACGAAACGGCTACAAAACGGCTACAAAACAGCGAGTACCTATATTGTGCTAAATGGCAACGAAACGGCTACTAAACGGCTACAAAACAGGAGTACCTATTGTGCTAAATAGCCACGAACGGCTACAAAACGGCGAGTAGGCCCAGTGATGGCGGAGCGTCTTTCAAAGTGGGGGGTGGGGAGGCACCAACAAAAAGGAGCATCTATAAAGGTTTTAAAAAAATACCACTTTGACACATTTGTATATACCGCTACAATCTGAATAATACACCATCGAGGATCATTTTCGACACATTATTGTTTCTATCAGTGGCATATCCAGGATTTAAAAAAGGGGGGCACACAAATGCAGGGCTGTCAACTTTGGGGAACTGCTTGGAGGGAGATTCGTATTTTTTTTTTCTCGCCAACAAATTTCGCCAGCTCTCCAAAAGTCGCTCAGTGGGGGGGGGGGGGGGGGGGGGGGGTCGTTTCTTTTTTTCGCCAGCCCTCCAAAAGTCGCTCAGGGGGAGGAGGAGGGCATCAGATTTTATGGGGTCCAGTTTTCCTTCATAATTCTCTGACAAACAAAAACATTTTTGTCAAAAGTTGTCAGGGGGGGGGGGCAATCTGCCCCCTGCTTCCCCCCTTGGCTACGCTAGTGGTTTCTATCTTAACATGGTTCCAGATTATATTTTTTAAATATATACTTTGAAGTTGTGTGTAATGGTCTAATTATTCATTTGCGAGCGAAGCGAGTGAGCAAAAATTCAAGATTTTTTTCTAACGCTCCTAACATGATAAAAAGATATACAGTAAATGTGAGCGAGCTTTGGAAAAATTTTAGAAAAAAATTGTCTTCATTCCTTTGATTTAGGGGCACTCTTTTTATATTTTCTAAATTAATCATGTAAACTTGATTTCTTTCGGTCATTTGCTTTCTTTTTCAAAGCTTGGATTCGATTGTCGCAAAGTATGTTCATGTTCAACAGCGGGATGAAGTTAAACTGCTTCTTAGCGCCGCTCTAGTTTATAGAGCTTCTAAAAATAATAATACCGTAACCGCTTTTTGTAAAATCAACGCGCTGACAATTCTCTCTCTTTCCAAGTCACAGACCTGTATCATAATTTCGACAGTTCTTCTTAATTCTGTTTTGAAAGCTAGCTTTCTTTTCTGTTCGCTCTTGACTTTTTACCAGATTAAACAACGATGGCTTAAAACAGCTTCATAATAAAGAAATCTTTTTATCCTGCCCTAGTTCATTCTACCTTTTTAAAAATGTATACAATCTACTGGTTTCTAAAAGCTAAATTTCTTTTCTTTTCGCCATGTTGGTTAAAGAGTTATAGAATCCGCCCCTTTCAAAGAACAAGGATTAAGTCACTTCCTGCTCAAGACGATTATTGATTTTTTTTCTCTCCCTTGTTGTCCTTCTAAATCACGCGCTTGTTTCATAATCATGACACAGGTCCTTTTCTGTCTAGTTAAAAAGCTAAATTTCTTTTCTTTTCGGCCTTTAAACAAATTAGAGAATGGGCCGCTTATCATGCTTATTAATCATCATTTTAAACAGCAGGATGAAGATAAACTGCAACTTAGCTTGAAAGTCATCGTTTCTCCCGCTTTGTTAACCCGAACTTTAAAAATAATCACGCGCTTGTTTCATAATCTCGACACAGGTCCTTTTCTTTCTAGTTAAAAAGCTAATTTTATTTTCTTTTCGGCTTTTAAAAAAATTAGAGAATGGGCTGCTCATCAGGCTTATTAATCATCATTTTAAACAGCAGGATGAAGATAAACTGCGACTTAGCTTGAAAGTCATCGTTTCTCCCCGCTCTGTTGACCTGAACTTTAAAAATAATCATGCACTTGTTTCATAATCTCGACACAGGTCCTTTTCTTTCTAGTTAAAAAGCTAATTTTCTTTTCTTTCGGCTTTTAAACGAATCAGAGAATTGGCCGTTAATTATCATTATATTAACTAGCGGGATGAACATGATGAAGATTAACTGCTTCTTAGCGCCACTCTAGTTAAACTAGAGCTTTAAAAAATTAATAATAATGATAACTGCTTTTTATAAAATTTAACGCCCAGACAGTTCTTTCTCTCTTTCTAAATCTTTCACTCAGGGGCGGCGCTACAGGGGGGCAGAGGGGCGACGCCCCCCCCCCCCCCCATGATTTTTCAAGTAGTGAAAAAAGAAAAAAAAAAGAAGAAAAAAGAAGAAAAGGAGGAAGAAAAGGGAAGAAAAGGGAAGAAAGAAGAAAGAGGAGTATTAAAAAGAGGTCTTAAACATATAACTCTATATTACCCCTGTTACTTAATGGAGAAAAAATATGACGTCATCTTTAGGTCGTCTTGCCCCTCCTATCAAAATACCCTGGCGCCGCCCCTGCTTTTACTTGTATCATAATTTCGACAGTTCTTCTTAATTCTGTTATGAAAGCAAACTTTCTTTTCTGTTCGGCTTTTAAACAAAGAAGATAACTGGCCGTTAATTATCATCATGTTAACTGGCGTTATGAACATGATGAAGATAAACTGCGTCTTGGCTTGAAAGTTATCGTTTCTCTCTGCTCTATACTCGAACTTTAAAACAAATCAGGCACTTGCTTCATTATCGCAACCAAGGGCCTTTTCTTTCTAGTTAAAAAGCTAATTTTCTTTTCTTTTCGACTGTTAAAATAGTTACAGAATTGGCCGCTTATTATCCTCATGTTCAACAGTGAGATGAAGATAAACTGCTTCTTAGCGCCGCTCTAGTTCATGGGCCTCGGAGCCCGGAGGGGGGGGGGGGGGCGGGAGCTGTAGCCCCGTACTTTTTTTAGCAGACATGTTAAAAAAAAAAAAATCTTGGAAAAAAGACTCGAAAATAAATGAGTGAAATCAGATCAGCCCCCGCCCTTTCAAAGACGCTCCGCGGCCCCTGTAGTTAACTAGAGCTTCTAAGAATAATAATACCGTAACTGCTTTTTGTAAAATTAACGACCTGACAATTCTCTCTCTTTCCAAGTCACAGACCTGTATCATAATTTCGACAGTTCTTCTTAATTCTGTTTTGAAAGCCAATTTTCTTTTCTGTTCGCTCTTTATTTTTTACCAGATTAAACAACGATGGCTTAAAACAGCTTCATAATAAAGAAATCTTTTTATCCTGCCCTAGTTCATTCTACCCTTCAAAAATGTATACAATCTACTGGTTTCTAAAAGCTAAATTTCTTTTCTTTTCGCCATGTTGGTTAAAGAGTTATAGAATCCGCCCCTTTCAAAGAACAAGGATTAAGTCACTTCCTGCGCGAGACGATTATTGATTTTTTTTTTCTTCTCTCCCTCCTTGTCCTTCTTTATCACGCGCTTGTTTCATAATCTCGACACAGGTCCTTTTCTGTCCGGTTAAAAAGCTAAATTTCTTTTCTTTTCGGCCTTTAAACAAATTAGAGAATGGGCCGCTTATCATGCTTATTAATCATCATTTTAAACGGCGGGATGAAGATAAAATGCGACTTAGCTTGAAAGTTATCGTTTCTCCCCGCTCTGTTGACCCGAACTTTAAAAATAATCATGCACTTGTTTAATAATCTCGACACAGATCCTTTTTCTTTCTAGTTAAAAAGCTAATTTTCTTTTCTTTCGGCTTTTAAACGAATCAGAGAATTGGCCGTTAATTATCATCATGTTAGAGGGATGAACAAGATGAAAATAAACTGCGTCTTAGCTTGAAAGTCATCGTTTCTGTCCGCTCTTCTTAACTCGAGCTTTAAAAAAATCGCAACCACGGGTCTTTTCTTTTTAGTTAAAAAGCTAATTTTCTTTTCTTTTCGGCTGTTGAAAGAGTTACAGAAGTGGCCGCTTATTGTCCTCATGTTCAACGAAGATAAACTGCTTTTAGCGCCGCTCTAGTTAACTAGAGCTTCCAACAACAAAAAATTATAATAATTACAAGTGCTTTTTTTGTAAAAATTAACGCCCAGACAATTCTCTATCTGCTTTTTAATCTTTCTCGGTTCACCTGTATCATAATTTCGACAGTTCTTCTTAATTGTGTTTTGGAAGCTAACTTTCTTTTCTGTTCGGCTTTTAGATGAATAAGAGAATTGGCCGCTAATTCATCATCATGTTAACTGGTGGTATGAACATGATGAAGATAAACTGTGTCTTAGCTTAAAAGTCATCGTTTCTCTCCGCTCTAGTTAACTCGAGCTTTAAAAAATGTATACAATCTACTGGTTTCTAGAAGCTAAATTTCTTTTCTTTTCGGCATGTTATAAAGAGGTACAGAATTCGCCCCTTTCAAAGAATAAGGATTAAGTCACCTCCAGCAAGAGACGATTATTGATTTTTTTTTTCTCTCTCTCTCTCTCTCTCTCTCTGTCCTTCTAAATCCCCTAAATCACGCACTTTTCATAATCTCGACGCAAGTACTTTTCTTTCTGGTTAAAAGTTTTTCAAGATTTGCCCAATTTACTCAGGTTCTAGTCCTTCTGTCTCATTTTGTCGCGAAGGTTCACAATAATTCCATTGTTCCTGTTCTTAATCGAGACTTAAGCATATTTTTACTGAAAGTAAGCTGTTAGAGAAGTTCAAACTATATCCGTTCATGTTGTGCTGTACGACGTTCTTTAGTCGTAAAACTGTTCAGTATATATCACTATCATGCTTCTCAGTTTTTATCAGTTTAATTGTCGCTGTTTTATCAACACACTCGTGAAGGAGATCTATATGTCAAGTTCTTTCTTTCTCGATCTACATGTAGGATTATGCTGCGACGAGATTATAAATTGCAGTTTCCATCTGGTTTCTCGAAAACGTCATTTGTGTTTGTGAAAAGGCGTTTTTCAATGAAACCAGGGGTATCGATCCGTGTTCACGATGGGGGGGGGGGGGGGGGGGGGGGGGGGGGAGTATCCCCCTCCCACACCAGGGACAATGCGAGCGAACAAATTTTCTTGGATATTTTCGCTTTGAAATTATGGCATTTATTTCCTTCTAATCATTAAAGAATGTGATGGTATTTCAAGATCAAACATAATGAGTTTGAATAATTATTAGTTCTAAGTTAATGTATCATAATTCTTATTTATTTTATCCCAAAATATTGAGGGGATGATAATACAGGCCATCCCCCCCTCAATTTTTTTTTTTTTTTTTTTTTGGGGGGGGGGGATATATACCCCAGATCCCCCCCCCCCCCCCACGGATTGACATCCATGAATGAAACAGTTTCTATAGGGATGTCCAAGGACCCTGAGAAAATGGCCGATTGCGGCCTGTACTTATCATTATATATATCTCTTCCTCCTTTTTAAAGACCGTATGACACCAGGCATTACTATTTTCATCACTAAAATGCATTGCAATTTCCCTTTTCTGGCCATTTCGTCGCCATTTTATCGCCGTTTTCTCTCTGCTAATCAAGCAGTGTTGTGTACCGCCGATTCCTCTCTGTTTTCTGGCTGTTTCGTCTCCATTTTATCGCCGTTTCCTCTCTACTAATCATTCATTGTTGTCACTATTGTACCGCCGTTTCCTCTCCGTTTTCTGGCTGTTTCGTCGCCCTTTTATAGCCGTTTTCTCTCTGCTAATCATTCATTGTTGTCACCACTGTACCGCCGTTTCCTGTCCGTTTTCTGGCTGTTTCGTTCGCCCTTTTATAGCCGTTTTCTCTTCTACTAATCATGCATCGATGTCACTATTGTACCCAGGCCCCTAAAGCTCCGCCATTTTGTCAGAGACATTTGAACACGATTTGAACGCGCCGAAGCCCCCATTAACATACTATGAATTATTCATTTCTTAAGATGCTCCCAACATCCGTACATGCTTTTCATGCAACAGAAACAAAAACGGGGGTCAGCGCCGAGCATGCGCATTGAGAGAGGTCAAGTACAATTAATTTATTCATGTATGTTAATGTATTCATGATATGGATTTTGACGACTTACCAGTATTGGCCAATCAGTGCCTTCCGTTTTTGATTAATTATAATAATCAACAATACAATTGAAATGATAAACAGTGAGAAGCTACGTGCCGTACTTAATTCACTGTTGAAATAATATGAAATCAAACTTGGTTAAGCTGTGTCACAAGAAACGAATCCATATGTGGGAACTTCTGACAGTAATTTAAAAAAAAAAAATGTAATTGTTTTTCTTTTTTGTTGTTGATTTTTTTTTTCTTTAGCAAACTTGGAATTGAACTCCCGGCCCCACCCCTAGGGCCAGACTTACCAGCTCTCTCTCTCTCTCTACCCCCCCCCCCCCCCCCTCTTAAAAAGAATCACTAACTCATGCGGCAAGGGGGGGGGGGGCAGAAATATTGGAAACTTTCTTTTCCATTTTTTCTTCCCATCTCTCTCTCACTATCTCACATCGTTGCCTTTCTCATTATCATATCATCTCACAAGTTATCTCTCTCATTATCTCTATAACTCTCTCTCTCTCTCTTTCTCTCTCACACTCTATTTCTCCCTCACGTCCTGTTTCATCATTCTATCTGCAGTTAGATTTGATTCATTGAAAAAAAAGAAAAAGAAAAGAAATACATGTACTATTGGATTACTGCTAGTTGAATGTTCATAAAACCAATTTTAATTGCATAGCTTTTCACAATAATGTAATTTACCATGTTTACAGTTTATGTGATGAAATCTGCAATTATGTCCAGTCGATCTAAAACAGATTTGCTCACCTTCTGCTTGATTATTTCTCTACATGTTATCTTCGATCACAAACCGATTGTTTTACCTTATGTTTTTTGCATCTTTTTCTTGCATCTATGTCACTTTTTCAATTGTGTATTCCATCATCCACTATTTTTAACACAACGTATATTTATAATGTATTTGTTTACTAATATGAAAGGGCCCTATAAGTATTATTCTAAACTTTTATAGAAATAAATCATATAATGCCCTACACGAAAACTTCAAACATATACTTTATATTACTAACAAAAAGTACATTTTCATCATAAATGAATTATTAAAATCAAATGACCTCACCTGCTACATGGAAGTATTACATCTTTAAATCTTATTGCATTTGTTGATTTATTTGGAATTTTTGAACACATTATAGGTTCCTGTTATACTACGGGGAGTTTATAAAATGATGACTTATGCAACATAGAATACTTGAAAATCCTGATGAAATCATCAGGATTTTTCATAACAAATTTACCCTAACTCAGTGCAGTATGCAGGATTTTCTAAGGGGGGGGGGCACACAAATGCAGGTCTGTCAACTTTAGGAAACTGCTTGAAGGGAGATACGTATTTTTTTCTTGTTGCAAGCCCTCCAAAAGTCGCTCAGTGGGGGGGGGGGGGTTGATTTCATGACTTCATGGGGTCCAGTTTTCCTCCATAATTCTCTGACAAACAAACAAAAGAAGTTCTAAAAGGGGGCACAATAAAAAAAAAATTTTTTTTTAAAGGAGGGGGCACAATGTATACTGTTCTTTCAAAAAGGGGGGGGGGGCACGGGCTGGGATTGCCTCCCTCCCTAAATCCACAACAGAGAAATTTTTATGAACCCGATAACCTTTTTTTTTTTTTTTTTTGTCAAGAGTTGTCAGGTGGCAGTCTGCCCCTCTGCCCCCCCCCCCCCTAGCTACACTAGTGCCCTAACTCCAAAACCACAAAGTCTGCATTGAAATGATGACCAACTAATGTACATTTCAGAGTCCTAAAGATTGTTGGTTGAAATTTGATCCACACATACCAAGGGCATAATTATTTTACTTGAAAATGAAAGATGGTTATGTTAATTTTCTCTACATACATGTAAGGCTCTAGAGCTAGATGAACTAACCTGTTTTTTTCAATTTCTCAATACTGATTGTTTTTGACATTTAGTTTTATATCATATAAACAGTATTACAGACTTTCCCAAAATGATAATTTCAATCAGCAGATATAAGATCAGTTCATGGGATTAATTTTTTTTTTTTTTACATTTGTTGAGATGCACAATGGATCAAAGCATTACCTCATTGGGCCTGGCAATCACTTCAGTAATGTAAGACAAGCTAATACAGTATGGCAATTCAAATCTGCACTAAAAACATATTCATTCAATTGATTAATAAAATTATAACATTTCCGGCAGGTTTCCTACTTGTTTCTCTTTCTCACCCTTTCCTCAGTGCATTGAGACCTTTTTCAAAGGTATTATACACAATATAAGAACTGTTCTATTATTGTTATCATTATTATTATCATTATTATCATAATTCATAAACATTAATGATTAGGGGCCAGGCAATGTCCCTAGGCCATCTCGAAAAGGAAACCCTCAACTCAATAGGCCTAATGAGCTAAATACATCTACATGAAAGAATTGGCTGTATTAGAATTTATAAAGTGACATGTGGAGGGGCGGGTGAAGGTGCCACATGTGAAAAGCTTTAGATGCAGTATCCTTTTCCCTTAAATGAGCTTGTTACACTTCAGACTCTCCGGAATACGAAGGATTTGATCTGTTGTAGCAGCCATCAAAGATGAAGAGGTCAAGTTGAACTCCATGCATGTCTGTTGAATGAAATGAGAAAAGAATGGAATTAATCACGTTGAAATCACATGATATGCAAATCAATGAACACAGTGGCAGTTTTTTTTTTTTTTTTTTTTTTTTTTGGGGGGGGGGGTAACTTCCGGCCTCCTCCCTTTTCAAAGAGTAGTGTACATTGTGGCCTCTCTTTTTAGAATTGTGCCCCCCCCCCCGAAATAATAAGCTTCTTTCTTTTTCTTTCTTTTTTTTTTTGCTTGTCAGAGAATTTTTAAGGAAAACTGGACCCAACAAATCTGACAACCCCCCTTTTTTTTTCTTATTCTTCTGAGATTTGTGCCCCCCCCCCCCTTTACAAAATCTATCTTTGTGAATGAATCAAGGACATCCTTTAGTACCTCAGTTGTGGGAGTGTATACAAAGAAACTTATTCATACAGCTGAGCCTACCTCTCTTAACTTCAGCAAGTCGGTAGTTCTTTCTTCCTCTCTGAATTGCCTTTACTCAAAGTGGGATATATGCCTTCAGCATCTATTGTTACTGAAGAAGAGAAGCATCATCCTGGAAAAATAAAATTGTTCATACATCACATAATAAGTATTTATACTCCATTCATGCTTGTCTCATTGATTCTCAAAGAGAATACAAGTAAGACATAGATTCCTTTCACAGATTCTATCTGAAATTGTAATGTCTTTCTTCAGAAATATTTCAAAATAAATTTAAGTACATAATTTTTTTTCATTTGATATTCTACTTGCTATCGTTTGTGTACATGTATTATCAAAAAGGGTTGAAGAACACTCTCAAAGGAAATAACAATGTATTTACTTGTCAACACATTTTAGATCCCATAAAACCCTCTTATATTTATTATATACTTCGGATAACATACATCTATCCTTGATACTATAAGTATTAGCTCAATCTATCATTCCATCTTTAAAATCTGTAACTCCTCAACTGGATCTTAACATTCCCATTGAAATAACCATGGAGCTGCCACTTTAATTGATTTCCAAGATTAGAGCTCTAGATCTAGAACTACCATACCTGTCATGCAATCAGGGAAATGAAAATAAAGTGGCATCTTAGCAGATTTACATTGCATTTCATCCGTCATCTCCAATAGTTAGTGGTAGTAGTACGTTCAGCATGCGTTGATGGGTAGATACATGTAGAACAAAACACTTGGTAGGTCTGCATATTCTTCATTTCATGTCCATCTGAAAAAGAAAAAAAAATTGAAATGATAATTGATGGTGATTCTCTTTATTACCTTTCAACAATTTTTTTGGCCCTGCCTAAAAATGAAAATGACTAGCCCATTTGATTTTGATTTCATTCCCTGCTACACTACACTAAATAAAAAAAACAAAACAAAAACAAACAAAACAAAACCAACAAAAAAAACAAAAAAAAACCCAAAACCAAAACATACATGTCCCGACTTCTCTTAAAGTTCGTTTTCAAATTCAATCAAACTTTAACTTTTAGTTTAATTGGCTAAAAGCTAACAACACTATAGAGGTTTATTCATTTAGCATTACAATGAGTTTAATGGGCAGAACTAGAGTAAAGACTAACTAGACCAGGACCCCCCCCCCCCCCCCAATTCATAATTCAATCACTGACCAGGCTTTCTTCCATTAGGCTAGTAATGTGCTTTACCCTAGACTCTAGTGTCTAGGACTATGTCTAACTGTTACGATTAAATCTACATGTACGTTATAGACTAGATCTAGATCTAGAAAAGATCTAGACTTAGACCACCGAGTAGGAGTCTAGATCAGATCTAATCTATGTAGATTCTAGGACTTGCCAAGACAAGACCTAGGCCTACGTCAATGACTGGCTAGGCCTCGCATGCCCGCCCCCCCCCCCAATATATATAAATAAATAACCAATAATATATAGGCCCTACAAAAAAATAAACCCCCCAAAATCCTCAGTAGATCTAACATAACAGTTAGACCTTTGTGTAAGTTAGATAACAGAGGTCTAGGCCTACATCTATTCCAGACTAACTTGTTAGGTCTAACTGTCAGATCTGTAGCTTAACTAGATCTAGACTCTATGTCTACATCTAACTTAGATAACCGATTTGTCAAAGAATTTTGGCCCAATCAACTAAATTGAAATGCAGATCTACGATAGGTCTAAGTTACATTCTACTCTAACTCAGACATAAAATCAAAATCATGGAACTTGTGAACTGCTGAAATCTTCACACCAGAGCTTCACCTTGAATTTTTGAAAAAGTAAATTAATCTCGACAAGCCACCTGGTCCTAGTTAATATGTTAATGTCACATTAGAGTCATATTAGATATTTTTCCGACTAAGTTTTGAAATTATGTGTTCTAACAGTTAGTTTGGATCACTGTCATTGACATTGATGGGGATGAAATTGTCTGGTAATGTATTTGATTTTATGACACGGTCCTGCCCGAAACTCCCGGTAAGCTGTCAAGAGTGGCAGGGGTGGTAATGGCAATCGAGCTGAAACATAAGCTCATAACGATAGAAAATGTAATGAAAGTTTGACAACAGATTACCCATATTTTTATAGCATACAGTACTTTCAAATACTTTCAAAATGTACAGAAATTCCAGGAGATCCCTCACTTTGGTAGTAATTCATATGACTGTTATTCTATTTATGAAATTTAAGCGTAATTATAGTTGTACTCACCGGTAAACTTTTCACAAGAAATTCACACTTCCTGCGGGTGACGTCATTACATTGACTTTACACACAGCGGAAGTGACGAAAAAGGTCATATTTTGTTGTCGATTAATTCTTTTGGATAATTGTAATATTCATGAGGTAAGGTCCAATCAGAGCTGAATATTGTCGGGATACGCAAAGCAAAAATAAATAATGCATGAAGTGAAATCGGATTTTTATGCTAATGGGGGCTTCGGGAGATATGAAATGTCTCTCGGGGGCGGAGCCTAAATACGCTTAAATACGCTTAGATTAAATGGTGACGCTGTAGCTTATATGCAAATGAGGCAAATCCGCGCGTGCTACCTTTTCGTCTATACTATTTAATATGTCTATGATTGTAACCGCCGTTTCCTCTCCGTTTTCTGGCTGTTTCCTCTCCCTTTTATCGCCGTTTTCCCTCCGTTTCCTAGCCGATTATTAGCTACTTACTCGCCGTTTTGATAAAAGGAAAGATTAATTTGTTTTTGGAAAAAAAGGTTTTTCAACCATGTGGCACTCCGTAGTTATCAAAGAAAGCCCATAGAAAACAACAGACTAGCCGTTTTGTAGCTTAAAATTCTCTCCTTTATCGCCGTTTTTTTCGCCGTTTTGTAGCCGATTAAAACGGCGAATTTTGTGCAAAACCTTTTCCCCCATAGGAAATAATACAGTAAACGGCTACAAAACGGCGAATTTCTGCACTTTTGCACATTTGGTTCACTGTGTGAAGTTTATTGACCTCTGAATTTGACCTAGGTCAAATTTGACCTATTTTTCAAACTTGACCTGTGCCTTAAAGGGATAACTGTGGTATGAATCTGCCCGTATTCAATTCAATACTTAAGAGTGAAATATGAGTAGTTTACTTAGTTTTCGGCTGAGATAAAATACTTAAGGAATTTTGGTATTCAGGTGAATCTTTTGGCTAAGTATTTTACCCTAGGTCTAAAGGCCACCGCACACCTTACGATCGGTCTGCGATCCGATTTATAAAATAAATCGCTTTGGCATTAAATATTGGCATTTTAAACAAATGAAATCTACCCTATTCAGGTTCTGAAAAGTAATATGAATACCCAACATAGGGTTTTTGGTGAGATGTCAGCTTTCTAAAGGGAATAAAAGCAATATGAATTTCAAATCGTAGGCAGTTGTACGATTTTTGTGACATCACTACGACTTGGAGCCAATTTAGCTATTCCACCGACTAGAAAACTGGGCAAAGGCCGTATTATCGATTTTACTATCTGTATGACTATTCAGACCCTCAATAAGAAATATTTTTCGTTTTTAAATGATTTGTCAACTGTTATTACATTTTATTCTGTAATCGGATCGCAGACCGATCGTAAGGTGTGCGGTGGCCTTAAGACAGCTCCCTAGCTAGCAGACTTAAACCAATTACTTGATTGGCAGGTATGTGGCTTTCATACATACGCGCAGTAGTATAAGCTGCGCACAAGCAAACCATGTAAGCGCGCATCTACTGTGACGCATTTATTGCGCATGATTTTGGACAGGACATGTGACGTCACAATGGATATCAGTAAGTATTTTGCCTCAAAGTCGGGTTACTAAAGAAAAATACCTTAAAGTGATCTGAATACGAGTTAAGCCATTTTACTTAGCCGAGTTAAATACTTAGTAATTTACTTACTTAATGCGCGTTTTTAATTGAATACCGGCCCTGTGTGATCATACGTCAAAGGTACAAAAAGTTATGTCAAGTAGTATACATTGACCCGATCAGGTCCCTAGATGAAGGTGATAAAGTTCATTGACCTTTTGACCTTTTACACTGACCGGCTTTTACAAACATAGAATGCTCCTTCAAGAGATATACTTGTGATTTGAATTTGGTGATCTTACCTCAAAGGTACAAAAAGTTATTATATGAGAGCCTGATTTGGAAAGTTCAGTGAACTTTTATTCTTTGACCTTTGTCAGATTCAACTCATTTTCGAACTTGACCTGCACCTGTGGAATGAATTTGGTGATTATACCTCAAATCAATTGAAAGTTTTGATTGCTTGTAGCAGAAAGTTCATTGACCTTTTGACTTTTGACCTGGTTCAGATTCGCCTCATTTTCAAACTTGACCTGCGTCATTTAAGACATGTACCTGTGGTATGAATTTGGTGGTTCTATCTCAATTCCATAGACAGTCATTGTGTGTTTTTTTGCAGAAATTCATTGACCTTTGACCTTTTTGTTTGTTTTGTTTGTTTTGTTTGATTGATTTTATTTCTACGTTCAATAGCATGATACAAAATGTAATAGTATTACAGAAAAATATATAAACACATTTTCAGACATTAGCAATTTACTTCTAAATACATGAAGAAAATATGTATAGGGGAAATTAACATTTTACAATTGAAAGAATTTGTGAACGCAGGAGATTGTCATCATGAGCGAGTTGCTTGATGTCGATGGCGGCCTCAAACATGTCAGAGTAAAAAAGCGACATAGAACTGAAAAAAAAAATTGAAGAAAAAAGGTCATGAGGGTGCATTGCGAGTGCATTATAGCAGTGGGTTATAAGATGTATTCATGATTGTTGTATGGATCAATAATCAATAAATAATAAAGATAGTCAATGTGGAGGATTTGAGTATAATGATTGCGCTTCATAGTCACTTTAATAGAGCAAATTGAGGAGCACATTTTAACTGTTGTGGCCTTGTAGGTAGATTTTTCCACAAGTCAGGGCCATGGTGTCTTATTGATTTATGCGTTATTGATAATTTTGAGTTAGTTAGATTGAATATTTCTGAAATCAATGGTTTAAGCTGAAAAAAATAGTGGATAGGATTGAGAAAAGTAAGACGATCCTGCACAAATACGAATAGGGAAATAATACAGTGGCGGATCTACGGGGGGGGGGTTTAGGGGGTTTAAACCCCCCCCCCCCCCTTGGGCTGCCAAGTAAACATTTATTTGGGCAAAAAAGAGAAAAAAATAGAGCATGCAAGTATGCTTAAAATCGCAAGCTAGCAACCCTAAAAATGAAAAATCTCCCTACTGAAGGAGGGGGTATACCCCCCTCCCACACCCTCCCCCCTCGCTCCCGCTCGCTCGCTTCGCTCGCTTCCAAGTAAACATTTATTTCGGCAAAAAAGAGAAAAAAAAGAGCATGCAAGTATGCTTAAAATCGCAAGCTAGCAACCCTAAAAATGAAAAATCTCCCTACTGTAGGAGGGGTATACCCCCCCCTCCCATACCCTCCCCCCTCGCTCGCTTCGCTCGCTTCCAAGTAAACATTTATTTGGGCAAAAAAGAGAAAAAAAAGAGCATGCAAGTATGCTTAAAATCGCAAGCTAGCAACCCTAAAAATGAAAAATCTCCCTACTGTGGGAGGGGGGATACCCCCCTCCCACACCCTCCCCCCTCGCTCGCTTCGCTCGGGCTCGGTCTCTACGCTCCCTCGCAATACCCAGCTCAGCCCCTCAAACCCCCTCCTTGAAAAAAAGCTAGATCCGCCCCTGTAATAGGATTGAGGTTGGTAAATATTACAGTATGTTATATAAGGAAGTTATCAATGTGTTATGAACAAAAACGTCTAGGGGTAGTATTCTGAAAATTGTAACTTTTGTTGTAACTTTTGTTGTAATTTTTGTTGTAACTTTTGTTGTATCTTCCGTAGATAATACAGCGCTAATATTGTAAGTTGGTATTCTGAAAATTGTTTTAGCGGGATATTTTCTCTGTAAGGACCGCCTTTATATCATCTTTGACACGCCCATTTTTTGACACTTTACCAATCAAGATGGATTTTATACAGGTAGGTCAACCAATAGGAGCACCCCTTTAAGTCAAAGTTTTAATTTGTCCATGAGTCAAACATAAGGATGCGCCTTGCGCGTATATCAATTTCGGGCGAAGTTATTAAATTACGTTTTATAAGCGTTTTATATAATGCGCCATACGCTATTGGAATGCAATTAATTAACAAAATGGCTCACCCTCTTGATCTTCTGCTCAAACCAAATCACATACTGATGTAAAAATTAAAATCATCGAATCCCACCTGTAACTTCTTCAAACACGGTCTCCATCTTGCTATTCGAGGATGTACTCATTCTGAGCTATATAGGTTGAAAATTGCCGATATCATGAGATACAACAGCTACAAGCTGTTGTAAGTATTCTAGTAAGCTTTGTTGTATTACCATGGACGATAAGATACAACAAAAGATAAAATAATTTTCAGAATACCAATTATCTCATGATATTATCTTCAGCGCGAATAATTATGTAAATTATAGGATCATGCGCAGAGTAAACAAAGACACAACAAAAGCTACAACAAAAGTTACGGTACAACAATTTTCAGAATACTAATTTTGTTATATTGGTGAAGATACAACAATATTAGAGATAAAACAGTTTTCAGAATACCGCCCTAGGAACCTAGAACTCTTCCTTTTTTCGACGGAAATGTTGCCAATCTTAATATTATTAGGAATATTAGCTACATGGATTTTACTGTGTTTGAAATGCATAAAGAGTTTTCTGAATATTGAGAGAAATCTTATTGCACTTAACAATTTCGAAACTTTTAGTTATTCAACATTTAAAGTATTTTCTAATGATTTTAGGTTCTTATGAGAATAAAAAAATGTTAGTGTCGTCTGCAAATAAAATAAAGGATAATAATGATGAGGTACTGATTATATCGTTGACACACACTAAACTTAAAAGCCAGGGATAGATCTCTGGGAGACACTATATACACTTAGTTATAGAAGGGACTGTGAATCAATACCATTGAATGAATTGCTTTCGGTTACTTTTAACTTTTCAACCAAGAAGGCGCTGAATCCCGAACACCACAACAAAATAAAGTTAAGAAAATAATATATCATGGTTGAGACTGTCGAACGCTTTACTAAGGTCTGAAAATATTCCAATAATAAGTTTTTGTTGTTGTTGTTGTTGTTGTTGTTGCTTTTTTTTTTTTTTTTGCAATGGCGTTATCACAGTTATTTTGGACAAGAGCTAGATCAGTGGAATGATTTTTTTTTTCAAAAACCGTATTGGTTTGGGTTTAGTACTTTATGGATATTTAAAAAGTTTAATATACTCTAAACACAACATATAAAAAATAAGTTCTCCCTACAAAAAAAATCTCTGTAATTTCTGAATCAGCAACCTTTGAGGAAATCTGAACACAGGGACATGTAGCTGTACTTCTCAGCTACCTTTCATGTGAAATTCAGGGGAAATCGTTTAGTCAGTGCTTCAGTGAGCAAGCCCTAAAGGCAAAATGGCCACTTTTTATAGTTCACAAGCCCAATGTCATAACTTTGATTCAATGATTTTAATTTTCAAATATTCTGCATCAGAAGGCATGCAACAACATACCAGTGACTTGTGCGAAAAATTTCACGGTTGAGTGAGCACGGGGTGAAAATTAATAAATACATAATAAAAACAAAAAAATTACCATATCAAAATTATGCTGTAAGTATTGCTTTGATGTTGTGCACTAAAACCATCGGAATAACACTTCTTTTTCACTATGTTTATGACCGCTGTACATGTATCAACGATCCTGTGGCATTTCATTCAAAATTCCACGCTTCAATGAGGACGTGGGGTTTAAAAAGCCCTTTTTATACGCTAATGGACTAAAATTCAATTGCTTACTTTGGTTAACTATATATCACAAGTCTTCTTGGGGAGTTCGTCTGATTTTATTTTGATAAAAATCTCGATGTGTTACACTTCAGTGAGCACAAAAGATGAGCAAATTATTCAAATGAGAACAAAGTTGATAGGGCTTTGATCTTGCTACTGGATATTAATTTGGCGTTAAATTCCTGCTTGTTGGTGACTTCCTAGAGATAATTATATCGACAATTCCATGCAATAACTCACGGTAGAATTAACACAAATCATCAATAAAAAATGCCAAATTTCACTTCTGTTATTGATTTCATCCATTATTGAAAATATGTTCTGACGGGAGAATTTCTACATGTACCCAAAATCTACAATTCAACTTAAAAGAAGTTGTAACCGGTGCATGCATGATGCATATTGATTATTCCACATCTTAATCAGGTTTCCTTGCTTGAGTCAGCGCAATTTTTCTTGTATAATATTTTTTCATTCACTTACAGGGGCCACGGAGCGTTTTTGAAAGTGGGGGGGCTGATCTGATTTCATTCATTAATGACAATTTTCTAGCCTTTTTTCCGATATTTTTTTTAACGTGTCTACTCAAAAAAGTGGGGGGGGGGGGGCTGCAGCCAGTGGCGGATCCAGCGGGGGGCCTCCCCTCGGACCAAAAAGGGGCTCCAAAAATGCTGAGGACCTTTTTTTTTTTTTTTTTTTTTTTTTGTCAGAGATTTTTTGAGTTAAGAAGGGGCCCCAAAATGCTGAGGACCTTTTTTTTTTTTTTTTTTTGCTTATTAGAATTTGTGAATGTTGAGCCCCCTCCCTCAAAAAATCCTGGATCCGCCACTGGCTGCAGCCCCCAGCCCCCCCCCCCCCCGGTTTTGCTGCCCATGACTTATCAAAATGATAAAATTCAACAGAAAGAATAAAGGGTCGTGTTCTTGCATTATTGCAAGCAGTGTCGATTTCATGAGGACATGCAACGATGTCATCGAGCTAAACGGTGGCTATACTCGCTATTGAAACAGCAGTAGAACATGAAGTTAAACCAAAGTTAAACATGTTAAACCTAATATGACTAGAAATATGAGCTAATTGAATTCATTAAATATTGTCATGTTGAAGCATCCGTCTCACACGAAAAATCGAGTTTGTTTGCAATAATGCAAGAACGCGACCCTTTTTTTTCTGTTGAATTTCATCAGAAGTGAATGAAAATTGATATTTTATAAGGTCAACAAGAAAAATTGCTCTGACTCAATATTTAACAGAAATGAACTTGGGCACTTTTTCATTGATGATTTGAGGGGGGTTCATTAGTTATTGCATGGAATTGTCGACATATTATCTTCAGGAAGTCACCAACAAGCAGGAATTTAACGCCAAATTGATAGCCAATAGCAAGATCAAAGCCCTACAAACTTTCTTCTCATTTGCATAATTTGCTCATCTCTTGTGCTCATTGAAGCGTAACATATTGGGATTTTCATCAAAATAAAATCAGACGAACTCCCCAAGAAGACTTGTGATTATGTAACCAAAGTAAGCAATTGAATTTTAGTCCATTAGCGTGAAAAGGGCTTTTTAAGCCTCACGTGCTCATTGAAGCTTGAAATTTTGAATGAAATGCCATAGGATCATTGATACATGTACGCAGGTCATAAAGACATAATGAAATAATGTTATTCAGATGGTTTTTAGTGCACAAAATCAAAGCAAAACTTACTGCATAATTCATTATGGTAATTTATTGTTTTTATTATGTGCTCATTCAACCTGGAATTAATGGATATTGCTTGCATAAGTCTAAAACACCTTTTCAAAACATGAATTCAATCGCATAAGATAAAGTTTACCATAGGAAAGATGTCAAAAATGCAGTTTTGGCAATTTTCACCCCGTGCTCACTCAACCGTGAAATTTTGCGCACAAGTTATTTAGGATGTTAGGAAGCACATAAAACGTATGTTGCATGCCTTCTGATGCTGAAAATTTGAAATTTTGTTCTGATATCAATGAATCAAAGTTATGACATTGGGCTTGTGAACTTTCAAAAGTGGCTATTTTGACTTAAGGGCGTGCTCACTGAAGCGTGACCAAAGTGACGATTTCCCCTGAATTTCACATGAAAGGTAGCTGATGAGAATTACAGCTACATGTCTCTGTATTCGGATTTCCTCAAAGGTTCCCGATTCAGAAATTACATAGATTTGTTTTTAGGGGCAACTTATTTTTGTGTTGTGTTTATTATAAACAATTTTCTCTAATATTTTGGATATAATGGGGAGAATAGAAAGAGGACGGTAATTGCTGATTTCATGTTGGTCATCCTTTTTAAAAGTTGGAGTTACATCGGTTATTTTTAACAAGTCAGGAAAAATACCTGACTGTATATAACTGATCAAATATGTGTGTTAGTGGGTCAGCAAGGAAATTGATTTATTTGCCAAGCCTCTAAAATACAACAATAAAAGAATATCAGATCAAAATTATGTAAGCTTGAACAGGATAACCCACGAAAGCTCGAGAGTTTATTTCCAGTGGGGTCCTTTAAAAGCGAAGTACTAATTTAATCATGACCGTGGGATTTCGAAGCATTTAATGATATAGTAATATTAATTATTTCATTAGAGTTTGTGGGATTAAATAGAAAGATGCCTGAGTCGGTTCTGAAAAGAATTCCGTATAATGAGCATTATTATTTGGAGTCCCAATTTTGGTAGAAAGTGGAGGACCAATATTAGTGAAAAAAAAATTAAAGCAATCAACATAATTATATAGTCATTAGAATCTGCAATTTTGTTTCCGTTAAGAGTAAAATCATCTTTTGGTGAAGTGTCGTTTTTTGCTTACTTTCCATGTGGCGCTCGAGTTGGATCTCACCTTTTGTAATTTGATTGAAAAATTTTTTGCGAGAGAAACGAATAAGCTTTGTCGACGACGACGCCGACGCCGGAAATAGTGGCGCATATAGTCCACAGAACTATAGTCTCGCTCCCCTACGTACGCAGGCGACGCCATAATGTTATCTTATTGTTTTGTTGTAGCGCCACCATTGTGGCGTCCGCTTGCAAGATGCCTATAATTTTGTGCGGCTTTAGCTTTTGTTTTGTAGCGCTCTGCCTCTCCGGGGGGGGGGGGGGGGGGGGGGGGGGGGGGGGGGGGGGGAGGTTACTGGGAACTGGTAGTAAACTTACATTTGGCCCATTTCAGAAGAAATTTCCAAAAATAAAAATAATAATTAAAAAAAAAACATATATGAATTGAAAGGTTATATATCGAGGAAAGTTACGATCACAAAATTTTATCACCATAAATTACATTTATTACATAAATTAGCCAATTTTTGTCAATCTCAAGCTCTACCTTACTCTTATCTTTCACACTAGTAAGTTGATTTTTAGCACATTAGTTCTCTAAATATATCTCTCGGAGATGAGTTAATTAGAATTAAAACATTTTATATTTTTATAGTCTTATGATAGAATTTCTTTTGTATTTTGTTGTTTTGGAACTAATTATACATTCATGACACTACAAGAAAAACAAAACTTTTTATGAAATTCCAAATCATTCACCTCCTAGAGACACATTTCATCAACAAGCATGCAAAGTTTGAATAGAAACAGACATCTCATACTCCAGTTATCCTGTTTTTCATCTATAGAAAATTAATCACAAAACTGATTCCTAGAAAAACAAAGAAAAACTATCTATCTATCTATCTATCTATCTATCTATCTGTTTATCCATCTATCTATCTAACTAACTATCTATCTAAAAAATAAGTTCATATTTGGCATTTTGTTGCAAAAGTTGGGTAGATTCAGATGTATGTAATTGTTGAAATAGTACAGTGACATATATACCTATGGCCTGTAGATGGCGCTAGACTGTCAATTTGGGTTATTGGTCACATAGGCAATGTTAGTCCGGCAGATTGGTGAAATAATTGTGCACTTTTTCATAAAAGCATGAAATTTGGCATGTATGTAGAGTATTTGATGCCAAATAATTCTGGATATGGGGCCAACAAAAAATTCGGGCCCTTGGGCCCGTTGTGCCCATTTTTTTTTAGATTGGCCCTCTCAAGGTCTTTTCCCTTCAAAGTTGATGTAATCAAATCTAGTTTGATATAATGAAATATTATGTAATATTTCATGGCCTCTAAAATCATACAAATGCTTTAGGTGCCCATTTTTCAAATAAAGAACTACCCTATATATCAAAATATTATGAAGTCACTGATTTGTTGGATATAAGTGAAATGCTTCTAATTGTGATCAGTTGACATTACGTCTTTGAGATCGATGAGATATGTGGCGCAGGTGCCCATTATGACAAAAAAAGGCCCCCCAAAGGCCCAAACTTATATATCTGCAACATAATGTTTCTAAATCTTTGTTTCTAATTTCTAATGGTATAGACATCAATTTTGAAAGCGATGTTATATAAAAAGCTCACTTTAGCAGGCCACATAGGCCCATCGATGGCCCATTCGAGACAATTGAATTTGATTAATTTCCTCATCTGCTCATAGAGGTTGGCCATATTTAACAAATTCAAAATAGCTGCCAAAGTGTTAAAATACCTATTTGCATGTAACTTGAGTTTGGGCTTTAAAGCAAAGCTATTTACAAGCTGGTTATTATAGGCAGAATAGTTGGGTCACTTCATTTCATCATTAAAATGGCCTCCGTTGTGATTTAAGATGTGACTATTGGCATTTTAAAGTTTACGTTGTATCTGGAAGCATGGAATTTAGTACATATATGTTGGAAATTTCTATAAACAGAAAATATCAATCTAACATTTAAAATTTGTTTCTCTTCTTACTGAAGAGTTATTTATGAATAATATACATTAATATCCTGATGAAGCAAAGAAATACTCTTCTTTTACAAATAAATGTTATTATGCCGAAATAAACCTATAATCAGGTGCAAAACAAGTAAGTGATAAAACTGCACTTTCCTCTTTTTTTCATCTTCGTGGCCATATTGAAAAAAATACAAAATTGATATGTCCTTACGAAACAACCTACACATCGTAAGATTTATAAAGATGCCAGTTAATATCTGCATTTTTTTATAAACATCTGCAACACCTATTAAAGGGCAATTCAAACTTTGTAAAAAGTTGAAAATTTCTATAAACAGAAAATATCAATCTAACTTTTAAAATATGTTTCTCTTCTTATTGAAGAGTTATTTATGAACAATAAACATTGATATCCTGATGAAGCAAGAAAATACTCTCCTCAGTTACAAATAAATGTTATTATGACAAAATAAACCTATAATCAAATGCAAAGCAAGTAAGTGATAAAACTACACTTTCCTCTTGTTTTCATCTTCGTGGCCATATCGAAAAAAGACAAAACTGATATGTCCTTCCGAAACAACCTACACATCGTAAGATTTATAAAGATGCCAATTAATATCTGTATTCTTTATAAACATCTGCAACACCTATTAAAGGGCAATCCAAACTTTGTAATAAGTTGATTTGTGTAAAATCAGAAACAGATAAACATAATGATAAAAGTCTGAAAGAAATCCGACCAAAAATAAGAAAGTTATCGATGTTGAGAAATGAGATCACTATTTTAATCGCAAATTGGCAGTTGGGTCAGTCGATTGTAAGGTATTCCCGGTCAACTCTCGATTTTGTCATACACCATTTTTTTTTTCTTTCTCATAAGCCCCCCTTCCCTTGGGCACTACTAAAAATATATTCTAGCAATTATTTTTTTTAAATTTACATTTTAGTCATGTGTGTTGGAACAAATGGGAGAGTTCTCCGCCGCTACATCACAGTGACATTACCGTTTCGGCCAATTTGAAATTCCTATTTGTATAGGGATTACAACTTTCATATTGCTTGTCAGATATAGATTTCGTTCAAACTTTTAACAAGCTACTTCTCTGATTTTTCTGCTTTCTTCCAGAGCAACATGCCATTAAGTTGGATGTCTATTTAAAGAAATAGAGCCTGAATACATAATTCTTTAGCATATTAGCCATTTTGCGTTTTGATGCTTTATGCCAAAATGCAAAATTATCAGATGCAAATTACACTTTAACGCTTACGCAGTATTTTTCTATTTGATGGCAATCCTGGAAATGAAATTCCCCACTCTTTTAAAGTTTCAGCATTATAAGATATACCTTTACTTTGGTTTCATTGTGTCTCAACCAAATACATGTATTTCGCTTATGTCTATTATAGGCAAACAGTTCCAACATCCATGACTTTCTATCTATAAGATCTAAGCTTCAAGACACAGCAAACTCAATGCAAATAATGACATCTTGAAACAAACCAGTGGTTATTTTTAATATGACGACCATTTTAATGAGAGGAAGTAACCCTATACACTAGAGGTATTCTGCTTATAAAACATACTACCTGTACCTTGCCAATAGTTATACTTTAAAGCCCAAACTCAAGGTTATATGCATATTCAAACTCTTTGGGGGCCGTGTTGAATCCTCTTGTGAGGGTAAGAATTGTCTTTGATGGGCCATTAATGGGCTCATGTAATTCCTAAAGTGGGATTTTTATATGACCTTGATGTCAAAATTAATGTCTACCATTTAAAATTGAAACCAAATATGTTTTAAAATATCTTATTTTGGAGATAAATTATTTGGGCATTAAATGGGCCTTTTTTGTTATAATGGGCACCTGAGGCACCTATGTTGTTGATTTCAAAAACGTAATGTTGACTGATCACAATTAGAAGCATTTTACTTATATTCAGCATATCAGTGACTTTATGATATTTTGATATATAGGATGGCCCTTTATTTGAAAAAAAATGGTCACCTAAAGCATTTGTCTGATTTTAGAGGTCGAGAAATACTACATGATATTTCATTATATCAAACTAAATTTGATTCATTAACTTTGAAGGGTAAAGACCTTGAGAGGGCCAATTTTTATAAAAATGGGCACAACGGGCCCCAGGGCCCGAATTTTTGTTGGCCCCATATCCAGAATTATTCGGCATCAAAAACTCTACATACATGCCAAATTTCATGCTTTTATGAAAAATTGCACAATTCCATCGATTTTCTGCACCAATCTGCTGGACTATGTTATACCCTACAACATGCAAACAAATTCATGAAAAATTGATGAAATTATGGCAAATTTTGTGAATTTTCTGCCATTGTTTTAGATTTTTGTTCAAGGTCACACATGGAGAATGTGCAGTAATTAGTTGATTTTAAAGCTTTCTCTTGATTTTTTCATGCTGATTTTTTTTAGGACATGGAAAGCAAACTACACAGTTTCAGAATATGAAAAGAACAGAAAATTGTTACATTAGATGAATTTTCATCATATTTGGGTGACCCCCCCCCCCCCCCTTAAATGAAGAGTTTAAGCCTACTTAGACCGGCGTCTCGTCTCTTTAATTGTCGGTAGATTTAATTTTCTGTTGATGAAATAAACCGACAAAATGTGGACAAAATGTATGGCTTTACCGACAAACTTATAGGGAAAGAAAACAACTTCCTAAATTCGGTCACTTCAGCTTCCCTTGCTCGAACAAAATTCTTAAATAATAATTCTGTACAGTGCGTCCCCTCAAAAAAGTTAACAGTCAGAAAAAAGTATCCCCAAATAAATATTTCAAAATATTTGTGGGAAATTGTTATACCTGTAGGTAGCTTAGGGTCTCTTCCATCAAGTGGGAAAAAAAATTACCCCAGCGCTCCAAAAGTCACTCAATGGTGGGGGTGATATCACATTTTATGGGGTCCAGAATTCTCTGGAAAAAAAAAAAGGGTCAAAAATAGGGGGAAAATGTTATTTTTTCTGTCAAAAGTTGTCAGGGGCAGTCTGCCCCCTGCCCCCCCCCCCCCCCCCGGGTACGCTAGTGATTGGTTCTCACTGGTATGAGCAAAGTTGAGAGTCTTGAAAAGAATAAGACATTTTAATCATTAAAAAGCACGGAAGAAAGAAAAGGCTTTTTTTTTCTGTATTTCCTGACACATCCCATTAAAACTTTGTGGTTGACCGAGAACGCCAGCTTGAATTTAAAACTCAATAAAGTAGTTAATTGCTCACTGATGCATAATAATGTTGATAAGATGCGTAAGTACATAGAGCGATCAAAACCTGTTCTTTCATAAATTGTCTGTTATTGATCAAAATGTGAACATTTATAAGCCTTTACTTGACTCTCAACTGTGCCGATACAAGCCAGAACAAATACCAATTCTTGTCAAGTCTGGATTTTGCACCTTTGCACAAAAGAGGCCTTGCTCACTCGAGCGTAAAATAACGCCTGATATTTAGTTGTTATTTAATAAAACAGACCATAGGCTATCCACAGGTATGAAATTTTGCTTCAAATATTTTAAAATGTTTTTAGATTTGGAAATTTTGACGAAATGTTGGCCATTATGTACACATACCGACAACAATAGTTAAAAGATACTATTTTCATTTATGAACATTTTCTTAACTTACTCGCTTCGCTAGCTCGAACAAAAGTGACAATTGATAATTTCACGAACATGTTTCCCGCATTTCATGACATAGTTCCAAAGAACTAAAAGAATCACCAGGATTTTACAAAATATATGATGTGGGCATTAACATAGGGGTGGAAAATCATAAACCCTATGAAGTGCTCGCCTTTTTATTGAATGGATACTTTCTTGTAAACTGGGCCCCGTTTCATAAAATTTGTTATCAATAAAAAGTTACTATAATAGTTAAAAGCTAAAAATTCTTGAATCTGATTGGCTGAGAGCAAATTTGTCCTAGAAATGGGGCAGTTGTTATTAACAAGTTTTATGAAAAAGGGCCCAGAGCTTTACAGAGCCTTGAACTTCTCTGGACCTAAACTTTGGAAAGTCTATCGCAATTTGATGTTGTGATGATGTCATTGCTTTGTAAGCAAGTCTCTAAACAAAAGATTAAATTAATTTTTGCCTACATTAAGATACAGAATTAACATTGGCTTAATCATTTTCTGCATCATTTTCATTTTTTATGTTAATTATGCAAATTTGCTGAGACCTGAGAGGTGTTGTATTTCCCTATAGCCTACTGTGAATCTTCACTCTCAAATTTGTCAACGGACACGCATTTCCAGGGGTGCTCACAAATCACAATCAGGGGCGGATCCAGGAGGGGGGGGGGGGCGAATTGGCCGCCCCCCCCCCTTCTGAAACCTAACTGGCATACATTAAAGGGAGCCACCGCTCGATATCCATGTACGTTCAATTTCATTCGCTTGCCCCTGTTACAAGGCCGTGCATAACAACAATCTTGGAGCAGCGAACAAAACTGCCGTAGAGGGTGGGGTAGTTTGTCAGTTGGGTTTTTCAGTTCGTCTTTCTCCGGTTGCATGCGTGCTGCATACACACAATTCATGCGTTTACCGAAGATGTACGGAGATTCCTGAATATTACCCGAGCCGGGCCAAGCTCCAAAACACCACGATTGGCGACTTTTCGGTCCCTTTAAGTACACGATGAAATGGGGAAAAAAAATGCCTCCTTAATTGTGTACTTTTCCGGCTCCGGCCCATTCTTTTACAAAATCCTGGATCCGCACCTGACAATCATAGGCCAACTTCAAATACGAACAAAGATGACAGTCATAGGATAATGGTACGAAAGCCTTTCACAGCCTTGTTGTTTTATTATTCAAATTTTACCTTAATACATCCATGACATCTGTTAAATTTCGTGATGGAATTGGAATTCCGAGTCCGTGTAAATATACTTAATTTCTTTTCTTATTGTTATGTCACTGTAAAATCATAGAACCAAGAATAAATATACATACATAACTCCAAAGGCATTATGGTGCAAAACACAGTAATCCACCTTGCAAAAATTCTTTCAATACCCTTTAAAAGTGGCAGAAAAACAAGTCTCATAGAATTTATTTACTCAAAGACAGTTATCAATATACATGAACAACATTAAGAACACAAAATCCCTTCAACAATGCAATATGTGGGTATAATTATTATAAGAAGCACCCAAAACGTTATTTTTCGTGAAATTAATAACATTACAACGCATTCATGTTTGAAAATTAGTACCGTAGTTCCTATTATTCTATAAACCCTTTGAGACAGTATTTAATAATTCCATTTCATTACCATGCATTAAAGGTACATCATCCTTTTTGCAGACTTACACAAAATTCCGGAAAATTTTGTACAGATTTAGTAGACATCCTGTAGATACTGCCTATGAAATTTCAAGGTCACAAGTTCTATATACATGTATAACTCCTTTTTAAGAAATGAAAATCTTGCTCTTGTCGGTATTCGGGAAGCAAATTATAAAGCTTTTCACATCCGCGCAAGTTTTCCAATTATAATTCTTTCTGTAATTTATCGCATACTCACACAACTTCAAAATTTAGGGCTGCAAATGGGATGAAGTCACTTCTCTCCATTTAATAATGCCCCTACATATTCATTAGTTCACAGGACTGAACATTATTTATTCATATCAAAATTTAGCCAAACATCTCTTTACTTCACTTACCAATACTATTGGTCACCCTGAGGGGCACTATAGGAGAAACATTTTTTTTTAGTTAAAGAAAATGTTACTAGCTTTTGTTTTTCATGTTTTGTTTTTCGCACAGGCCCCCCCCCCCCCCCCCCCCCCCCCCAGTAAGATTTTTGGATCTGGTGAAATGACCTTATCCCACTTTGGAGAGGAAAAAAATTGTTTCATTGCCTGAGGTTTCCTAATATAACTATTTAAATCAGCACACAATCTCCCTTTAAATAAGTTCATCATTTTATATTCCAAATATACATCAGGTTGTAAACTGATGCAGAAAAAAAAAAAAAAAAAAAAAACACCAAAATGTTATGCCTTGTAATAAAATTTTACTCATACCATTTCTATTTTGAATATTGATGAATAAATTCCTGTGAGGATTACTCTCAACAATTCTTTTCCTTGTGTAGTAGAAAACCCAAGGGGAATGGTATATACAAATTATACTACAATATTCACAGCAGGTATATACCTAATGTTATTCAACCGTGATGAAATCCATAGGGTGTGTTAACTATAGCTGTTGAATGCATAATTAAACTGACATGTTCTGAAATTTACATATTGCTGCATTATCCTCTTTCAAAACATTTATTATTTAGAGTAGAAAATATACAAACACACAGCTTTATAATTTACGTTGAATATATCATTGATGCAATACTGTTGTCTATAAATATATACTAATACACATACACACAATACATGATATATACATGGCTTGGAGCTTATCATGTTAGGACACCACTGAATGGATATGATCATACAAGTAACCAAAATTCTGTAACAAAGCATGAAATATATTGTTGGTGGTTTGTAATTTAATTTTAATGCATCTCATATCTCTAGAATGATATATTCTACAAAGGTTCTCCCAGTCATAAAGGAAAGAACTTGTTACTAAAAGGTACATGTGATCGCAATGTCAACTTTTCTCCTATTAGCCAATTAGAAAAAAACTTTTCCCTTGCATCTTATGATAGATCCACTCAAAATTCAATTTTAGGCTTTTTGGTCTACCCTCATGGATGTATTCAACAACAACAAAATAAAGAAACTTCCCTTTCAGAACTACTCCTCATGCATGCAGAGAAATATCAACAGTTCTTTTCAGAACTACACTCTTCAAAATTTCTGCGACCTGCTCAAAAATGTTCTAATCTCGATTACTCCTTCCTTTCCTTTTCCTCTTTCCATTTCACCTCATTTTTGTTATATAAACACCAAGAATAGAAACCAAAAAATAGTTCTTATCACTTAACATCTCTTTCCTTTTCCCTCATTCCTCTAAAAATCCACAAGCCGGTTCTTTTGGTGAAAGAATATATCAGCAACTGTTTTACTAAGGCTACCACATGGTGTTACCAAGTCTTCAATTGTGAATACTCGCTCACCATAGAACCTGGAGAGAATATCCCAAGAAATCTACATTTGATTGCTTTGATTTTAACCAATATAATTACATTCAAGACCAAGTCTATCAAGCATCTCCTTGAAATAAATGTTTTAATCAAACATGGCCAAAGAAAGCAATACACTACATTCCCTTATGGAGACAATGCAGAATGCCTCTCCATAATTTCACAATGAATCAGAGGTTTAAAAAAAAGATGAAGTCCTACAAAGTAAATATGAACAAAATTTAAAGAATTCAAAGTGATTTCAGATTTTCATTCTTGTATAATTCAAGGCAAGATTATTTGAAAATATAAGAACAGTTCAAATATCAACAATGTATCTATGATTAAAATCAATTTCTATATTGATTCCAAACACAAAAATATACAAAGATAAGCACAATATGATGGAACAAAAAGGCATTTCATTACAACGTAGCTTCCTAATTCCTCTCAAGGCACAAATTAAGAACAATTATTTAAAAAAAACAGATGTAAATCATCATCAGTAAGAATGCACAGAAGAGGCATGTGATACATTCTAAAGGACAGGTCAGATCTCACTAGTCATGCTAACTATAACTATAATGACTAATTGTTCCCATTTTTTTTTTATATGTGTAAAAGGCATTGAAAATTGTTGTCATACTATGTGACTAGGTCAAGCATTAAAGGGAAAGTCCACCCTGCTATTAAGTTTATTTAAATTAAAGCAGAAAAATGAGAGAAAAAGAGAAGTGAAAGTTTGAGCAAAATCTGACAGAAATAAGAAAGTTATGATTTTTTGAAATTGTAATCAATCAAACACAAATTGGCAACTTTGTGCTCCTCTCCCAATTGCTCAGTACAGAAAATCTCATAAATTTTCATTTTCTAAGTTTTTGATGAAGGAATTCATTATTTTGTTTCACACAGGTTTTGCGTAAAAACATATGAGCAATGATTATATCTAAGATGCAAGTATGATTGAATATTTTCCTTAGAGAAAATGGAAATTAATGATTTTTTAGGTACAGGGCAAATGGGAGAGGAGCTCGCAAGATACGTCACAGAGTCCAACTTGTGTTTGATTGATTACAACTTCAAATATTCATAACTTTCTTATCGTATTTTGCTCAAATCTTCACTGATCCGTTTCTTTAAAAACCAACTTGTAAATGGGGAGAACTTTCCCTATAATGATTTATGTTCATGAACCTCCTTCACCAATTTTATTGTCTTGTTAGGATCGCTTGCCACCGATTTTGTTAAGACAGACCTTAACAATAATTATAATAATAATAATAATAATAATAATAATAATAATAATAATAATAATAATAATAATAATAATAATAATAATAATAATAATAATAATAATAATAATAATAATAATAATAATAATAATAATAATAATAATAATAATAATAATAATAATAATAATTAAATAATAATAATAATAATAATAATAATAATAATAATAATAATAATAATAATAATAATAATAATAATAATAATAATAATAATAATAATAATAATAATAATAATAATAATAATAATAATAATAATAATAATAATAATAAAAAAAATAATATAATATCCAGACTTGGATATGAATTCAAAAGCAAGGCAAAGATTAATCATCTGTTATACATGGATGACTTGAAATTATTTGGGAAGTCGGAGCGCAACATAGATTCTCTTATCAACACTGTTCGAATCTTCAGTGAAGACATCGGTATGCAGTTTGGGCTGGATAAATGTGCAGTGATCACTCTACAGAGAGGTAAACAAATCAATGGTAGCAGCTTCAGAATGCCAAATGGTGAAGAGATCAGAGCAATGGGAGCAGACGATACTTACAAATATCTAGGAGTACTAGAGGCAGATCGGGTGAAACACCAAGCTATGAAGAAGAAGATTGAAGCCGAATACATCAGAAGAGTTCGAAAGGTGCTCAAATCTAAACTCAATGCAGGAAACATAGTCAAAGCTATCAATACATGGGCAGTGGCCCTGTTGAGGTACGCTGCAGGCATAGTAGATTGGAACCAACAGGAGCTGGATACTTTGGACAGAAAAACAAGGAAATTGCTGACTATGCATGGGATGTTCCACCCAAATCTGATGTAGATAGGCTATATGCGCCAAGAGAGCACGGAGGACGCGGACTCATGGGAGTAGAGGAAACTGTAAGGTATGAAGAACAGAGCTTATACTGCTATATTGATGGAAAGATGGATGAAATTATGACTGCCATTAAAGGGTCTATGAAGAAAGGAAAAGACTTGACAGCAAAACAGCTCAAGGCTGATCAGAGAAATGGGAGACTTGAAGGATGGAAAGGAAAGGTGATGCACGGACAACATCTAAGACAGACAGAGGAATTTGCGGCACCAGAGAGTTGGCAGTGGTTGAAAAGAGGAAACCTGAAAAGGGAGACTGAAAGTTTGTTAGTTGCTGCTCAGGACCAGGCTTTGAGAACAAACTACAGGAAAGCAAAAATTGAGAAACAGGAAACATCACCATCATGCAGAATGTGCCATAGCAAAGATGAAACGGTAATGCATCTTGTGAGTGAATGCAGTAAAATGGCACAGACAGAGTACAAGGGAAGGCATGATAGAGTGGCTGCTGCAGTCCATTGGGGTCTGGCGAAGAAGTATGAATTACCGCATGCAGACAAATGGTACGATCACAGGGCGGATCCCGTGATCGAGAATGAAGATGTAAAACTTCTGTGGGACTTCAACATCCAAACAGACAAGGTTATACAGGCTAGAAGACCAGACATCATTCTAACGAAAAAGAAGGACAAGGAATGTCTCATCATAGACATTGCAATTCCTGGAGACTGCAGGACGTGGAGCAAGGAGGAAGAAAAGATACAAAAGTACAACGACCTGGCATGGGAACTAAGAAGGATATGGAAGGTGAAGACGAGAGTCATACCAATAGTGATCGGAGCCTTGGGAACAGTGACAACAAGACATAAGAGCTTCCTGGCTGATCTAGGAGTCGACGTATCGTTTGAAACCATACAGAAAGCAAGCCTGCTCGGGACAGCTCATATTCTGCGAAAGGTCATGGACTAGATTGAAAAGGAGAATTACGAATAAGATGAGGACTTGTTGAAACAAAGACTAACCCTAGATTTCTGGATGAAATCCGGTTACTTCTTAATTTACCAACTGATCATTAGGTTGTGGACAAATCGATAATAATAATAATAATAATAATAATAATAATAATAATAACAATAATAACAATTACAATAATAATAATAATAATAATAATAATAATAATAATAATAATAATAATAATAATAATAATAATAATAATAATAATAATACAATGCTTTTATAGCATATATCACTGCCATTGCATCTCTATGCGCTTTAAGAAAGGGAAGAATAAGGATAGACGGATGCTATAAAATACACAATATAGCTCATTCAAAATGCTTTTTGAACAGATACGTTTTCAAGACAGTTTTAAACTGATATTGTGGATGAATCCTTCAAATGAGATGGAATAGTATTCCAAAGTGAAGAGGCAGCATGAGCAAATGATCGCTCTCCATAAGACTTAACAATAATATCTGTGAACCAATCATTTCACTCCCTTTGATGTGACATCAATGGTAGAAAAAGTGGCAGTGTCCATAGAGTTTGATTGACAGAACCAACATTTTCATCGTGGTGAAAATCGGTGTGAGGTCCCACCACTTTTATTGTTGTCACTATCAGTATATTATTCATGCATATAGTTTATCGCTACGGGTAACGTCTGACCAGGCCTTTAAAACTAAACATGTGTTTTCTTCTACACAAAAGTAAATAACTGACCATCAAATCATACTATATTTATACCCTGACTTTCAGTGAGATGGAAGAACTGAGAATATCCAAAGCAAGATTGCAAAAAACTTTCCTCAAATCAACCTAAGGGCAGTTTCAATAGCCTGGTGCCCCACCTACTAAAATGTGCAAACATTACAACATATTATATAATCCAAACATGATTTCTAAAGGCAGTACACCAGGGCAAAGCTAGTAGATAGAGATAGTTTAGTACACACGCACCCATGCATGCTCAAACGTTAATTCATGAAGCTCCAATTAGTTCACTTCCATAAACAATCTCTTTGGGAGGAAACTATTTTGAGCTCATGAATGTTCATCTTTAACAATGTCTGACTTCTACCTCTGCTTAGTTACTTACATAAAAAAGAACAAAGAGTAGAACAAAGAGTTTTCAGAAATTTGACCACCTCAAGCTGAAGATGAAAATTTAAATAATTAGACCAGACAAATCTTTCTCATGAAATGAACTTACAGGAGAATAAATTTTGTTATTTCAAAAAAATTCCCTTGTGCAACATCAAAGAGATGAATAAACTTCATAAATACATTCATAGTCACACATTATTCATTACTGAGAAAAAAAAAACAGGTCTTGGAAGTGACACTTTTCATATTAGATGCATCAAATCACTTTTACTCCTATTCTTCTGATTTGATCATGTGTTTTCTATTCAAGACTGGAATACACCAAAAAGATGCAGATTTTCTACAACATTACATAGGAAATCAGAGTTTGGGATACCTGAATAAATGTCCGCTTATGACAAAACACAAACAGCAAACGCTGATGATATATAACACTTTTTTCAAAAATAAATTCTCTCCTAAATTCATCTGTACATCTCAAATCTCTTTGGAGATTTGAGGTTACAGCCTAATCCAGTACATGCTAGCAGGTATTGTTATAGTCTGGGATGAATCTGCAATTCCCCAACACCAGGGGGGACCTTGTAAATGATGAAGATATAGAGATAATTATCTAATTAATTAGCATAAATACTATAATCACAATATGCTACATGATAGCAAGTAGTTCTCTTAAGAATAATTGTTCTGCATGCTGTAAAATATATTGAGGGAATTGAAGTTCAGATGTTGCTCAGTTGTGAGTAGCTGGTTATGAAACAGTTTAGCAGTTAAAACTATTTTAGAAATCGGTGAAATGTTGTCGGATTCGAAATATAGTTTGGTTTGTTTGTAACTCAGCTGCCATGTTTATGGTATCAATTGAATGTGCTTGCAAACACTGTAATAGATAGAGGGAAATATGGATTAAAGGGCAATTAACCTTTCACAAAATGGTGGCAGAAATGAAGGTTTCTCAAAAATTGGACAGAGTAGAAAAGTTGTAATTTTGAAAGAAGAGATCATCAATGATATGGGGATTCACCCGTTTCATTTAGTGCATACTTGACATCATGCCCATGCCATACTTTGCCATGCTTAAACAGTCACATAAATCTTTCAGAATTCACAAAAAAATGCTAATGATAAATAGCTCAACTGAGTCTATAAAGATAGTAAAATGAACATGATTGCAAAGACTTATAAAAAGGCAAATTAAGGAAAAACCTTTTGAAATAAGTGAACATTGAATTGGCATATTACATAGTGCGAACATGATTTCTCTAGGCACCACAACAGACTATTGAACTTATCTTTGAGTTGAGTTCTTGAAAATCTTTGTGATCATGTTGATGTTGGTTGAAGCCAATCCGTTGTCATAGCCACTTCAAGCAGATCCCACGTTCTTTGATGTGAGGGTGGGGGTGGGGAGGGGGGGGGGGCTCAAAAAGCTCTTGCAACCTCTATAAAAATAGAATACTATACAATCTGTGCAAATTTGTTGACTTCTTCGCATAAAGTCATGTATTCAAAGACAATATATTTTACTTAATTTCAAAGATTTCATTAACTATACAAATATATCCATATCTATATCTACATCAATCTATATCTATATCTTTATAAATATTATTTATTGTTCTCTGTCTACATTTTCTACTATTACAAATTAGACTTTAAATAGCATGACAATACATACACACACAATATGATATTTTCTTCAGCTTTTAAAATATGTACACATTCATTTTTCTGCAATTCATAACAATTCCTGGTGATCACACATTAATTTCCCTCAAGAAAATTGGTACATTTTTTTTCATATAAAAACAACTACCAGAAATAAAACAGATTGTTACTACTTGTATTATTTGTGGTAGTTGTTTGTAAAAACTTTATCAATACCATTTGCTTTTCTGTCATAACTTATAAGCATTCAAATTTTCAAATTCTTTTGCAATCATATGAAAAAGCCAATAGTTATCTGCCTTGAAGGCGAAGTCCTGGGATGTTATTTTGAAAAAGATTTAATCCTAATTTCATCTTATTTGTAAGAGTGATTAGGATAAAACACTATAAAATTATTTTTGAATCAGTATTCTGAACAGGACTATACCTGTTTTCTATTTCATCTACACCAAATCCATTTAATATGCCATAAGCAAAAAGAAATACTTGATTTCACTCTCATCGTATTCATGTTCAGCCAATAGAATCACTTTACACCTGAGTGTGAATGTCTCTTTTTAAAAACGATTTTCGCTACACATGCTTTAACACACAAATGATTTTGCCGCAATCTTCTTGAAAAATGACTTGTTCAGTTTCAGTGTTTTTGTTGTTGTTGTTGTGTTATTTGAGTATACTACTAATATACATAAATCTTGGAATCCAAATAAAAAATCCTTCATGAATACTGCATGGTGAGCATTGGCAATACTGTAGATGTTTGTTTTTGTTTATTCTAAACGCATGGCCAACAACATAGTTGGCATTCAGTTACTATTGCTCCCATAATGCAATCCCAGAGATAAAATAGCCTCTACCCTATTCATGTATTAAATATATATCATTACATGTACTTAATTATGCTCATGTACTGTAATTACAATACAGCATCACTATCTTATATCGATACTTATATTGATACTACTTATCATCTGCAACCTGTGATTTTCTATTTCTAATATTTTTCAAATGGCAAAAACAATCATAACAATGACGGCAAAACAAATGTTCTTATATAGCACCTATCCATTTCCAATTAACCGATCAAAGCACTTCACAGGTTGTTATCAACCCAGTCACCGACTTCAATAACAATTCTGAATTCACAATGCATGCTCTCCACTCTATTAGCCCATTCTATCTACTTGCCATTTTACAGGCATAAACTGACTCCACTCACACTCATAATGAAGACAAAAATAAAACTTCTTTGAAACAAATATTTGTTTCAAGTTTTATTTCTTCTCATGCTAATTTATAAATCTGATGTATGTGTTAAGGAACTTTTAATATTCAATTCATATATATACTGAATAATTTATTTAATTAATAATATAAATATTTCATTATTATTACATCATTATGATTTTACTACACTAAACTAAGGTCTATGACCGAAACATTAGTGAATTTTTTTTTTTTGCTCAAGCGGAATTTTTATTTGGACTCTTTTTGCAAGTGTTTCATAAATATATAAATATATAAAATTATTGATATAAATTTCTGAATATGCCTTTACAGTGAAAGGCATTACAATCAATGCAACTTTTCTAGGGGAAATGGCATATAGTTAAGCTCATAAGGGCCAGCCATTGGTATATTTAACCTGTCCATACGGATGTCATTCATTCCATAATAAATTACCATCACATCGACAGGAAACATTTTGAAAGATAAAGTGGAGTTCTGGTCATGTGATTACATTGTGAAAGAAACTGTCTCAAAGCAATTAGAAAAGGGTGATCATGTCTACATAAGAACTGATGGATACTGTGAGGTTTTGGAATCATCAAATATATAAGATGTTGACCGAATCTTGCTGCACACAGAAATGTGGGACTGCACACACGTGTGGCTTGAATGTTCGGCCTGTCATATTTCTAATAGGAGGGTATTTGAAGAGCAATCCTTTTCACAGGACATTTCTGCTATGATATTCTTCCAAAGTGACATAAAAAGAATAAGAAAGCTCAAAATTATTTTTCACCTTAAATTATTTTTCACCTTTCCCAGAACTCAACCTTCTCTCTAAGACTCATTTATGAATTGTGAACATTCTCTCACTAAAATTACTTCGACTTTCTGCAGAACTGGACTCTACAACCCACTAAAATCTTCTTTGGTGACACTTTCTTGACATACAATATTCAGTTTACAGAAATAGTAGGAGCCTATGTAAGTTAAGACTCATTAATGCCCAATTACATAGCTCATCTACTTTGCAATCCATTGGAGGGAGTATCAGAGTTTGGCCACAAGAGGGTCCTCTTCAAGGTTTTTCATCCTGCAGTCCTATATCCTCTTCGTCTTCGATCCCTTCAAATCGCACACTGCTTATTCGATTAGGTCGAAAGGGGGCGCCCTCTTTCTTCTCCGCTTCCTCCTCTACCTCCTCAAACTGCAAGGAGTTGAAAAGAGGACCCAAAAAAAAAAAAAAATGATAACATGGCTCCTCTGGTTAGAAATAAAACAGCAATTTAGTGTCAGCTTTTTGTTATGATTTTGCATTATCTTTCGACCCCATGACACAATACATAAGCAAAGAGAGGAAAAAATCCTAGAAAATTTTAAAGTCAATTTTTGTTGTAGTACATTGTGTCATTCATAAGTAAAAAAAAAATTTGATTGCAAATATGCATTGAAGTCTCTAACTTAGCAAGTCAGAGTGGAAATAATAATCACTATTTTCTCGCATAAACTGGCAATTTTTGTTGCATTTTGTAATTTCCATGAATTCACATAGGTTCATCTTATATCTTGATTTGTCAAAAACAGTGAAAGGTAAGAATAACAGGTGCCAATTTGAGGAGCAATGCTGATTCAATTGGACCTTTGGAAAATTCTTAACCTAAATGGGTTCAACCAAAACATTTCCTTAGATATCAAAACAAGTTTAATTTACAGACTGAATGCATGACAGCTTCAATCAAGCAACAGAAAAAGTCTCAATGAAAATGTTTCATATCCCACATAATGTAGCAGTCCAGAAATAATATTGTCTCTCAGATGGATTTTTCTTCGTAAATGTACGTTAGTTTTATGTAATACTGATCAAATTTAGTAACTTTTGTCTAGTGAGAAATTTTGCTCTTGGACATCTTGCTTCCTAAGTCTCGTTCCCATCTGATGTAGTAAACCGCCTAAAAGAAACTGCCATGGCAAAATAAAATGATATACTGTACATGTTGTGCACCTAACATTTCTGTATCTTATAACACAAAGATAAGCGTGTACGCTTTTGGGCTCTGTTACACGGTTTACCGGGTCATGTGTGAACGAGATGAGAGAGAGAGAGAGAGAGAGAGGGGGGGGGGAGGAGGGAAAAAATGAGATAGGGGTGGAGAAAAAGAGAGAGTTGAGGCAGCACAAGACTTGTGAAGAGCATCTGGCACATTATTTTCACACGATTGATGATAATGGTCCATCATAATGGTGTGTATCTAAAATGGAGCTTCCATTATCAAGGTTAATACTTGTATGAACTAGAATCGAGATGGAAGGCACTCAAATAGGGGAAGTCATTTTGGGGTCAATGATTTCTATTGTTCTAGTTTATCCTATTAAGGACAATTCTAAACCCATGAACAAGGTCATTTTACCCATAAATGAAGACATTAATGAAAGGAAAGAGGCCATTACTGATCATGAATAAATAAAGTCGTAAATCTTTTTCCTCTTCAAAATTTGCTTAGTAATATCATTTAATTGGCTTAGGAAAACGGATTTGGTACTTATCATTCCTTATCTCATATCATTTATTTTAAAAGAGCCCGATATTATCTTTAGATCACAGCCTATGATAAGGGAGAAAATAATACAAATGGGTCAGTTATGAAAGTTTAAAAATATTAAATATGTCAGTGTCTTTCTAAAAATCTCATCAGCAAACTAATACATATATGGGATAGGATGAAAATAAGAAGTGTTTTTCTTTTTAATTCTTCCTTTCATAAACAAATGTTATTTTCTGATAGACTTTACTCCCACTACCTCTCTCTCACACTATTTTAGTGAGCTAAGCAAGGGGATAAAATAAGTAAGATAGTGCATATCTGAGACCCACTTAATCTTTTTTTTTATGTGAAGGAAGAGCAAAGTCATTCCACTTCAGAGCCATACTAAGATGGAGTGCCATCTGACAGATATGCCTTAAAGATTCTGATCACTGTAATTTTCTATCATTAACAAAGTCCCTCTTTTTCTCCAATATTTCTCTTCAAACATTTTCATCTGCAGGCCGTCACACACTTTACGATCTGACGGCCATTTGACTTCAGAGTAAATTACAATATCATTAAACATGAAACACATTTGTTTTGCAGGTTTTCCAGTTGTAGAAATGGCCAATTGGCATCAAAATGAAGACAGGCTCATAACCAGACTGGGGAACTATGATTTCCAGCCAATATAAATACCCAGCAATGACGATTTTACTATTCATTCATATTAACATTGCTAACCTAAATCAGACAAAAAATTGCATTCACTTTTCATTTCTAATGATACTGCATTTTTTCCAAAATAGGATTACAGTCAGAATGATCAGGGTAGGTGTTTAGTATCATCTCCTACAGAGGGAATATATTATCTAAATCTAAGAACCCTACCTCTTCTTTTTCAGCATTTTGTCTCCTTAGGTCTGACTTGATGAATGCTATATTTGAAAAAAAAAGTGTAGAGAAATTACTTGAGTTGAGACTTGACAGGAATATTTTTTACTTTGCTATTCATTAATTGATTTCTAATTTAACTCAATTCAATTGTGATGACTACATAATAATTTCATTTCAATGTTATTATACCAATTAATCATCTAAATTTTTCTTTTTCTAAACTTGACAAATAATATATGAGGGGTTTCTCATATTTCATAATCATCTTTTCTACACAAATATCCTTTTGATATTAAATTGGCTTTTTCCCAAACTGTGAAATAAAATATTGTTATTAGCTTTCATGATGCTCTTTTGTTTTCTTCTCTTCCAATGGACCATTCAAATTACATGTACTATAATAATGATAAAGAAATAAATAATCAGAATCATTTTGATCTTAAAATGAAATTGACATCGCAATTAAATTTAGAAAAGTTTTTGTATTGTGAAATATGTATATCAAGACTGCTCGAGGGAGACAAGAATTTATTTTCATTCATTTTTTCCCCTTGGGTGGTCTTTAAATACACAACTTTGAAAACACATAAAAACTTGAAAATAAAGTTGAGTTCTCATTGATTACTCTGTGAAAGAAACTGTCTCAAAGCAATTGGGAAAGGTTGATCATGTCTTCATAACAATTGGTGTATACTATGATGTTCTGGAATAATAAAAAATGATAAGAAATTGATCCAATCTCACTGAAAAGCACATGCACTGCACACAGAAATGGGTATATGGGACTGCACACACATGTTATGAATGTTTGGCCCGAACACTTCAGCTATTTCTTGTCATATTTCGAATATGAAGGCATTTGAAGAGCAGTGCTTTTCAGGGGATATATCTACTACCATGTTCTCCGAAAGTAACATAAAAGATTATGGGAAAATTCCCAAATCATTTATCACCTTTCCCAAAACTCAAACTTCTCTTAAACATACCTGTCAGTATGGTTCCAACTACTAAGGACACACAAAGGAACAAGTTGCCAGACAAGGAATTAATTTCGTTAACCAGTACTCCCATCACCAGAGTGAAGACGATACCAAAAGACTGGATATGAGGGGAAAACAAAAATATAAGAAGATCACATAGATAATGATGAGTTCTGGTCATGTAATAACATATACATTGTGAAAGAAACTGTCATTATAATGATAATCATCATTATCATTACTATAATTAATACCATTAACAAGGATATTAATATCATTATCATTATTTATCTTTTCATTATCGTTATCACTATTATCATCATCAACAACATAATCACAATCATCATCATCATTATCACCAAAGTCTCCACCATTCTATAATAATTGATAAACAAATCAAACATATTCATAATTGAACCAATCATCAAAAAGCACATTCCTTGGCCATTTCATAAAACTTGTTATGAATAACAAGTAACAATAAGTAAAATAAGCAAATGAAATCAAAGTATTTGATTTGCTGTGAGTAGACACGTCATAGAAAACTAGAATATCACTGAAGGTGATTAATACCCCTGCCCCAACGTGTGTGCCAAATTTCCTGAGCATTGCTCCAAAATTGAGGAAGTGGTTTGATCTGCAATATTTTCCTGTTTTATTGCCATATGTCATTACCATGACAACGCAGTTTGCCACACACTGAAACAATATGTCTTGCACATCTTTACCACAAAAACAATGTGTGCGCCTAATTTCAGGAGCATTGCTTGAAAAAGTGAGGAAGTTGTTTGATCCGCAGTATTTCCCGATTTATTGCCATATGTTGTTATCATGGCAACGCAGTTTCCAACACATTCCAAATATATGTCTTGCACATCTCCATCCCAAGACAAATGTGTGTGCCAAATTTCATGAGCATTGCTCGAAAAATGAGGAAGTAGTTTGATCCGCAAGATTTCAACCTGATTTATTGCCATAATATGCTGTTACCATGGCAACACAGTTTCCGACACATTAAAAAAATATGTCTTGCACATCTTCATCCCAAGACCAATGTGTGTGGCCAATTTCACGAGCATTGCTTGAAAAATGAGGAAGTAGTTCAAAGCGCAAGATTTCCAACTGACCGACCAACCGCCCGCCCGACCGTACGCTGATTCCTATATACCCCCTTCAAACTTCGTTTGGCGGGGGTATAAAAAGCAGTTGTAATTCAAAATGAGGTTTATGAAATGTGGCCCAGATCTTTCAAAATGAGGTTTATGAAATTAGGCCCAGATCATTCAAAATTAGTTTAATGAAATGTGGCCCAGATCCTGTTGACAATAGTCTGGTTACCTGAGCAGATGCATTCAACAGACCAGAAGATGTCCCTTCTGGTTCAGGGAAGGTTAGCTCAGCAGCAAACTCAAAACCAAGAGGGAGATAACCAGTCATAAAGAATCTGTTCAAGATGGGAGAAAAGATGCAAACAATCAGATACAAATGGACAGAGTGTGTGCAAATATTTCACTCTTTCTACTCCTGTGTCTGGAATATTTTAGGGATGTGGAGAAAGATTATATGGGGAATGGGTTACATTCTATTATAACTTAAGAAATGTTGGAAACCTATGATCATCATTGTGCATACAAAAAACAACAACTGGAAAATGTGATAATCTTTCTTTCTTCTTCTTCTTTTTCTTTTGCTTGTCAGACTTTTCTTTTTTAATAAAAAAGACCCCTAGAAATGAGGTTAGTACTTCCTGGAGCTACCACTGAGTTAGTACAAGATACATCACTCCACACTTAGAAAACCAAAAATTTTTTTGTCACAGTCAAAAGGGGTCATGAGGTTAAAGCTCATAGACAGTCTCGGTAGCAAAAATCATACTGGCAAGAAACTTATCTAACATAGTCACATACTATTCTCCTTTTATTATAAGGCACATGTACGAGATTATTTAACATTCCATTCACGATTTCAAACAAATTTTAGTGTAAATATCTGTAAGAAACGCTTGGTAACGGCTTTTCACTGCCTCACGCTGAGACCATATCCACCCGAAGGTTCCCCACACAATAAACCCAGCGCTTCGCACAATGTGTAGCGTATTCTATAACACACAGCAATCCTTGTGTGAGTAATGTGTGTGGCCGTTGTTCGAATTTACATCCCCTCTTTTTTGGGCCAGGGATTTTTATTCTTTTCACCTCTAATTCGATAAATATTTCACTTGAGGAGGAAAAAACTTCACAGCATCTTAGTTATGTTAGTACCCTGCTATTTATTAAGTAATATCAAAGAAATCTCACAAAAAGATTTTGAGGGCTTCCCAAAACTATCTAATACCTTTAAAGGGCAATCCAACCTTGATAATAAGATGATTTGTGTGAAAGCAGAAAAATAAGAAAAACAGGATGGCGAAAGTTTGAAAGAAATCGGACAAGGACTAAGAAAGTTATGGATGTTTGAAAAATGAGATCACTACATCTATGCGAATCTCAAATTGGCAATTTGGTGAGTCAATTGTGACATTTTTGTGGACAACTCTCCCATTTGTCGTACACAAAAATATCAATAATTTGTGGTTTTCTTTGAGACGCTTTTACCCTCGGGGCAGTACTCAATATATATTGGAGAAAGCATATTGTTATAGGTCCTCATGAACGAAAAGATCCTACTGAGTATTGCATTTTGAAAAAAAGTGACATTTTGGTCATTTTGTGTGTTAGAGCGAATGGGGGAGTTGTCCACAGCTTCATCACAGTGACATTACCTATTCGGCCAATTTGAAATTCCCATATGCATAGTGATTACAACTTTCAAAAATTCATAACTTTCTTATTGCTTGTCCGATTTTGTTCAAACTTTCACCAAACTGCTTCTCTGATTTTTCCTCTTTCTTTCAAAGCAACTTGCTATAAAGGTGGGATTTCCCTTTAATCTCTCACATACCCATGTCCTTATTCAGAGGGTATTATCACAAATTAATATATAGATGAATACTCTCTATCTACATGTATCTGCCTGCCTGAGTGTCTGTCTCTTTCTTTTTCACCCCCTCTTCTCTCTCTCTTTCTCTCTCTCTTTCTCTCTCTTTCTCTCTCTCTTTCTCTCTCTCTCTTTCTCTCTCTCTCACTCTCTCTATACATATCTCTCTACTTCTTTCCTTCCCTGCCCATCTTTCCATTAGAGTGTATCAACCACCTGAAAAAAGAATTTGTATACCGCTAGCAAGTATAAAATTAACCTCAAAGAACTTTATCTGAAATTCTATAGGTCAATAGTTTCGGAGTATGAAGGAAATAAAGGATAACATGAAGATGCTCGCGCGCGAGCCCTTATCTTGGCGAGCGCGTACGGGTGCGTTGAGTAGTCTACTCACAAGTCGCTTTTATGCTTATAGAGAGTATAATTAAACTTGTAATATCTCTTTACAGAAGTGATATTTGAAGCCCATATTTGGAATATAGAAGAAGGACATGGAACCTCTAACATACAGAGTAAAATATTCTTTGGTGATTGGTACCCTTTAACGGTTGTAAGACACATGCTCAGGCGCGACATTGCTCTTCAGTAATTTCATACACTAACCAAGTTGTAAACTCCAACTTTGGATCAAACACTATACCTAACCCTAATCCTAATCCTAATCCTAATCCTAATCCTAACCCTGAACCTTAACTAAAATCCAATTGCAACCCTTACCCTAACCTTACATCCTTACAACCTTGACAAATAGATCCAGAGGCGCAAATCCATTTTGAAATACAGGGGGGTCACAACATGATTTAACTTTTGTACCTGTCCAAAATGTCTGAAAATTTTCTGACAACCAAAAAAAAAAGAAAAAAAAAAGGTTATCACATTTTTGGGGTCTAGTTTTCCTCCAAACTTCTCTGACAAGCAAAAGAAGAGAGAAAAAAAAAGGTCCTATTCCTGGATTTGTGGGGGGGGGGGGGGGGGACATGTCCCCCTGCCCCCTGGATTTGCGCCCATGAATAGATCTCTACTTGATGGTTATTTGTGAAAGGCATTCCTTGTACAAATATCATGCCAATGATTTGCTAGTTCATCTGCCTAATGCAATTAAAGATCAGACTGAACAAAGTTAAACAAACCAGGGCAAATATTTAGTTCAGTGTTCATCAATCCTACCCCTAAATCCAATAGACTTTCTTCATTGTACACCAGTACAAATGCTTAGTGTATTGCACAAACATTTTATAAGATCAAAACATGGTTTAATACGGGTTGTTTAGAATATGGTCATTTCTCTTTATTGCCCTGCTGTTATTACGTAATATTGCTTACCTAGCCAATTCTTTCCCCCTCAATTTGACTCCTTAATTAGTTTCAGATATTAAAGTTAAATTGCTTTTCCATCGTATGAAATTTGAAGCTCACTGCAGACTAATAAGAAAATTAATCACATGTTACTATAATGTGCAATGGAACTGTTTGTAGTGAAGATAGTACCTGCATTTTTCCTCTCATCCAAAATTGCCCAAAGAGGCTCAGCTTTGAATAGCTTTATTGTCACATTTGTTTCCTGTTTTCCTAAACAAACTTACTACTTTTACATAAAATCTCCAGTGCTTATAGGTTCATTCAACTTATACATAATATAATATAATATCTTTTAGAATACTGTCCTAAATTTTTATGAATTCACTGTTCATACTTTTCATTGTATTATTTTTGTATTTAACTTCCATTTGATATATGTTATACTTCTGTTATACACTCTATTTGTATCTATATTTTGTCATATATATATATATATATATATATATATATATATATATATACATATATACACATATACACACACACATATATATATATATATACACACATATATACACACATACGTATGATATACTCTGTTATTGGAATGTAAATCAGTGATGTTTAATAAAATTTAATTCAATTCAATTCACTTCAACACTGAACAACATGTTGATGAACTACATGTTACTGTTTCCAATATCCATGCCGACCTTATTGCCGTCACCGAGACATGGTACAAAGTGGATACACCTTTGGAGTATATTTCATTGCCTGGTTTTGTACTATTCTCAAAATCTAGAACAAATAGAACGGGTGGAGGTGTAGCCTGTTACATGAAACAAGAACTCAACCCTATGCCTGTCCCTTTGATTCAGCCCCCTGACCAACTAGAAGTGATATGGACTCGATGCCGACCTCGTCGTCTACCACGAGGAATTTTCTCTCTCTTTAGGTGTGTCTTCATCAGAACGAAGTTCTGCTCTAGCCCGCTTCAAGGTGGATCAGGGATATTTTCTTGAAGCTAGCTTCAGTTTGCAATCGCGTCTTCATCAGACCGAAGTACCCCCACTTCGAGCTTAAGCCCGAAGTTGGTGCGCATGCGCACTTTAAGTGAACAAGCGCGGTTTTAAAATCTTACCCGCGCTCGCCCGACCAGCTATACAAACCCAAAATATATACGGTATCTCTCGACTACGCTGCCTTAATCATTAATGTACTTACGGAAGTGTATGTTGAACAAAAATAGGTGTAATTTCATTTTGCAGTATGATTCTTCCGGAAACTACAGTGGTCCTCAGCATAATAAGGAGAAGGAGACGTCGAGAGGCGTACGTGCACTGTGTACAGCTCATGCACACAGCGCTAGCGCTAGCGCACAGCTGATGTTTACAAACAACACCATGAAACCGGAAATCGTGCTTCGATAGTTGGAGCACAGGTGCATGATGGGATCAGGCTTAACTTCGGGCTGATGAAGACGCTCGAGGAATAGCGGGCTAGAGCAGGCTGATTTTCGGTTAAGCGGGCTATTCTGAAGATAAGTCCAAGATGATGTGGGTTGACTTTTCGAGCGAAATAGCGGGCTAGAGCAGAGAATTAGCTGGCTATTCTCTGATCGGGCTAATTTACCGGATCAGCAATAGCGGGCTAGAGCAGCAACTTCGTTCTGATGAAGACGCACCTTTTGTGGCAGTCATTTACTATCCTCAACCCGACAAAGAGGTTGCTGCTAAATTGATTGAGCACATGCAGTTTGCAGTAGATCGAATAGTAACAAAACATCCAGATGCAGGTATTGTTATGTTGGGGGATTTTAACTTGCTTGATTTGAATCCCTTTCTATGCGACACTAAATTTCGACAAGTCGTGAATAAGCCAACCAGAGGTGAACGAACCCTAGACAAGATCATAACAAAAATACATGGCAGATACAATGAACCGTGTATCCTTGCCCCGCTTGGGCGAAGTGATCACTCAAGCGTTTGGTGGACTTTCAATGAACTTGTCCGTTGCTCAAACAAGCTTTCTGTCAGGACAACACGCCCAATGAAAGATAGCGAAGTTAGAGATTTCGGTCAATGGATATCGAGATATAGTTGGGACGAGGTCATTAATCAGACTAGCGTTTCAGAACAGTGCACTCAGTTCTACGCAACATTGCATACTGCTATCGATGAATATTTCCCTCATCGAAAAGTAAAGCTTCACCCAACAGACAAATGTTGGATGACTCCTCACATAAAATCAATGATAAATGCTCGACAAAGAGCATTTAAAAGTGGAAACAAAGTCACCTTTGCCCATTACAAAAATCAGCTGTTACGTGCAATCAGCGATGCGAAACGATCTTTCTACACCAACAGAATCCAGAGCTTGAAGAAAGAGGACCCTGCCGGTTGGTATCGAGGTATCCGAAAGATGACTTCAGAGAAACCTCAACCAACAAAAATAACTGTACCTGATGTCGAATCCGACAATGATTTGGAGATCGCTCAGCGCATTAATGGATGTTTTGCCTCCTACTCTGCAGACCTGCATCCACTCAATCGCCGACTTCTACCCGCCTACCTACCATCTCGTCACCCCGTACCTATTGTACAACCATGGGAAGTGTATAGGCAACTCAAAGCGATAAATCAATCACGATCTGGTGGACCGGATGGAATAACGGCCCGCATTATTAGAAAATTTGCTTATGAATTGAGTGTGCCTCTTTGCTCAATTATCAACAATTCCTTTTCCTGCGGAGTCTTCCCTGATGTTTGGAAGAAAGCTATAGTCACTCCTGTACCGAAATCGTCACCCACCACACTTGACAGCATCAGACCAATTTCTCTCACTGATCACTTCGCTAAAGTCACTGAGAGTTTCATTGCAAAGTGGACACTCGATGACATAAAACCTCTTCTCGATCAACATCAGTTTGGTAACCGACGGGGCATGTCAACTTCTCATTGTCTGGTCAGCCTCTTGCATGAAATCTACCTCAATTCCGATAAGCCGAAGTCATCATCCACCATTGTTTTGACAGACTTCGCTAAGGCTTTCGACCATGTAGACCATGCGCTAGCAATACAAAAATTGCTCGAACTTAATGTTCGTCCTTGCATAGTAGAGCTGATTGCAGACTTTCTGAATAACAGACAACAGCGTGTCCGCTACAAACAACAGCTCTCAGACTGGACTTCAGTCAACGGAGGTGTTCCTCAAGGGACCAAATTAAGCCTGGTCATTTTCCTAGCTTATGATTAATAATGATTAATAATGCATGTGATAATCTTGGCCCAGGTTCTTCTGATGTCAGTGTGTACAAATACGTAGATGATCTCACACTTGTAGAGTGTCGTGATAAGGAGCAGAGATATAATATTCAAGAAGTAGTCGACAACCTCTGTGAATGGTCCCACGCAAACGAAATGAATCTCAACCCTAAGAAATGTCAAACCATGGAGTTTTGTTTTGTACGGAATCCACTTCCTTCCCCATTAGTCACTATAGAAAATGAAATGCTTCATCAAGCAGAATGTGTCAAGCTCTTGGGTGTGTATATTCAAAGTGATTTGAAGTGGTGTACACACATCTCGGAGATTCTCAAGAGTGCCAACCGAAAACTCTATATGTTACATCTCCTGAAGAAGTTTGCCCTCCCTACATCTGACCTTCTCACAATATCTACTTGCTACGTGAGACCGGTTACAGAATATGCGGCTCCAGTGTGGAATGCTGGCATCACCAAAGAGGAAGTGATAAGACTCGAGTCTGTACAAAAGCGAGCCCTCCAAATCGTATTGGGTCCACGGTATACATCCTATGAGCAAGCACTCATTGTACTCAAGTTGCCTTCCCTAGCTGATCGCCGCAAATCATTGTCACTGTCATTCGCGAAGGACTTGGCTAAACCAGCTTCTCATTTTCGCCACCTCTTGCCAACTAGAGACACGAACATTCAAACAACAAGGCATTCTAGACCATATCAACAGATAAAATTCAGGACAAATAGATTGAGAAACAGCGCAATACCTTATTTTGTAAATCTACTAAATGATAATTAATTGATGATGCACATGCATGTAGCCGGGATATATAATAGGTTGACAAGAGGTTTTTTTTTTTTTTTTTTTTTTTTAGTGTATTTTAATTCCCCGTGATATATTTCATTGAATTATATACGTCTTGCTCATTTTGTCAAATCCAACTTTTTCATTTTATGTATGTGTATTCTCTCTTCTAGCTCTCTATTTCTCTCTCTCTTTCTCTCTCTCTCTCTCTCTCTCCTTCTCCTCCTCCTCCTCCTCCTCCTCCTCTCTCTTACTTTCCACCTCCCTGTTCTCTCTCTCTCTCTTTCACTCACATACACACACACACACTTGTACATAACCCTTTCTCTTTTTTGTGACTGCTCTTGCCCTTATTATGTCCTTACCGCTATAATTATCTATGTCGGTTTTATAATTTACACTCTTTGAAATGATAACTCTTAACCCTTTCGAGAAAATTGACTACGTTTTAGGATTTGGCTCGGTGGCTTTTGATTCAGTATTTGTATGTATAGAAAGAGAGAAAGTTTCTGCACATACTATGTCCCTCTTTTTGTATGACCATATGGCATCTGATGCCATCATTTAAAAAAAAAAAAAAAAAAGCTTTAAAATCATTAAATTGGCAACACATTGAGAGGTTCAAAATAATGATTGTTTTTTTTAATGAAAATTGGTAATTTTTTTCAACTGTCGATAGAATTCCTAACCATATATATTGTATTCAGGGACGTTATGCCTTATTAGAACCATGTTACTAAAAGAGAAATATTGTTGTTGCCAATTTGAAGGACAGAATGTGATCAGTTTGGCCCTCAAGTGATTCCTGTCCTGAAAGGGTTAAGACATATCAATGTGGAATTTGTTGTAAATGACTTTTATATGTAATCTGATGTCCATATACTTTTTTATTATTTATCTACCATTCTCGTTTCCTCTATATATGTATTCATATTGCTTATACAACACTCAGTACTTACCTCTCTCCCTCATAGACCACGTTCAATGCTGCCTTTACTCTTCCTTTAAATTTCCCCTATTAAGAAGTTACATTGCATTATACCATACTATCTGTTATCTGGTTATTATCGTCCGTTCTTTCTGTTGATTTATTGTATTCTTCTTTTTCTTTTTAAATTCATGTGCCTTATCAATATTTTGTTTCACACTATGTAATTATCCTTATACTTCTGTTCATCTTCCATCTTTCCCTTTCTTTCTCATTCGCTCATTCGACTTCCATATATATTTGTTTGATTTGAATTGAATATGTTGTTCATGTTTGTTCTCCGTTCTCACTTCTATGTCTTTTTTTCTTTTCACTATCTTTACTTTCAAACTTCATTTCAGTATTAAGTTATGCATTTCAAGTGTTTATAATCAATGTTTTACTATATGTTACCTTTGATGTTTTTTGAAATTATGATTGTAAAACTTTTGTAATTCGGCTTTGCCGCAAAGAAAGTATTTTCAATAAACCATTTTGAATTGAATTGAATTGAATTGAATTGAACATGCTGTCTTAAACAGCAAAAACGCTGTTTAAAATATTGCTGTTTAAAATTGTGTTGTTTAAATTTTAAGTAATATTGTTTAAAAGACAAACTTTGTATTTTAAACAACCGCTGTTTAAGATACCAATGATAATCTTTTAAACAACGTTGTTTAAAAAGATTGAAAATACGCGCTAGACGGGTTTCCTTCTCCGCCAACCACCGCCGGCTTCATCATGGCGGATGACTTTGTGGTTGCAATATTGCAGAAGTTCCAAATGCCGGAGCTGATTGATACATTCAGAGGTAAGCATTTAGACTAAATATATTGTAATCTGATCAAGTTTATACTCAAGACATATTTGTGCTGCCATGACATCTATATGATGTCTAGATCTAAGCCACAGTCACAGAATTAATTATGATTTAGACCTAGCTGCAACTTTGCAAGTCGCCCTTCCAGCGCAACGCAGTCTAAGTTGCACACACAGTGAACGCACGCGTTGGTCCGGTCCGGTCCGGTCCTATACTGTATGTGTGCAACTAACTTAAACTGCGCTGCGCTGCAAAGTTCCAGGTCTACATCATAATTTGTTTTGTGGATGTGGTTGAGATCTAGACGTATAAACTCGATCAGATTACAATATATTTAGTCTAAATGCTTACCTCTGAACGTGTCAGTCAGCTCTGGCATTTGGAACTTACTAGTGTACAACAGCCTTAAACAACCGTGTATGTTTAAACACATCATATCTGTATAGTGTTTTAAACAACTTTGAATGTATTTTTTTAAACAATAGTTGTGCAAAAAGTTTTAAACAACTTAATTTAAACAACCTAGATGTTTTAAACAATTGTTTTAAACAACAAATTTTTTTAAAACAATAGTTGTGCAAAAAGTTTTAAAGAAGTGTGTGTTTTTAAACAACTTAATTTAAACAACCTAGTTGTTTAAAAGCTGTTGTTTAAAAAGATTTTAAAGTTTTAAACAAGTGGTTGTTTAAAGTTTAAACAACCTTGGTTGTTTAACATTTTAAACAACAGTTGTTAGAGTGACCGGCTTAAACAGCGTTGTTTAAAAATTTTGAAGAGTTGTTTAAAATATTTTTTACTGTGTAAGTGCTTTTTGTTTCCCTCTTCGCTTCTGTAGGAGGCGGTTGCCCCTAATGCTCCTTATCAGAGCCTAGATCATGATCTACGTGCGTGCACGTGGGTAGACATGGGCTGCTGATTGGAAAGCCAGGAGAAATACTTCATGAATGAACCGTGGAAAGACAAGGAAAAAAAAATTACACTGTGCTTTCAGGAAGTCAATCGAAACAATGGTCTAGTTAAACAGTGAGAAGGAAGTTGTTGTAGTCTGTCGATACCATGGCTCTCATGTACAGAAAGTCCCACATGTACAATAGTGAGACTGCAAGAAAGCTACCCTGGTCAAATTCCCAATAGAAACTTCTCGTTGAGGAGATTACTTGTAAGGTGTAACTTGTGAAACACCAGAATTTAAAAGGAGGCATCCCATTTGACAATATAAAAAGGTGGATTTGGATGTGTTTCCAGATTGCCCAGCATTATCGCCTTTAAAGGTGATTATGCTTTAATATCATATAGCTTTCATTACCACAAAAACTGAATTATCAGGATATAACACTTCAAATTTTTACAAATTTTTTACAAATAAACATTATGTGAATACCGCCTCACTCTTTTGTTACTGAAAAGTAATCTGTACGTACTTTCGATAATATAAACATATCGAGCAATGTTATTTCTTTGAGGTCACAACAGGCAAAAAATTTATTTAGAAGCCAAACTTAAATCATCACTTTCATTATGTTAACCCTGAAATCTTGCTAAAATGTATCTTCCACAATATTACAGGCCTAGCGCTACGGTACAATTTGCATCTCATTAACCCCTGGTTTGTTTTGAATTACCAACGGACTTCTAGCTCAGTGCGTGCGTGCGGTAATCACAATGGCAAAACAAGGAACTTTAATTTGCGCCTTTATTTTGACGATTTATGAGCTGAAACTTCCCACATGAACTAATTTGTAGTTATAAATGATTGTCTGCAAAAATCCTGAAATATCATGATTGTTTTGTCGAGTTAAAGCAACATTTTGAAATGAAAACGTCAAAAACTATGTGTCTATTTTTTTCTGACACAAGTCTACCCCTGCATAAATATTCATGAAACTTCATTTCCTTATTCGGGGGTGTGTATTCCTTATTTAGACAAAGTTTCGCTGATGCGACTTCTTTCTTTGCAGAGATACTATGTCTTTTTCACACGATATCTTGCAGCAATTTAGAGCAGCAAATTGTGCGCAGTGATGCCAAATTCACGATCTGCACATATGATATTCATGAGTCAGCCGTAGTCAGCTCATTCATAGATTGCGCATGCGCATGGCCCATGGAGCACTCGGAGCACTCGTGCACAGAGCTCAGCCTTACACATATTTCAATGCATGGGACGTGGTTGTAATATTTTTCTGTTATGTCAGCCTCGGCGATCTGACACCGAGATCCTTTTTTTCTGACACAAATCTACGCGGAAAATTCACCTCAAGTAAATACCATACGATTGTAGAAAAATGTACAATAAAATGATTCATGACAGTGATTTTCTTGCGAATCTAGCCGAAATGAGGAATTTTAGGAGAAATTTAACAGGTAAAATATTCTGTTTGTAACCGAAGAAATATCGCTAAAATTTCATATTTTCCGTTGGTTGAGCTTTGATTTTGCAGTATTGTTGTGAAAGATACATCTATATTTAATAGTTTTTCGAACTGTATGTTTACAAAAAGTGGTGTTTAATACATTATTTTTCAGCTTGCATTTGTAAACAACTTTACGTAAATCGTGGGAAAATGCAAGAACTGGTGAGGTCAAAAGGGGTCAACTCAATGGACAATCACTCGTTAATTATAGGGCTAGTCCTCGACTGATTAAGCTCAGTAGTAGTACAAACATGGCATGGAACTGCCAAGTAGTACGGATTTCCCGTATTTCGTACGGAAATCAAGTTAAAATACAGGAGTACGGTTTTTCACGTTGAAATACGGAAATGTACAAAATCAGTTATGTATATAGTCTATGGCCGGTGCGTGCGCCGTGTCAATCATGTATTAGTCTGTGGCATGCTACAACATGATTGTCTACGTGTGGGACTGAAATGTAATCGGTGATCGAACTTTGCCGATGTATTGTATACTGTGTGTGTGTGTGCGCATGTGACTACATTCATCGTCGCGACGTCGCAGCATCGTGTTCATCTGAGAGTGCATTGACCTGATTTGAATTGACGTGGTTTATGTTGTGAAAAATCATCAAAATGGCTTCTAAATTGCGGAAGCAACCATTTAAGGAGGAATATTCCAAGAGATGGAAATGCATCATAAAGTCGAGGAGGGACATGTACAGTGCAAGGTGCACACTTTGTGAGTGTGATTTCTCTGTGAGCCATGGTGGTGCGAGTGACATTCAGGCGCATTTGAAATTTAAAAAAAACCAAGCACAGGACACAGGAAGCTCTGGAACTTCAAGTATCGCAACTTTCTTCCAGCCCAAGGACTACAAAGTAATTCGTGCGGAAACACTCATGGCTCAGTTTCTCATCGAACACAACCTTCCCTTCACAACCTCTGACCACTTAAGTGATTTGGTGAAGAAGATGTTTCCAGATAGCAACATCGCTTCTAAATTTGCTGCACGGCGAACCAAATCAACAGCCATTGCAAGAACGCTTGGTCAAGATGCAAAAAGTGAGTAGATTTCGAATCTAGGTCTAGAACTTTGAATCTTTGTCAAATTATTTTTATCAAACACTTAACAAGTTATAACTAAAACTAAAAGTCCTATTTAAGTGTAGGTGGCATGTCGGATACATGACCCATGTCACATGAAGTTAAGTCTTAATTCATTTTACCTAAAACTTAAATTTAAAAGTTTTATTTCAAGTGTAGGTGGCATGTCGGATACATGACCCATGTCACATTAAAGCTCATAGACAGTCTCGGTAGCAAAAATCATACTGGCAAGAAACTTATCTAACATAGTCACATACTACTCTCCTTTTATCATAAGACACATGTACAAGATTATTTAACATTCCATTCACGATCTCGAACAAATTTTAGTGTAAATATCTGTAAGAAACGCTTGGTAACGGCTTTTCACTGCCTCACTCTAAGACCATATCCACCCGAAGGTTCCCCGCACAATAAACCCAGCGCTTCGCACTATGTGTAGCGTATTCTATACACACAGCAATCGTAATGTGAGTAGTGTGTGTGGCCGTTGTTTGAATTTACATCCCCTCTTTTTTGGGCCAGGGATTTTTATTACTTTTCACCTCTCATTCAGAAAATATTTCACTTAAGGAGGAAAAAACTTCACAACATCTTAGTTATGTTAGTACCCTGCTTTTTATGAAGTAAAATCAAAGAAATCTCACAAAAAGTTTTTGAGGGCCTCCCAAAACTATCTGTTACCTTTAAGTTAAGTCTTAATTCATTTTATCTAAAACTTAAATTTAAAAAGTTTAATTTCAAGTGTAGGTGGCATGTCGGGTACATGACCCATGTCACATTAAGTTAAGTCTTAATTTATTTTACCTAAAACTTGAATTTAAAAGGTTTAATTTCAAGTGTAGGTGGCATGTCGGGTGCATGACCCATGTCACATTAAGTCGTATTTTACCTTCAAAATCTTAGAAGTGCAGTTGCCATGTTGTTGGGTACATAACCCATGTCACAAAATGAATTAAAAATCAAAATGTACATAATTATCAAATTCATTTCCATGTCGCACAGTAGTTTTAATTTCAAGTGGACCTGGTGATGGTGAGCTGGGCCATGTGACCCAAATTGCTTGAGTATTATTTTCATATTTACATGGCATGCTGGCCCCACTGACATATGATGCTGGCATGGTTGTACATGTAGCTGAATTACATTTAGATACATAGTAGTACTAAGACTGGCCATTTGTTTCTTATACTTCCTAAAGTCCAATTTCTCTTTCCCAGGCAACATCATCCACAAGCTATGGGATAAACCTTTCTCCTTGTCCACAGATGGTAGTAGCGACAGGGCAGCTGATGAGCAGTTGTATCCAGTGGTTGTGCGTTTTTATGATGATGAAGTGAAGCGTGTCGTCAGTGCTCTACTGGAAATCGCCACAACGAAAGGGAATTCAACTGGCAGGAACATCTTTCAACTATTAAATGATGTGCTCAAGCAGTGCTCCATCCCATGGAAAAATGCAATCTGCTTTGGTGCTGACAATGCGGCTGTCATGATTGGAATCCATAATGGGGTTGCAGCTTATGTGAAGAAAGAGAATCCGGACATTTTTGTCCTAGGCTGCCCATGCCACTTGCTTCATTTGGCAGCTGAGAAGGGAGCTGCTGAACTGCCAGTCTCGCCTGCTGACACCCTGACAGCTATCTACTACTACTTGGAAAAGTCAAGTAAGAGGCATAAGGAGTTTAAAGAAGTGCAGAAACTATGTTGCGTCGAAGATCATGCCATTTTAAAGCATGTGTGCACAAGGTGGATGTCTCTGCAAAAGTCTCTTGACAGGTTCTTGGAACAATGGGTTGCACTTCAGGAATACTTCCGCAAAGAAGCACAAATTGGAAGTGAGAAGAAACAAACAGCAGGATCCTGCCCCCCCCAAGAAGCAAACACTTGGAGTAGGAAATTTATCTGTGGCAGGAAAGAAGACACATTCCTTGCTTCATTCTTCCAAGAAGCCTTCTGTTCAGACAGCTGCATGCTCAGATAGTGCTGGAGCTTCGCAGGTGTTGAAGACTGTTCCATCAGTAGGCTGCAGCAGAAAAACTACAACTGACAAAGACAGTGTCATCAGATCAAATACTGGTCCCCCACAGAATGAAATTCCAGGCTGCTCCAGAGGAAGTGGTAAGATCATGCCTCAAGCCAGTCTGTTTGCTGATGCTTTATCAGGGACAGGAAAATTCCAAAGACAAGCAACATCTCCATTGTATGCTGGTACCAAGTCTAGTCCAACTAGAAATTCAGAAAAAACTTCTACTGTCTCTAAGCGTGTATTGAAGACTCCATCCATGGACAGCAGGCAAACACCAACCAATGAAAGCAGAGTCAGAAAGCAGACTGTTCCTGCTCAAGTTGGAGTTTCCAGTACTTCTACACAGATTGGTAAACTCACACCAAAGTTGAAAAGCAGAGTGTCAGCATCAGCAAAGAAGAGCCAGTCACTGTCAGGTAGTACTTCATCAGGAAAAGAAACCAGCCAGAGCCTAACAACCTCCCAGCTGCGTCTTGGAACCAAATCTGCTGTGAAAAGGAAGTCTTTGGCTGAAAGTTCCCAAATGTCATCTGCAAACCCTGCTTCTAAAGCAGCCTCCATCTATGACAAACTAGTGCAAGATAAGAACAAGTTATATTGTCTGTTTTTACAGCATACAATTCCAGTGTTTAACAGTGTAAATTTGGAACTTCAAGAAGAAGCACCAAAAATCCATGTGATGCTAGATGTTCTTCATGAGTTGCTTCTTCGATTTGTCAAGCCAGAGGTGATTCTGGAAAGTTAAACGCCAGACAAGTGTGACTTCAAAAGTCGCAAAAATCAGCGGGAAGATGGAGACCTAATTGTGGGAACAAAGGTGAGAGAATTTCTCAACAGTTGAAAGCTCAGTGATGAGGAAAAAACAGAGTTTTATTCTTCAGTGAGGAAATACTTTGTTACCTCTTGTAACTATATTGTTTTTACAGAGTTCCCTCTTCAAGATGATGTCCTGAAACATGCAAGAGTGGCTAACCCAGCAAATAGAGTACACATGACTTACTCTTCAGTTGACTATTTTGTCAATAGGTTCCAGCTGGATGGCATTGACAAAGATGCTCTTGAGTTAGAATTTGCATCATACCAAGTAGACACCTTTGATTGGGTAATCCTGGATGGGAGAGCAGATATGGTGTGGTCTCAGATCTCCAACATGGAGAACAAGTCAACTGGCAGCAAGAAGTATCTCAACTTGTCAAGAGTCATGATAACAATACTCACTCTTGCTCATAGCAATGCCACTGATGAACGGATCTTCTCACTGGTTAGGAAGAATGCAACGGAGTTCAGAGCCAGTTTGGCGACACCAACTATCTCTGACTTTCTGACTCAGAAGGTGTGGAGTCAGGCCATGGGCAAGGCTTGTCATCAAATGACCTTCTCTGACCAACTTCTTGAGAAATGTAAAAAAGCTACAACAGCATACAATACAAAAACTGAATAAGATGCAGCCCACTTGAACTAAATGGAATCTAGATACTTTACGAAGTCTGCATTTATCTCAAGAAAGATGAACTCAGTTTGCAACTTTGCAGCATCATACAGTATAAGAGATGTGAAGTCATGAAGGAGCATTTTATTTAGAGAGAACTTAACAGTGGGAATGCATTTAAGTCAGAACTGAAATTCTGAAGCTACAGTAAAGTCAAACCAAAACTTTAGAAGCTGCAGTAAAGCCAGAATATAACTTTGGAAGCTACATCAAAGACACAGCATAACTTTGGAAGTTACATTAAAGTCAGAAATAACTGTGGAACTGCATTTAAGTTATAACAGAACTCTTGAAGTTTTGTAGTTAAAATTGGACTTGTGAAATATCATTAAAGTTGACTCTGAACTTTGAAACTCTATTGGATTTTGAACTGAACTCTAGAAGGGTCATTAGAGTTAGAACTGAAATGAAGCACATTTACAGAAGACTGAAGGAACTGCACTTCAAATGCATGTTTGGAATTCATTCCGGTCAAAGATGGTACTGTATGTGTGAATGTTCATTTGAGAAGCTACATCTAAGTATTTTTAAAAGGGCAAATTAAATGCAGTCAGTTTACTGTGTTTAGTCCATTGTGTGTTGCTTGGGCTACGACATGATTGTCTGCGTGTGGGACTGAAATGTAATCAGTGATCGAACTTTGCTGATATACATGCATTTATTTGCCATGCGGAAAAATACTGATTTTTTTGCCAAAATACTGATTTTGGGGGTTTAGAATACTGAAATTGCAAAATAGAACTTGGCAGCTCTTCTCAAGAAAATTTCTTGAGAAAGACTTTCAAGACAATGTAAACTGCTTAGTCATTGTTCTTTTTGCATCAGGTCAATGCCATAGAAATATCAGTATGGTCTAACGTTAGAATGACCTTGCAAGTGGGGTCACTAGCATGTTTAAAGTCAATGATGTTTAGAAGAGAGATAGAAATAAAGAAGAAAAGGAAATGAAAGAATAAAAACATTGAATTTAAGAGAACATTAGAGAGAGAAAGAAGGGAAAAGAAGAAGGAAAAGAGAAGAAAGAAAAGTAGACATCATAGAGACAGAAACAGAGACAGAGACAGAGAGAGAGGGAGAGGGAGAGCGAAAGAGAGAATGAAGAAAAAACATGAGTATTAAACAAGAATGGCAAACAGAAGACACAATAACACTGGTTGAGAGCCAGAAAAATGTTAACCCTTTGTCAAATGATATGAATTCAATTAATGTCCTTCTGGCTCTCAGCAGACAATAAATTGACATTTAGAAATATCAATTGCAATGTTACAGGTCAATGTCAACCTCATCAAACCACATTCTACTGAGTAAACGGGTTACAGTTAACAACAAAATTATTCATACCCTTGTAGTTTTGAAGTATTTTTTTTTCTCATAAGAATGAAATGAGGACTAGTGGAATTTAGACATTGGTTGAATACTTTTAATTGTTAGCCGTACGTGAACAATAACAGTGGTTTCACCTTATTTGCATATCAATGGAAATGTTAATATCGTCTTTTTGTAGCCAGAAGGGCATTAACTATGTGTTAAAGAATATTACTTAACGCCCTTCTGGCTCCCAACAGACGATATATTCATTTCCTGGCATTTTTAAAAGTAGTCATATCCTGGTCCAGGCATGACATTCAGCCATATTTTTTTTTCTTAAATGCACATGTTTCAGATATTCCTAAGATTCTGTACATGTTTTGAAACTATTAAAGAAAGAGTATGAATAGTTATGGACAAGCCATCTTTCGTTAAAAACAGTGAATAGATTACCCCTGAAACATCAAATTTTGTAAATTGTCTTGTGTAATCATTCTAACAATTGTCAGACGCATGCTCAAGTAACATAAACCAGGACAAACCAATTTTCAAAAATACAAAATTGAAAGAAAAGTTCATAACTTGGTAAGGGTATGAATAATTATGTCGTTAATTGTATGTCCTTCTTCAAACTACTGGCAACTACATAACTATACCCTTATTCGAATTTCTCTGCAACTATGAATCTCACAGAATGAGGAAAAAGTTTTTTTGGCTTTGGTGAGTCCCCAGTGGTGTATGGGGCACAGCTATCCTATTTCTTTTCCTTCGATTTCTTTACTTTTTGCTTGCTTTACTATATACCTATGCCCCCCCCCCCCCAGTCATGTTCATAATAATATGCCTGGTTTCTTTGAAATATAAGATGCAGTCCTTGACCTCACCTCACAAAAGGTTACGATTACCACATCTCCTATAATCGTTTCAGTTTGATGTTCTTTTACAAAAAATAAGTGGAATTTAATACCATTTTAAAAAATTTGTTTTGTTAATAACTGTTTTTGTGCCTTTTCAAGCATATGTTGCTTGTCTTTTGTTACGTATGTCTACTATTCTGTATACCTAATACATGTAAACAAAGAGAATTTCTGATGATCATTATATGGTGGTTGATCCAGTGTCCGAACACTTTTCAGAAAATCAACGATAGCAAATAAAATATGAAACGAATATCTGTCAAACTATACATATTGAATACTCAAAGTCCTACAAAAAAAGAAGTTGATGGAATTTTAAAAAGACAACGTAGATTTAATACGATATTCCCTTCCGAGTGAACCCCTTCCCAACGACGCGGCGTTTTGGTCCCTTCAAAAAGGTACCGTAATTCCGAACGTGTGAAACCTATGGGAAAAAGACACAACCTTGGTATCAATAGTGTGGTTTTCATACGCGTAATCCCACGCGTATGAAAACCCATTTTAGGCGCTTAACTTTACACGTTCGGTAATACAATCTGTTCGGAGTTACAATACTTGACTATACACAATAAAAGCACTGAATTGAATTGAACGATCACTGGTCTGCCACTGGCCCCGAAACTCAATCAGTCACATTTCCTTCGCTTTTATTGGCAAATAGCAAGATGCTCAGATTTCTAGAGAAGTTTCCTGTTATTCTAAAATGAATTAGGCCTATCAAGTCGATAAGAGGTTAAATTATTAATAACATCTATTATGTGAATTTCAAATAAATATCTTTTTTGCAATGGATGAATAGTATGTCACTGCATTTCCTGAATATTTTGAAACTTGCCATTACTGGGTACATGGCATATAGATAAAAACAGAATTGTTCCACTCTATTTCTTGGATTGGGCAAAGGGGTTAAAAAGTATATTCACCAAAACAAGTGAATGAGTAAATTACGCAATGCGTAATAAATGTCCCCGCCGGAAGTGCAGATCTGTGGAAATTAACTAGCCTGAACCTTAAAACTTCAGTGAAAAACTTTAGTGAATAAAATAATAATGTTACTGCATGCAAAAGAATAGAATACCAGCAATGCATGTATACAACTGAAATATAAAACATGAAAACATTATGAACCTTCAGCCATTTTGAAAAAATTTGCATAAATTTGCATGAATAATGAATTCCAAAATTCTGTGTAGAAGTTTGGAAGCCCCCACCCAGCCCTATCAGATAAAACAATCGGAATCAAAATCCGATGTGAAATAGAGGAGAAGTAGCATTTTTCGTCAATTTTGAATAAATTTGCATAAATTTGCATGAATAATGAATTTCAAAATTCTGTGTAGAAGTTTGGAAGCCCCCACCCAGCCCTATCAGATAAAACAATCGGAATCAAAATCCGATGTGAAATAGAGGAGAAGTAGCATTTTTTTCGTCAATTTTGAATAAATTTGCATAAATTTGCATAATTAATGAATTTCAAAATTCTGTGTAGAAGTTTGGAAGCCCCCACCCAGCCCTATCAGATAAAACAATCGGAATCAAAATCCGATGTGAAATAGAGGAGAAGTAGCATTTTTCGTCAATTTTGAATAAATTTGCATAAATTTGCATAATTAATGAATTTCAAAATTCTGTGTAGAAGTTTGGAAGCCCCCACCGAGCCCTATCAGATAAAACAATCGGAATCAAAATCCGATGTGAAATAGAGAAGTAGCATTTTTTCGTCAAGTTTGAATAAATTTGCATAAATTTGCATAATTAATGAATTTCAAAATTCTGTGTAGAAGTTTGGAAGCCCCCACCGAGCCCTATCAGATAAAACAATCGGAATCAAAATCCGATGTGAAATAGAGAAGTAGCATTTTTCGTCCCTTTTTGAATAAATTTGCATAAATTTGCATAATTAATGATTTTCAAAATTCTTTGTAGAATTTTTGAAGCCCCCACCCAGCCCTATCAGATAAAACAATCGGTATCAAAATCGGCCAAGAAATGACGGAGAAGTAGCATTTTCTAACATTTGAGCACACACGGACAGACGGACGGACGGACACACACATGCACACACGAACGGAGCCCGTTTCATAGTCCCCTCGCGAACTTCGTTCGGCGGGGACAAAAATGTTGTAGTGAATGTTTAAGCTGCATCTAAATTTGAGTAGGATGAGTAAGAATTATATAATATATCAACAAGAAAGAAAGCAAGTTTTTGCCTTAAAGATAAAGTTGAGTTATGGTCATGCGATTACACTGTGAAAGAAACCGTCTTGAAGCAATTGGAAAAGGTTGATCATGTCTAAATGAGGATTGGTGTATACTGTGAGGTTTTGGAATCGTCAAAATGAACTTATCAACCCAAACTCGCTCAAAGCATATGCACCACACACAGAAATGGGTATATGGGACTGCACACAGATGTAGCATGAATATTTGGCCTGAACACTTCAGCTATTTTTCGCCATATTTCGAATATTAGGGTATTTGAAGGGAAATCCTTTTCAGGGGACATTTTTACTATTATGTTCTTCCAAAGTGACATAAAAGGAATAAGAAAGCTCACAAATTATTTTTCATCTTTCCCAGAACTCAACCTTCCCTTTAAGTCTTCAAAAAAAAAAAAAAAAAATATTAGAGAAGTAGGAGAATGAAGAAGACAGGGAGAGAGATGGAAAAAAGAAGAAGGGAAGTGTAGAGAAGTGTATTTGCAGTTTCAGAAGACTGTGGCCTTTCCAACATGGTTTGTCCTCTGAGCAGTAAATTGAAAAGGAATCTACCAATCTTACCCTAAAAGAGCGGTGATTCCGAAGACGACCCATATCTCGCCAAGTTTGAGTGTGAACGTGAAGCAAACCATGCCCACCAGAGATAAGATGTACACAGCCACCGTTGTTCCTCTGGGATCATTAGAATTAAATGAGATGAGAATGAAATGAAACGATTGATAACATTAGACTTAAAAGACCATAACAATGCAAACAATACTGTATAATCCAATATTTTGAGGTGCAGATATTTTTGCTGATGATAGGGACACAGACATTTTGGCAAGTTGTTTTTGTGATAATCAACACAGGCTACTTACAATACATGCTTTACCAGCTCATTTTCACACGTTGTTAAAGTTGCGACCCTACAACAATTTTGTGAAATTAATGACTTACAGAGTATGAAATAAGGTTTTGTTTGTGCTACTTAATATTGTGTAACGACTAAGCCACAGTTAATCACCTGCAAAAAAATCTGGAGCAAAATAAAGGCTACTTCATGATTTTGTACCAATGTTGTAGGGGTTATAAAATATTAAAGATGCATACATCAACCCTGATATACAAGTATACATACATACATACATACATACATACTCAGTGATCTTTGTGTTACTGTGGACAGAGATATATGCCACGTACACTACACACCTCATTATTTTTTGTCACTTTGTTGTTGGCGTTGATGGTTGGACAATGTGTTCGGACTGAAAAGGCTCATTTTGTTCCCCCCCCTGAATCAAAGTACCTTCATTTTAAAGTCTGTTCCCAAGAAAAATATTTTTTCTTAATTTAACAATGACACAAAGCAGTATACATGTAGGTCAAAAGTAAACCCCTGAAAATTTTATTTATATAAAAACTGTTTAAAAACTTTCTAGCACAGGAGGGGTTAAGTTTACAAGGAAGCCTGGTATTAATGAATGACTAATTTCTTAATTTTCTTAAGGACCCAATAGATAGCTCTGTTACATAATCAATTTACAATACTTTCAACAATTTTTTTCTGTTTTCATTATGTAGAGATAAAACAATACAAGTTCTAATCTGATTATTCCCTCTACATTGACAATTCATCAAATAGAAAATTATTAATCTTTCTAGTCCCTGCAAAAACCACTCGTCATGTTTATAATGATTTTTGTCCAGTCTGAAGGCTTGTTCTCATATGACACAGTAAACCATGGCAGTTTAGAATGCCAGTTGTTTTCTACATGTTAACAAATGGCAGGTGCACATGGAAAACGTAGTAGCTGTTCGCACGAAAGGCCCTAAGTGTAATCATTTATCTGTGTGTTATAAAATATAGAAATGAGAAGGTAAGGTATGTTTATTTTGCCATGGCCGTATACAGCTGCGGTTTACTGTAGTATATGGGAACAGGTCTTCACACAATCACTTGACACTACATGCAAATTAAGTAATATGAGTGACAAGAGTAGTTGAGCCGTTTTAATCCATGCAATGTGTGTTTGGATGCTAAATTAGTAACTCACTAGATTACCCAACATTATATCCAGGGGCAGATCAAGGATTTTGTAAAAGGGGGTGGGGGCACAAATCTCAGAAAATTTTCTGACAAGCAAAAAAGAGGTTATCACATTTTTTTGTTCTAGTTTTATTTTGGGCTCTCCTTGTCGTTCAAAATTCCCTGACAAGCTAAAAAAAAAAGAAAGAACGTTATCAGTTTAAAAAAAGGGGGCACAATTTTAAACAGAGGGGGAAAAGGGGGGCATGGGCCGGAAGTGCCCCTCCCCCCTAAATCCGCCACTGATTATATCCATAAGATAACAAACCTTTTTCATTAACACAAATTATCAAAACATTGTAACTCTTGTTATTTGTATGAAGGCAGAGTCCCTTATCTTGTTAACAAATACATGCAATATAAAACATTCTGATTATCAAATAAATTCAATAAAACTCCATAATTCACTAAAAGCAATCAAGCCCGAGTCAGTAGATGAATTAAAGTCGATAAGTATGTTTAATAGTGAACATGCATGCTTTGAGCGTTGGGGCAATTATGATTGTATAATGAACAGAATCCACTTTTAAACATGTACCTGAAGTAGGTCAAGAGCTTTTAATAGCTCGTCTGACCTCATCGATAACGGTAATGACAATACATGTAAGATTTTTAATTAAACGAAATCAGTAACTTTGTGGAGGCTTGATTTAATAAACTGTTGAATTTTGATATCTGTCTTTCTTTTCAAATATACAATGTTATTATTAAGATATCTATGACTGAATACTGCCATTTATGAAGTTGTACAGGGGTACGCTTTAGTCTAACACTGCAGTCTATGGGAGGAAATGAGTCTGGCATTTCCAGTCACTTGTATATGTTTACTTTTGTGAAGCACATGATAATTTTGAAGTGCATTTTTTTTCCTGGGCTTCATTTTTACACCATATTACATACCCTGATAGCATGTAAGGATTTTATCAAGCCTAGCTCTACAAAGTTAACAATTCACTTTTAAAGGTACACCCTACTATGTTGTGTGTACGTGAGAGTATGCTCGTGCATGTTAATAGTAGGGCAGCTGTAAGGGTGCATCTCTAATTGAAAATCTTGTTTAATATCATTATTAGTAAGGTCTAACCAGCCCTTCAATGGTTTGTACAACTGTCAGATCAATCTTACTTGACCTAAATCTACCTAATTGGAATGCAAGTATCTGTGATACCAATGCTGACTTCAAAGCAAGATGCAGGTCTATCATTTTGAATAGGTACATAATATATTGAGTGGCACGAAGCTCCATACAAAGCTCAATACAAGTAGCTCGGATTAATGTCAGTCAAACTTTACATGAATTCAAACGGAATCCAACAAAACTTACATAGAATGTTCAAGTGCATTGAGTGGTTTCCATTTGAGCAAATGAGAGGTGCGTTTTTTTTCAATGGAAGGACTTTACTGCAAGCTTTTGTAAGTTTGTTTTTCTTCACATCTCGTTAGTTGCAGACAACCCATCTACGACATGATCTAAAATTCAGAACCAAATCTAGCCAGTTTCTCTCAAATGCAATGCCATAATCAAAACTGAAGATTAGGTTGAAAACATCAGTCAGGTCAGATTGTGATGTATCATATATTTTCCCATGGGACTGATGTCTGGAACAGATAGTTCACTCTAGGGGTCAATCCTGGACTTCACTGACCCCGTTCTCATTACAAGGGATAGAGCGATCTAGCGCGCGCTAGATCGCGCCACCTCTATGGTGAAAACGCGGCGACGTCGTTCCGGCGCGATCCAGGGCGATCCACAGCGATCCCAAACCGGACCACCTCTGGGAGGTGGTCTACGAGAGATAGCGCGATCTAGCGCGCGCTAGATCGATCTCTCTTTTGTAGTGAGAACAGGAAGATGCGAAGTACGCCGGAAGTACGCCGTGACCGAGGAAGTGTTTACAATGTAAGGATACAGCTCGCATATAGCGTACAGTATACAGTCGGTATAGATCGCTAGCGTTAAGCCGAATCGAATTACGCGCGAAAACGTTGACCCCATAACGTCAGATGTCATGGCAACAAGAACCCTGAAAAAGAGAAGAGTGACGATAGATCGCGCTAACCTGTGCAGGTGTGAACCCGCGGCGTGCCAGCAGCGTGCCAGTGGACCGCCCTGGCGCGATCCACGATGGAGCGATCCACTTTCCAATCTCGTAATGAGAACGGGGTCACTGTCTTCCAACCTGACCCATCTCATTAGATCTCAAAACACCCTTGACAGGGGTTTGTGCATTTTTGAGAAGCTTACAAAAGTCACAAAGTGATATAAATTAGCTGCCGACTTTCATCTGGAAAGCTTACACCTAACTGGCAGGATATGAATCTAGAAAGCAATGTGTGAGATATTACTAGTGTATATGAAATACAGAGGACAGCATGCCAGTCTCTATTAGCTACAGCCCACAATACAGATGTCCCACAAAAGACAGCCCAAGGAAAACATAGTCTATCTTTCCCTACAATATTTTTTCCTTCTTTTCTCTACTCTTCTTTTTATTCATTCATTCATTCAATGTATTTCTATTTCTAGCATATCTTATTTTTACCCATACTGTATTTCTATGTTTTACCCCTCCTTTCATATTCTCTTTCAGTTCTTGAAGTTCATATCTTTGCTTTTCTCTTTCTATCCTCTTCTCTTTCTTTATTCGGTGATGCATTTCTTTGACCTTCCTTCTTTTATCTTATCTTTTCTTTTGTATTTCTTTGGTTTTGGGGGTCTCATGGGCTGTTGGTCTATGGGGATGACCGTTTTATCACTTTTACATGGTTTTGAAATTTAAAAAGTGCTGTAAAAAGAGAAACTTTCACATTCCCAAGTGGTCCAAATTCCCAAAATGTTTCATGATTGATCCCCAATCATTATATACAAGAGACAGATAGTATACAAACCTGTAAGAGCGAGTCTTGTCCAACCAGAATCCAGTTACCACAGAGCCAGCCATTCCTGTCAAGACTAGAGTGAGACCTATCACTCCTACCATCACCTCATAACCCTACAATGATTGACACAAGGAAAGATGAAGCAGAGAGACAGAATGGGAAAGAAAAAAAGAGGAGAAAGAGAGGGCAATAGAGAGAGTGAAACAGGACAGCGGGAGAGAGGGAAAGAGAAAGAGAGAGAGAGAGAGAAATGAGAGAGATTGGGAGGGGGAAGCCAGAGGAAGAGAGGGAAGAAGTAGAAAAAGAGACGGAGGAATGAGTGAAGAAATAAAAGAAATGTACATGTGAGGAGAAAATATAGAGACAGAAAAGGAAAGGTATGACAGGAGAGAAAAAGAGAGTAGAGGAATTTAAAAAGAAAACAGAAAAGAAATACAGATGGAAAAGGGGATAAATAAAAGAATAGAGGAAAATTAAGAAAGGACATTATATATAAATTGTTAGGAAAAGTATAAACATGAAAAGTAGGGGGACAGTTTATACACATCATATATTCATGAGTTGCAGTACAGGAAATATTTTTGCATTACACTTTTCATGTCTGATATAGGCATGAAAAAAAATATAAGTGGCCCTAACATATCACACAGGCAATACCTTGCTCATGATTAATATCATAGGTGGTACAAGTGGCATAGCAAGGTCCAGATACCGGGGGTGGGGCCAACGGTCTTACTCAATAGGTGCAATGCATATAAGAGGGGGGGGGGGGGGGGTCTTTGGTCTTCTTTTCTTGCTCCATTTCCATCTCTACCTTTGTCCTCTCTTCTTTCTTTCTTTGTTTTTTGCTACATAATGAAAACCGCCTCAGTGCTTTTGAGCAAAACATCCTGCGTGTGTATAGATCATTATGTGGTTGAGTGAACAGGTCCACACACCATCGTTCTCAGTGAGGAGGACCATTCTATTGTGCATAAGGGGAGTACGAGAGTGCGTTGATGGAAGCGTATTTCGTCCTCACCCTTTCCTAGATCTGGATCTAGAGTAGATGTAGATTCCTAATACTAGACTAGTACAGTACTAGTCTAGCTAAATGTACATGTAGTTAAATCATACATGCCCAATCACATGCACAGTATATCACAGTTGATGTAATTTTGTTAAAGAGCATAATTGCATATAGTGAATTCGAGAGAGGCATACACACGTGTAAAAGAACGTTGCTCTTACACATGTACCTAAAATACAATGGACTCGCTCAATTCAGTCGGGCTGCTGAGAGGGGTTCGAAGAAATCAATCATACAATCACAACAAAAACACCTCTGTGGTTCCAAATCAGAGATTCTGATTAATAAAAAACTTCAGCAGTTGTGAGCTCTGCAATCATACATAACACATATTTACGTCAAAAGGTTGAAATTTGTCCTGAAATTGCATAATCGTCGTCAATAGACACCAATACCCGAGCATACCGAAATCGGGTAAACATTGCCGCGTGTAGTTTCAATGGGAGACTCAAAAAGGCTGCGATCTCTCAATTTTTGTAGCTTTCTTGTGATTGGAAGTCAAACTTCAAGGAAAAAATGATCACTGGATATTGGACCAATCACATGAATCTTTACATCAGTATGTGGGATATTTAATAAGCTTTCCAGATCAGTTTGCCCTTTTGTGGGACGAGTTTTCTTTGTTACGTGGGCGACGCATTTAGGTTATGGTGTCGGTGAAGATATGGGAATTCTGGCCATTTTCAGACGATTTGCCATAGATAACAAGACTGACATTAACAGCTTTGAAGAAAAAATGATCACTGGATATCAGGCAAATTTAGACAAAATTTGTATTATCAGAAAGCTGAATAAATGAAGTTTCATAAACAGCTTGCCCTTTCCGGTAATGCTCAGAAAGAAAAGCGCTATGAGCAAATAATTACAATCATTATGTGTAATTTCAACCACTGTCCTGTGTTGTAGCATGTGTATAATGCTCTGTGAATCTTGCACATCGCAAATGAGTGCAGGTTTTCATTATGTATAATTGGGATGGGGGCCCCCTGCCCCGCTGTACCCCCCCCCCTCCCCTCCTGTAATTAGACCACCTGGTGGTATCAGACTCGATGGTCTATGAAGCAAATCATATCTCATTATGTTTTTTCCAGTGTTTATCTCTCACTAAATTGTAGCATTGTACAGATAGGACACTTTGCATTGATAATCTAAAACTGATATTATAATGACCAGCCTTGAAAGGGATACGTGACTAAACTGACTATATAATGCCAGCGAATAATCATATTATGTGAGTCTAGACAAGGGAATTATTGTCCTGTAAATGTCTCAAAGGAAATTAATATATGGGTAAACAGAGTTTACACAGTGACTCGGCTGGTAGGTTTGACATGCAAGGTGAATTAAACACAGCAATTTTTTGACGTGTAAACAGGATCTGAGTGATCCACAAACCAGGTCAAAAACTGCTTTTCTGCTTTGCCAAGATGGTAGGTTTTGATTCGTGAGTTTGACCTGCCTTATGGATTGAACCCGCAAGGAGAGTTACTGTGTAAATGGAGTCATAGTATTATATCACCTGAAACAAAGAGCCAGTACACTCCCTCATTGATCTGGCATACTGTAAGTTCCCTGAATCGAGACAAGCGGAAATAATGCTCTGATATGAACGGCACATGTTCCTATGTGCAATAGATATAGAGTATGTACCGTAATGATGCCCCCTACTTGATCCTCAATTATAACCCAACTACCTTATGCTCAAGCAATTTTAATTCTTTCCAAGTAAAGGGTAATCAAAATGTCATCATGCACACATAAGTGAAATTTACAAACAAAAAGGGTATGTGAGCACATATCGGCTGTTTGGAGTCAGAAGGGCGTTAATGTAATTTCCATTATTTGTACAGAGTTAACACCCTTCTGGCTTCAAACAGACAGTGTATATAAGTTCATGGGTTTACACACCTTTGCTTCTATCTTTGCTACTATGTTTGCATTTTGCAAGTCTAACATGTACATAATACACAAGTGACAAAAAAGATTAACATACATGTAATGTCAATTCACAATGTGGTTAAATTTCACATCAGAAACATTTTTGGCATTGTTTTAATGTATACTAATTACTGAACACAAAATTTTCTCCCAATGAAATGCTGTAAAATGAGAGTAAATGAGGAATCTATTTCTGTAGAAAACATATCATCTGTTGAAAGCCAGAAGGACATTAACTCTGTGTTGAAGTATATAAGTTAATGCCCTTCTGGCTCCAAACAGATGATATTAGAAAACATGTACACTGCATCAATTGTCTACCCTCAATTATCAAATACATGTCCAGTACATGCAACAAAATACAAATTACTCTTATAGCCTAACCTGTAATCAGTTTTTATCTTGTTTACAATTGATAGGATGAAAACAGTAGTATTTTTGTTAACAAACAATAGCAGGTTGTAGTTATTTCATTTCACAATTAATTCCATACAAAATAAAGATCTAGGCCGGTATTACATACAATACTTGAAATAAGTCAGTATTTTACTTAGCATTCAGCTTTGCTTTCAGAACACATCTGAGTATTTTACTTTTGTAAGCCAACTTTAAGTTAGCCACTGTGACTTCACATCTAGGGTAAAATACATAGCCAAAAGATTTAACTGAATACCAAAGTTGCTGAAGTATTTCAGCTGAAAACTGAGTATAAAACTCTAATTTTTACCTTGAAGTATTGGACTGAATAGTGAATACCAACCTTGATCTGGAGAAGATGCATTTATTTATCATTTCAACTGAATATAAAGTGGTTTTGATACTTACTGGAAATTCTGACAAGATAACCTGATTCAGCAGTGTTGAAATAGCATAGAAGGAACCAACATTAACACCTGGAAAAAAAGAGAGAAAATTTAAAAAATCATAAAAGAGAAAAAAATACATAGAAATAAGTAAATGGGTAACCAAGTGCAATGCTTTCAATGCCATCTATATTTTGTCTCTCATATAATATACAAATAATGCATGTTTGCGAGTGCATTAGTGAATATGCACTGCAAGAATGTTAAGTCACAATGGGATAATGAACGAGACTTGTCAAGTTCATTATCCGTTTCATTGTGACTTAACTGAGTGCAGTGCACATCACTAATGCTTAAGCCACAAAACATGAATTATTTGTTTTATAAAACGGGTCAACAAGATGAATATAAAGTACAAACTAGCACATCAATGATGTGTTGCTCATCCGGCATGCAGCAAAGAAATTGATGCAATTTGTACTTTGAACACAGTAGACATTGTAATGAATCGATGAAATGTACATGTATTGGTTACATGCATGTACAGATGATGAAGTGCCTATTGCAGATCTGGCTAAATGTGGTTTTGGAAGAGACAGTGACATGTAGATATGAATGAAAGTCTGGAAATTGACAACTCAAGTTGCACGACTTCAGTTAAAAGATTTTGGGGAATGTAAATTTTAATAGTTTTACTGTGTGACAGAGAAATTTGAAATAAAGCATAAAGTTAGTCAAGGTGAGGTATCTCTACCAACTGTGAAATCTTTATTGAGAGAGATTTGAAGGTTAAGATTTGTAATAAAAGAGAAAAGCACTGAATGACATAAGTTATGCATTGGTGTAAAAAAAGAATTTTAAGGTTGGGACATTTAAGGGTGGCTTCAGTGCATTGTCCCTCACTGTTTCAAGTCTTTATTAGCTCATAACCCGCTATTGTTGACCACTGTCACTTCTGGGTTCTCGGTTCTGTCGATGATGTCGACAGAAATCATGTAGAAAGGTATAGCCTTTGAAATAATCCAGCAGCCATGGGTTTCATAATGGACAGGGCAAAGAGTTAAAATAAATTTTGTATAAATTACCATAAATAATTTTCTAGATAAAATTTCAAAATTCGAGTAGAAGTTCAATGAACCTCATGAAAGTCTTCCTCAATAAATGAGGAAGAAGAAGCAAGTTTTGTGATTTTGTAATAAATTTCGCATAAATTAGCATAAATAATTTTCTAGACAAAATTTCAAAATTCCATGAAGAAGTTCAATGAACTTCATGAAAGTCTTTTAGATGGAAGAAAAAAAATCAAAATCAGTCAATAAATGAGGAAGAAGAAGCAATTTTTGTGATGTTTTAATAAATTTTGCATAAATTTGCATAAATAATTAGCATAAATTATTTTCTAGACAAAATTTTAAAATTCCGAGTAGAAGTTTAATAAACCTCATGAAAGTCTTTCAAATGGAACAAAAAAAAAAATCGAAATCGGTCAATAAATGAGGAAGAAGAAGCCATTTTTGTGATCTTTTTAATAAATTTCGCATAAATTAGCATAAATAATTTTCTAGGCAAAATTTCAAATTTTCGAGTAGAAGTTCAATGAACCTCATGAAAGTCTTTCAGATGGAAAAAAAAAATCGAAATCGGTCAATAAATGAGGAGGAAGAAGCAATTTTTGTGATTTTTGAATAAATATCGCATAAATTAGCATTAATTAATTTTGTAGACAAAATTTCAAAATTCTGTGTAGCAGTTCAATGAACCTCATGAAAGTCTTTCAGATGGAACAAAAAAAATCGAAATCGGTCAATAAATGAGGAAGGAGAAGCAATTTTTGTGATTTTTGAGAAATGCGCATAAATTAGCATATTTAATGAGTTTCAAAATTCTGTGTAGAAGTTTCGAATCCCCCACCTAGTGCTATCATATAAAGCAAACGGAATTAAAATCGGGTAAGAAATGGCGAAGAAGAAGCATTTTGAAATTGTGGACGGACGACAGACGAAGGACGGACGACGGACGACGGACGCCTCGCCACGGCATAAGCTCATCTGGCCCATTCGGGCCGGATGAGCTAAAAATGGTTACAAACCCCATAAAAATGCAAAGAATCGCACAGTCAAGGAGGCCGCCATTTGCTTCCTTTATGACATCACATTAAGCGCAGTCAAAAAGTATAATGAGCGTGTCAGTGTGCGCATCAAAGTCCTTGTCATGGCCTTCCTATATGAATCTACGCGCATTTCATTTAAGGTTGTACGCCCTAGAAGTACGCATACGCGCAGGCGCAGCTCTGCCCATGCATTATCACTTTTTGCCGTGAGTTATCACTTTTTGATGGGAACTTTTTTGCACGGTCATGACAGTAGGAAAGAAAAATGCACGGTCACGTGGTGTAATATGACCAATGAGAATGCCTACATCCTAGAACCCGTTTTATAAATGTAATTAATGTTCATCTTTTTAAAACTTTCAAAAATTCTTTTATCAATCACAAATAAATATTAATGTAAAAGTGTGATATTGTTTTAATGTATACAAAACATAAAATTTCCTGAGGATGAAAATCATGAAATGCTTTGAAATGAGGGTAAATTTTCCTACTTCAGGCTGTACAATTTCATGCATATTATATGTTGTATTTTTAAAAATTCCAGATGCACCAACTTTTAGCTGTGAAACTGAGTTCTAAATAAACCTTCTTAATTCAAATCCCAATTATATTTACCATAATCATAGTGTTTTTTGTTTTTGCTTTTCAAAAGTGACATTCAGGCAATGTCATAATTTTCTTTATTATGTTTTGAGTGTCCTTTGAGTGATAATGAGGTCAGGTGATAACGATTCTTTCCTTCCAGATGCAAACAGAGTGTTTACATTCTCAAAGTCACCTTCACAGTTATCACATTTTGGTGTCATCCTAGTAAATATAAATTAAATCTTAAGCCTAAGGAATGTAACACAAGGGATTACTATGAAAAAAAAGTCACTTCTGATTTACAGAATTTTTTTGCGAAATGACAAAGAGGCTCATATTCCTCATATACGTAATACAAATTGAAATGTTTGCTTAGCAACAGACTTTAATATTTAATGCATAACACTCAACAGTTAGGTTAATCTTATATTACAAAATCCAACTCTCTCTCTCTCTCTCTCTCTCTCTCTCCTACATGTACAAGCTAGCTTTATTCATGGTAGGTGAGTAGTATAATAATGACCTACATTCTGAAAGCGAGAGATAAGGGCAATATGTAGGACTGATTCATATCCTTATCTTTTACTTAATTCCCTAACAACCTTTTAGACTTGTAAACATTGCCAACGCATAAAAAATGTACATCACAATATAGATTTTAATAAAATCTCCTTTGACACACTGATTTAAATACCTTGCCTTTGTTAAATAGAAATTTCGATCAGATCAAGGAGTTACTCCTTGATCAGATTTTGCAAGAGGAAATGTCATGTGGAAAATATTTTGCTTGTACATATAACTGTCTCAGCCAATGTGAATTTACTTTTTCCTTCTCTTTTCATTTCACAGGACTGAACATTATTTAATTGGCATGTTGCCCAAAATAAATGATTTAAAGATCTATACAAAGCAACATTTACATACAGTTAGGTTCATGAAGTTTTGAAGTTGTAATAAATCAAACACAAATTGGCAACTGACATATCTTGCAAACTCCTCTCCTTGGTCTGTACAGAAAATTTCATAAAATTTCATTTTGTTAGTTGTTGATGAAGGAGTACATTTGTTTCATACAGGTTTTGTGTAAAAACATATTTGCAATGATGATATCTTGTTTGCATGTATGATTAAATATTTTCTTTGGAAAAAGTGGAAATATATGATTTCTTCAGTTCCGGGCAAATGGGAGAGGAGCTCACAAGATACGTCACGGAGTGGCAATTTGTCTTTGATTGATTATAACTTTAAAAATACATAACTTTCTTATTTTTTATCGGATTTTGCTCAAATTTTCAATGATCTGCTTCACTTATTTTTCTCCGCCTTTTAAAACCAACTTGATATCAGGGTGGACTTCCCCTTAAAGTTAACTTAAGGTTTTTAAACAAAGAATGACCTTATGGTTAACACAAAAAACTATGATCAGGGGGTGGGGAGGGGGAGTAGGTGCCCTCACTCAAAGTTATGTGCAGAATGGACACAACCAACTTTGCTCAACTCATTGCTAAGATTTACCTCCTTGTTCATGTTATGGTACACTCAAAAATGTCCTGGGCCCTGTTGCATAAAACTTACCGTTAACGGTAACTTTGCCATCAATGGTAACTTCCATGGAAACCTTGATTTTGATTGGCTGTTGAGTGATGTTACCATGGTACAATGTAGTTACCATTGATAGCAGAGTTACCATTAATGGTAAGTTTTATGCAACGGGGCCCTGATTTGACAACAACTGCTTGCTTGGCTTGTACATGATTTTATAACTTTGAGCAGTCGCTGTTGCGATCCCGTGAGAATGCTCCTTGTTGTTAGTCCATTATTGTTTAAACTTTTGTGGTCATGCAAACTAGAGTTTTAAAATGACAACCTGTGCGAACATAGCTTATGTGTGATAAGTCGGACAACATATTTTTTTCTCCTTAGACTTGTTTAGTTGACTTGATAGTCCCAAGTTGTTTGCACCAACACTTAAATTGCTATTCCACAGCTGAATTTCCCCTACAATGCCTTCCTTTCTGCTGTGTATTTCTCTTTCTTTCTTTTTCTTTTTCTCCATGAAATTGTATTTGAGCAAAGTAAACAGGTAATTAATAATGTTTATACTTCCACAAAAAGTAACGTATACCTTGAAATTACGGTACAGGTCTGCTACTATTACTTGGATAATTTGTGAGAAAACACACGTCTTACATAATTGTCTTTACACGATAGCTAATGGGTATTTTTAAGAGCTGGTTGTATGTTTACTGTTGATTGTAAATTGGTAGGCGAGTCTAAAGTCTCGTTATTGGCCCTAATTGATTGATGTGACTAAAATCAAAGACATTGTCTCCCATTGGGCTTTTAAAGGGAACAGTCCCAAAGCTTCAACAAGAAATGCCATTCAGCAAACTGTATGGAAGAACAAAACACATTATTCAGGTCAAAGTGAGAGCATGAATAAGAAGGAAAGCCTGGGGGGCATGTCTTATTGAGACCTGTACATCATCTGCGTACACGAAACCTGGGTTACGCGTTTAGGGTATCAAAAACAGCAAAAATCAAGAAAAAGGGTATCAAATTCAGAGGTGATAAGAAGATCTGCGGAAATCGCCGTTAAGGGTATAAAAATCAGAGATGTTTAATAGACGTGTTTCTCTGTTTAGGGTATCAAAACTACTCTTACTGCAATCCCCATTTAGGGTGCTTTTCAGAAAGTGATTTACGCAGATGATGTACCCGGAAGGAAAGTTCACTTTTTCTCTCTCCACATACAAAGTAATATTCAATGACTGGAAATGTTTTTAGTGCGTACATACATAACGCAATCTTTAAAGGGAAATCCAACCTTAACAGCAAGTTGCTTTGAAAGAAAGAGGAAAAATCAGAGAAGCAGATTGGTGAAAGTTTGAACGAAATCGGACAAGCAATAAGAAAGTTATGAATTTTTGAAAGTACTGAGAGTAATTTTTAGCCATCTCCGACACCCGTCAGGATAGAAATCGATGTGCTGTATGGTGTTGTGGGCTGTCGGTCTCATGGGCTGACAGTCTTGAGAGCTGTTGGTCTTCTGGTGGGTTGAAGTCCCAAGGCCTTACGGTTCAAATCCTGATTTAAGCCCATTGCACAGAAGGTGTTAATCAACTGTGCCAATTGAATTCAATGCAATTCATGCCAAACCAAAAGGTGAGGAAAAGGCCCGCTACAGATAGTGAAGGTGGCACACAAGTTTTCACACCAATGTTCGTTCCCCAGGCACTCATTTCTTTGCGTAGATTGTTACATTAGTGTTCTGTAGAATCATTTTTTCGGACAAATTCGAAGTCTTATGCTAAGCCATCACACCCTGATTCAAGGGGTTAGGTATGTTAGTACCTGTTCTGTGCATTTATATGCCTCAATGTCCCTCAATGGCATAATGGAACATCTCACGTGCAAAGGGGCCTCATGCATTTCGACTTGCAAGAGTTTGTGCCTGCAAACTTGGTCTCTACATGATGCCTTGCTTGATTATCATGTTCAGTTACTATCATCCTAACCTGTTTCCAGTATCTTTTTGTAAGAATGCCTGTGAATATTTCAATATTTTACTCTCACCGTATATCTTGCCATGGTATTATCCATGCATGCCATACAACTCCATTATGATTATTACTATGTTCAACATTGATCTCAATAAATTTAATGTATTTAGTTATGTAAATAATTTTTTAGATATGTTGTCATCATTCTCTTTTTATCCCTTAATTAATCATCCTACTAGAATTACTCAGACTACAGCGACTTTGATTGATAATATATTTTCCAATTCTTGCATGAATATACTATCAGGCTCAATCATATCTGATATATCAGATCATTTTCCAATATTTTCTCTTTTTGATTTCTCTTTTGAACATAATAAAAATAATCTGTACATTGATAAAAGGCAAATCAATGATAAAAATATAAATGTATTCGTTACGAAAGTAGCTGAAAGTGTTTTTGATTTTGAGAGTGATCACTGTGACTTTGAATATGACCCAAATATATTATATGATAAGTTTATCAGTAGTATAATGAGTCTGTATGAAGCTTGTTTTCCATTCAAAAAATCAAAAGTGCAGTTTAATAAAAATCCATGGTTTGATCATGACTTGAAGAAGATGTATAGAAAGAAAAATAAGTTATACAGGAGATATATCCAAAATCCAACAGATCATCGGCGTTCAGTATACAAATCATTTAAGAATAGATATGTCAATGCAATTAGATATACCAAAAAGAAATTCTTCTCTAATAAATTTAACAATGTAAGAGGGAATACTAATAAAACCTGGCAACTTATAAATAACATTATCAATAGAAATTCTAAATCTAGATCTGAAAATGTTACAAAATTTAAAGAAAATGGCACACTTATAGAAGACCCAGATATTATTGCTGACTCCTTTAATGAATACTTTGTAAATATTGGTCAAGATCTTGCTAATAGTACGACTTGTAATGATGCTTATGATTATTCTTCCTTTCTAAGAGGTTCATTCCCACACTCTATGTTTTTAAAACCAATAACAGAAAAGGAAATTATAGATATTGTCTTATCCATGAAAAATGGAAAAGCACCTGGTTATGATCTAATAGATAATATTGTAATTAAAAGATCCATTCATATTTTATGTAAACCTTTGTGTTATATATTTAATGTCTTCCTAAATAAAGGTGTCATACCAAAAGGTTGTAAGATATCGAAAGTTATACCAGTATATAAAAATGGTTCAAAAGATACTTTTTCCAATTATAGACCTATTTCTCTTTTAACTTGTTTCACAAAAATACTCGAAAAATGTCTGTATGTAAGATTTCTTAGTTACCTAGACAATAATGATATTCTCCACGATAAGCAGTTTGGCTTTCGAGAGAAACATTCTACCACTCATGCATTAATTCAATTTTTATTTAATATTAATGAAGCTATTGAACAAAAGGAAACGGTTATAGGCGTATTTTTGGACCTTAAAAAGGCGTTTGATTGTATCAGTCACAGCATACTTTTAAAGAAACTTCAATTTTATGGTATTAGAGGAACCCCTTTAAAATTAATGCAAAGTTATTTAAGTGATCGCAACCAATTTACAGTTTTTAATTCAAAAACATCAAAAATTAAAAATGTAACATGCGGGGTACCTCAAGGATCAATTTTAGGCCCGCTCCTTTTTTTATATATACATAAATTATTTGCATTCTTGTTCTGATATTTTAAAGCTTATATTATTCGCAGACGATACAAATATATTTCTCAAACATAAGAAAGTTGATGAATTAAATGCTATCATGAATGTTGAATTAGGAAAAATTAATCATTGGTTTATAGCTAACAAATTGGTTTTGAATATACAGAAAACCCATTTTATGATCTTTGGAAATAGGCGCATTGGAATAAATGATGTTAAACTATATATTGATAATAAACCCATACAACAAGAAAAAACTGTAAAATTTTTAGGTATTAATATAGATGATGATATGAAATGGAAAAGCCATGTTAAAAAAATATCAAATCAGATCTTTAGGAATATTGGTGTTCTTAATAGATTAAGAGAATTTGTTCCTCAAAAGATATTACTTATGCTATATAATACTTTGATATTGCCTCACTTAAATTATGGATTATTGTATGGGGATCTAGCAATAAATATCTACTTGACAGCTTATTGAAATTACAAAAAAGAATAGTTAGAATAATTACAAACTCTGATTTCCGTAGTCATTCTATGCCTCTCTTTCAAAAACTGAAAATACTTTCTGTGTATCACCTTCATAATTACAATTTAGGTACTTTCATGTTTTTGTATAATAAGAGACTTTTACCAAAAATGTTCAACTCAATTTTCAGCAAAAATAGCAATTTTCATGATTATAATACTAGGGGTAAACTTGACTATCGGGTTGATTATGGTTGTACTTCCTTTTCTAGATTAATAATAACATGCAAAGGACCCCTTTTATGGAATGACATACCTCAACATATCAAGGACACTAAATCTCTCAACGCATTCAAACGCAAGTTTAAAGAGTATCTATTGCTAAAGAATACACTGTTATGAATATTATGATTTTTAAATATTAATTTACAATACTCTGTGCTAAATTCATTTTAAGAATTGTATTTTTCTTTACCTTTTTTGTATATTTTTTGTTTTCATGTTTTCATGTGAAATGGGATCATGTTTACAAGTTTTTTACCAAACTTTTTTTGATCCCACCACATTTACATTTATTCTTTGTATACTTGTTTGTATTATGTCATTGTTTGTACATATATTTGACATGTTTTATGAATGTTTTTTAAATGGAGATGTGGAAATAAATTCAATTCAATTCAATTCAATGTTGCAGTCCTCTTCCTTTCTTTCTACTCCAAGCTCCCTATCTCTCCCTCTCTTTGTCTATCCCTTTCTTATTTTCCTGTATTAAATTATATTGTATTTGTATATTCAGGCGTACCCACTACAAGCGTCTGCTTTTTGGGATTGCGCCTTCTTTCTTGTATTGCAAGTTCTTGATTATATTCATACTACTTTATAAACATGCAAACTGTACTATTTGAACAGATGTTGAATGTTGTCAAAATCAATGCAAGAAAAAAAAATGTTAATTTGAAGTGAATTGAATTGAGGTTTCCAGGACTGGGATGCTTACCATATGTGATGAGGAGAAGGACAAAAGGCACATTCTTGAAGAGGGAGATAATGGATTCTTTATAGGATCTACCCTCTGTAGACTTCTGGGAATCATACTTGGCCTTGCTAGGAGGCATCGGTGGCTTGTCTTGGTAAACTGGTAGATGAAGAGAAAAACAAAAAAACAAACAAAATAATATGATCACCTCAATGGGAAATGACACATCACGTTGTAAAAGCAGTTTAATATCATATATATAAATACCTAGATTCAACGAAGGGGCAATATTTTTTTTTTTTTTGTATATATGTATATCAGCGCGAAATGACGTTACAGAGAATTAATGGATTCAAAATGTTAGTATATGTTTAGAATTAATTTGATTCAATTTGCATTTATGGCAAAAAGAATCGTATAATAACTACCTTTTGTGTGCGATAAGGTATTTTTAGTAAATCCCCAAACTATTGATATAATCAAGAAAAACAGACATCGCCCTAAGTCCAACCTCAGGACGTTAGATCCCCAAGAGTTATACATACATAGATTTTCCACGTTATATTATATGAAAATGAGTTCTCCCTACCGAACAAAACTTTGTAGTAATATAAGTAATTTGGGACCCTCTACGTTTATATCGATAGAATGCCTCCTACCCTTACGGAAATGGGGGAAAACAGTGCCGAAAACGTTATGACGAATAAAAAAATTCCCCTTTACACCAAATTCCCCCATCAGTCGATTTTTTTTTGCACAGGACTTCGCCTTAAGTAGGATTTATCTGTATATATATATATATATATATATATATATACACACTGTATATTGCTGGTTAAAATTTTCGGTACACCATGGATCTTGAGACGAGTTTTTACTTCAATGTCTATTCCCCACATAATAAGCTTATCTATGCACTTACAACTGTGCTGAAGGTATGATATATTCTGATACATTCAGGTTTGATTTACTTTAAATGTGCTGGTTAGCATAGTTATTGAAAATATATACTTACATGCAAACTTTGTTATTTACCAGTATCTCTTGAATATTGATCACAAATTGTACCTCTGTAACTTAAATCCCTTTAACACAGAGATTAAAGCTAGGGTGATATCTGTGATTATCCCAAATGTAATCTCAGAGTGAAAGGTAAAACCTGGGAAGTGAGGGGGGGGGGGGGGGGCAGGGGTAAAATCTACCTGACACTATCCTTGGTAGACTGGGGTATTTAATACACAGGGAAGATTTTGGTACATATAAAAAAGAATAATCCACTTCAATCCACTTAAACTGATATAATTTCTCAGTGTTCTGTAAAATGCATCATTCTGTGCAAACGAGAAAGGTTAAGGAGAAAAGTTACAAAATACAAAAACAAATTCATATTCAAAAAAATGCTAAAGTGACCTTTTACACCTACATTATACTCGTAGTTATCTGACTTTCAAGAAGTTTGGCCTCATTATCACAGATAACTTGAGCATCTAATCTAAAATCTCATTTCACTTTTTAAAAACCACTGATCTAACTGCAATTCTACAGGTCCTGTTTACGCTTTGGAGGATATCATTTCCTGGAGTATTATCATTATCGTCTATTGTCGACAGCAGTAATAGCCATTTGCAATTTCTACTCTGTAAACAGTTTACACATAGAGCTTCTAGCGACATCCTTGACCTATATACATGTACCAGCAGATATCTTTTCACCAACATAACTCACAAGTGGCGGATCCAAGGGTGGGGGACACCCCCAACCCCCCCCCCCCTTCTTTCAAAAAAGAAAAGGTGTATATATAAGGTCACTTTGGGATTTCTTTGAATATGAATTTGTTTTTGTATTTTGTAGCCTTTCTCATTTAATCCCCTCCTCCCTACCTTAAACCCAAACTGACATTCCCTTTGTACACCAAAAATGAATTAGTAACTCCTAATTGTGCCTTTTAGCACAAATTTCAGACCCCAAAAGACACCTGACAAATGTGGTGACCTTTTTCTCTTTTTTTTTTTCTTTTTCAATTTTTTTTTGAAGTGACAAAGCACCTAAAGGATGTAATGATCTTTTTCTTTGATTTTATCTTTAGTTGTTTTTGTTGTTTTTTTCTTTCCCTTTTTTTTATGTTGCTTGTCACATATTTTGGACATACATGTATACGAGTACTCTTACTTTTCACTATCTTTAGGAAGTTTTTCTCATGTTATTATCAAAAGCTGAATAGAACCTTTGTAGTATCCACAAATGATCTTTAAAAAATAAATCTGCACTGCAGAAGGGAGTAGTATTTGAATAATAACCAACTTTGCCCTCAAGTTGATATTAAATAAATAATGCTTTCAGCAGTTTGAAGAAATGCAATCTTGGTAATTTAATGTCATCCCATCCTATACAAATATTGACTATCATAACAAGCAGATAGCACCTGACAATATAAAGCTTATCTTTAAAAAAAAAGCATATAAAATTAGTTTGGACAGTATCACTGAAACTAGGTCAGAAAATGATCCACCTACCGAATGGATTCAAACCTAATCACTTTTCAACCACAAATAATTGGCAAACCATCTTTGTTCTTCTTACATAATTATAATATACATGAGTGTGCACTGTTTGGAATTATCTTTCTTCTTTTTTGTCCTTTTTTAGTTGTTGGCAAATAAGTGGAAGTAAAGAAAACATCAATTCATTTTTCATTCCATTGATCAAAGATGGGAAGGGGGGGGGGGGGGGTCATACACTAGCTCTGCCCTATGCTGGATACACCCCTGGTAAGGATACAATTTCATATATCAAAATATGATTCACTGATCCTAATAATGTTCATGTCTAATAAGTGTAGATCTGAAGTCATGAACATAACCAATTAAAAATTTAGCATCCATTTGACTGTGTTTAATTGGTTCTGTACACTTTACATAATTTCATGAAGGTTAATGTCCACAGTTGTCATACATGTATGTACAACTTGTCATAATGTCAATTACACTGTAATACTGTGCATGACTACTGATCAGGAAGAATATGGCAGTAGAGCTCCAGGTGCAAATTTACCAAGTCATCTCCACCTCTTGTTTGGTTCCATTCATATTTGGGTAATTCCATGAAAATGTCCACTTTTGGTGAAAAAACAAAGTTTATTTTGAACATTTTCCTTCTACATGTATGTCACTTGAATATGCATGATTTGAACTTTATGGAACAATATTCAGTTTTTTATTTTTTGAATATTTTGACCCAAAATGGCCATTTTTTAACCCAAAAATGAAATTACACATTTTTATGGTAAAATATGGTTAATTGCATATATTGAGTCATTTTTAGAAATTTCATCTGTTATAATAATAAAGACAACCAAATCTAGTTAGGACTAAGGGGAATTTTATGTCTATATACAAAAATTTTAAAAATTTAATATTCTTCTGATTTAATGGAGGTCAAAGGTCAAATGGATTTTTGTCCCATCTGTCACGTTTTTTAAGGTATTTTTTGCATTTACAATAAATTAGACCATTGTTTTTGAATAAAATTTTGCAGTCTTGCTCTTTAGTAGGGGGAAATTCATTTCTACTGCTAACTTGGCGGAATTTTAATTTTATGAAGATAATTATGATTCATAAAGCAATGTCCCGTCTGTCACGTTTGGCATCTACAGCAAAAATATGTATGGATGGGACTACATGAAAATTTTCCGATGGCCCTTTAACCCCTTTAGAACATGAGAATAAGGTATTTAATGCTGGAAATCTGATTGTCTTTAAAAATTCTATTTTGTGTACAATCTCAATGTGTCCCGTCTGTCACGTTTCTATTGTCCCGTCTGTCACGCTCACTTTTTGGCATTTTCCTCCAAAAGTAAGATGAAATTTCAAATATAAACTACCAGGTTTCAAAAAGGTACCAACAAGTGATAACATGAATACACATATTTTGTTTCAAGATTTTCCAGTGAGGAGAGCTTAGTCGAAAAGTATCGAAGCAGAAATGGCTTGGTAAATTCATGTCCCGTCTGTCACGCTGAACTTTAAAGGTTCCCTTCTATGAAATTCTAATTCTTGTTATTTTGTACATGATACACATCTAAATTGAAAAATGACATCCGTTTGCAATGAATACGTATCTGAATATTTTTAAAATAATATTTTCCCCACGTATTCAGGCCTAAACGAGTCTGCTAAGCTCCGCCCCCTTTTAAACCCCGAATTCTCGTTCTTCGAGCATGATTGACGTGTGACGTCACAAACCGACATCGCCGGTGCTTGTTTACAATATCTTGCATATATCACGCGTGCAAACTAACTTGCAGTTATATACCACCTCGAAAACCACCTCTAAATCGAAGTATGCCGCAACGCTGTGTCTTTGCAGGTTGCAGCAACATCACAAAGGAGGGTGTAAGTCTACATTTATTCCTCAAAGACCCAAATATTAGAAGAAAATGGACCTCAAAAGTGAAACTAACTCGCGTCAATTGGAAGGGGCCGAGTGACCGCAGTGTCCGTGTGTTCCGAGCACATTTGTGCGGAGGACTTCCTCGATAGTACGGGGCTGCATGCGGCGTTTGGCATCAAGAGGAGGCCGTCCCTGAAGCAAGATGCCATCCCCAAAATCAAACTTGATCTACGGTATCTATTGATCATATATCTATTGATCAACTATCACTGTACCTACACTAACTTAGTCTACCGGTACTTATTATTCATAGCAGCACAATGAAAACATGCAAGGTAACAGGAGAGCTAAGGGTTTTCTGGATATCAATGTTAGAATTTACTAGAAACAAAACGCTACCACCCCATGCACCAGTAAAACCCTACCCAAGCCCAGGCCAGGCAGGGTCAGCAGGCGAACGACCGAACGGCACGGCGTGTACACCTGCGCACGTCGAGCTCACTGCCTCGATCAGCTCTCAGCTCAGCCTCATTAGGACTGGGGCATTTTGCAAGCGCAAACAAGATTCATAATTGGTGGATATGCGTAAATTAAAATTTAATCGGCAATCTAATTATCAAAAGGAATTACTAGTTATAATTCCCAAGTCTCCCGTCGATATCTTCTCCGTTATTGAAATCAGGGACGTCTCTGTCATATAATCAGAATCCGACATGTCTGGTTCAAAATACGGCCGTGCCCCTAATTCCTCTTTTATTTCTTCTGTCTGAAGAAGATGTTATCGTTCGTTGATATAGGATTTAAAAAAAACTAAACTCAAGGGCTGTAATGGCATGAAGTCGAAGCTAGGATCTACACGAAGTCGAAGCTAGGATCTACACAAAGTTCAATAGCCTACACACACACTTTCAGCTTGCGTGGAGTCAAGCATTCTGAGTGTGACGTCACATGACGTCATCGATCGCTGGACCGATTTTCCAAAATTTTTAGGGGCGTTCCCAATTAATTTTTTATTTTCAAGTTTACAGATTAATGAATGGAATTCAGGTAAAATGGTTGACAGATCTGGATTCACAGTAGAAAAGTCTACTAATTGAAGTTCCTTTGTAATTCCATAAAAGGGAACCTTTAAGCCCCACCCACAATTTGTGGGCGGGGCTTGAAAAAAAAGTTTCCCCCCATTTTGTTGACCAAACCCTATAGAACACATCTCTACATCAAATTAAGCATCACTTTTAAATGAAATATGAAATATCAAGTAAAAACATAAAAATGTGAGGGTTGGATGTCCCGTCTGTCACGCTGGAATTACCCATTTGCGTGAAAAAAGGTAAGATGAAATTTTGTACACACATATCAAAAGAAATTTTTTACCTTACCAGAAGGAGTTTGAAATTTACGATTTGAAAAATCATTTTGATGAAAAAAATGTGATTAGCTAGCGCCACCAATATTTCCTCATCTTGTTGCGTTTATTCGAATGACTCAAATTCAGGAGTGCACTTGCACTGCATGTATCCGTTGCCTCAACGATTTGCCTATGCCATAGTCTATGAATAAGCATGATCTCAAAGAGAAAATATATACAAAAACATATTTTGAGCTGTCAAGGCTATCAACACGGATATTCAGGGGAACAAATTTTAAAAATGTGATCTTTTCCATGAATATCCGTGTTGATATCCGTGACAGGATATCAATTTTCTAGGTACATATTCATAGCCATAGTGTAGGCAAAGCATGGGGGCAACGGTAATTATAAGACATGAATATTCACATGATACAGTGCAAGTGCACTTGTGAGTTCAAGTAATTTGAATTGACACTACAAGACAGAGAAACATCCGCAGCACTAGCAACTCACATTTTTTTCATCAAAATAATTGTCAAATCATGAATTTCAAACTTCTTCTGGTGAGATAAAGATTTCTCTTGATAAGTACAAATTTTATTCTCACCTTTTTTTCATAAAGGGAAAGTCCACCCTGATTACAATTTGGTTTTAAAAGGAGCAGAAAAATTAAAGAAACCGATCAATGAAGGTTTGAGAAAAATATGATAAGAAATAAGAAAGTTATGAATTTTGAAGTTGTAGTCAATCAGACACAAATTGACAACTACGTGATGTCGTGCTCCTCTCTCATTTGCCCTGTACCCCAAAAATCATTAATTTCCAATTTCTCTAAAGAAAATATTCAAACATACATGCACCTTAGAAATAATCATTGCTCATATGATTTTTTTACACAAAACATGTACATGTAAGAAACAAATCTATTCCCTGTAAATCAAAAAATAAGAAAATGGAAATTTATGAAATTTTCTGAACTGAGCAAATGGGAGAGGAGCTCACAAGAGGAGCTCACAGAGTTGCCAATTTGTATTTAATCAATTACAACTTCAAAAATTCATAACATTTCTCATCGGATTTTGCTCAAACTTTTAATAATCTCTTTTTCAATTTTCTGCTTTTATTCAAATCAAAAACCCTATAGACTCATGCGTGGAGTAGACTTGGTAAATTTGCACCTGGAGCTCCCTAGAGTTGAATACTGAGAAATGCTTACGAAGAATGAGATTATTCTAAGGAATCTAAGCTAATTCCCCCTAAAACATGACCATTGTCACTCTATATAACATATATTCACCACCACCCCCCCCCCCCCCCCCCTTTAAAAAAAGAGGAAAATCAAGAATTTCCCTCAGCATTGTTTTCAACCTCGGTCTGCAGCCTTGGTGAAATATAACTCCACTCAGCCAGAGAAATTCTTTATTTGCCAGTTCACAACCATGGGGCATGCAACAATAAAAAGACATGGGACTGGATGAGCGGTGAGCAATTTAGCTCTGGAAAGCTCCAAAAGAGATCTGGTTAAAAAAACAAAAGCCAGGTTCACACAATGGGAGCTAAACTTTAAGTTTTGCTTGCAGTTTTAAAACGTTAAGTTAACTTGTAAAACTTCTTGTAGTTTCAGACCGTATGAACAGACTCGTAGTATTGAAACTTTAAGTTTACTAATACTTGTACAAGTTGTAGTTCTAGAACCACAAGCGAGCTTGTGGTTAACGGCGAAACCACAAGCAGTGGGGGGTCCTCCGTTGCAATTTCGGACCATGTGAACGGAATAAACTTTAAGTTTTGCAAGCTTGTAGTGAACGATGACCTCTCTGTTCATGTTAAACTTCCAGATCATACCCTTCGCACGAATTATGAACATAGGAACTGTATGTGTACTGTACGCACAATCGGTAACTACTTCCTGTGTTAACGACAATCGCTCTCCTTGTAGTTTCAGAACAACGAGCATCGTTGTTTCGGGCCCATGTGAATCCTCATCGTGGTTACATGTAGTGAGTCGTTGTTTCGTTAACTTAAAGTTTCGAAACCACAAGTCCCGTATGAACGCAGCTAAACACTAAAAGACATACAAAAAATGCAGTGAGAAAATGCCACTTTTCCAACACCAAAAACAAAAATAGCTCCTGTATACTAAAAAAGTATTTTTTTACACTGGGGGCATGCAATATAAATACATTTTTCTTTGCCTTTTCATATTGTTTGCCTTCAACTCCACAACTCTACACCCTTTCATTTATTACCAATTGACACTACATACATGTATATATACCCATGCTCAATATTAGTAGCATAGATCAAGTTAGATGCAAATATTGACACTTCTATCCATAAACATGTACATCTTCTTCAAATCAGAAGCTGATAAAAATATAATATCAAACAAAATTATCTACTTATTCAGATGATTTCAGCTTTATATAATGTATTCTCATTTTCATGTCTCATTAAAGAAACAGACATAAAGCATGCCCATCATAGCAACAACTATAATGATGGCTGCATTGGGAAGTGAAATAAAAATGTTTGCTTGTTGAAAAAATCTTTAAACAGTGTACACTTTTAGAGTGAGTAACTTTTAACCTTACTTCTACCGGCTGCCCATCATAGCAACAACTCTGTGTGTGTGGTGCATTAGAAAGAGAAATGCCTGCTCTGTGAAAGTTGTAAACACTCTTCTCAAGGTTGAAGTTCAAGGTAACAACAACAGTAACAGAACATAAGAACCTTTGTCCCTTCTAGCAGGCGAGAACATTGTTGTAATGTACTTATATGTGTTCGAGTTGATCTAACATAACATAAAAACACTATTTTTGTCAGTACTAGACACACGTAAGTATTTTTCCTTGTTGTGTTTGAGTTGAATCAGTCTAAAGACATATTTCAGTACTCACTACAGACAAGTCATTTTACCAAATGATGCCTAACATAATAAGGCCCTTAAAGGATACCAATCACCAAAAAATATTTTGCTCTGTATATGTTAGAGGTTCCATGTCATTATATTCAAAATATGGGCTTCAAATATAACTTCTATACAGAGATATTGCAATTTTAATTACAATATCTATAAGCATAAAACCGACTCATGAGTAGACTACTCGACGCACCTGTACGTGCTCATCAAGATAAGTGCTCGCGCGGAACCCAACTCGGAGTTCGGTTCTGCTCGAGCACCTTAATGTTATCCTTTATTTCCTTCATATATGTACTCCTAAACTAAAGCCATGTATAACCATGATTACTTGCTGAGCCCTCTATGACACAACCAAAGTATGAAAATGAGAAAATCAAGTAAATACATTCCATGTATGAACAGACCCCAAAACAGTGAGATTTGGTGAATGACAGTTCAAAATTATTTTTGGAGGGAAACATCTTAAACAGAGAAATGATCCCATGATTAATAAGAGGTTATAAATGCACATTTAAACTTATACGCAATGTAAAAATTGGAAAGGATGTTTCTAGCTGTCTTGTTATTCAAAGGTCTGTAATTACTTTAGACTACCTCTTAGTACCCTGGCACATAACTTTGCTATTATAGTAACTTTTCATGGAATACTGGATTTTGATTGGCTCTTGAGCAACATTACCATGGTAGTTACCATTGATGGCAAAGTTACTATAATAGTAAGTCTTTATGCAATGGCACCCAGATACAACACATTCTGTGTAGCCTTACAAGTAGCTTTAATTAAAATTCATAACTCTTGCATGGTTCTAATAAATGTCTGCTCTTGACAGGAGCTTTATATATATGAAGAATAAGGGTCTAGTGAATACTCATCTTCAATAGCTACGTTCATACGGGACTTGTGGTTTCGAAACTTTAAGTTAGGGAAACTTTAAGTTAATGAAACAACGACTCACTAACCACCACGAGGGTTCACATTGGCCTGAAACAACGATGCTCATTGTTCTGAAACTAAATTTGAGAGATCTTTGTTGTTAACACCAAAAGTAGATACCGATTGTGTGTACAGTACACATACAGTTCCTATGTTCATAATTCGTGCGAAGGGTATGACCCGGAAGTTTAACATGAACAGAGAGGTCATCGCTTACTACAAGCTTGCGAAACTGAAAGTTTATTCTGTTCACATGGTCCGAAACTGCGACGGAGGACCACCTACTGCTCGTGGTTTCGGTGTTAACCACGAGCTCGCTTGTGGTTCTAGAAATACAAGTAAACTTAAAGTTTTGAAACTACATGTACGAGTCTATTCATACGGTCTGAAACTACAAGATAACTACAATTTAACTTAGAGTTTTGACTTTTGAAACTACAAGCGAAACTTACAGTTTAGCTTGTAGAACCTGACTATTGTGAGATATTGCTCTCAGTGAACATACATCATCATCAAAAATACATCACACAGAGTACCTGTTCCCCTTGCTCCACATCAAGGAATGCAAAGTGCTAAATCACCCAACCTTCTGCTAGATTGTTGCATAACGCCCTGCAGCATAACGCCCTGCAGCTATTGCATATGAGTCATCCATGTTATTCAACATTTTAATTATGTTCATTAGAAAACAAAATTTACGCACGGCTCCACACTGACTTTTTCATATGAGGTCTGTTTTGACAAAATTTGTATGTAAATCAATGCATGCACAGATCCCCATTTTTTTTTTTTTTTTCAGGGGCCCAGAGTTAAAGTTAAAATCAAAATTAACTAGTATCGAGCCCTGATTTACAAACATGTTTTGTGTATTCATACTCCAGAGACACAATTGTTTCCTTTCATTTCCTACAACAAAAACAGCGACAAAAACAACAATAAAACAAGATGAATGCGAATGCGTCTCCTACATGCCTCCGCCTACCCTATCTGTCTGATTGTTTCGAAAATCTTGTTACATGTACATGGGTAATAGCTCATTGTTGGGGGGATATGTGGGGGAGTTCTACATGTTTGATGTCAGTAATGAGTGAACATTTATTTTATGTTATCCCTATATAAATGACAAATTTAGAAGTTATTACTTTTAACTGCAGGGGTGTATCAAATGATTTCAAAAGAAAAAAGTTGTTTTCCTTTCTACATGAAAGACAATATGATGTTATTTGTTTACAAGAAACACACTCTCTTAACCAAGATGAAATTTTATGGAAATCTCAGTGGGGAGGTCAGGCCTATTTTTGTAGTCATACATCCAGAAGTAAAGGGGTTGCAATATTATTCAAACCATCTTTGAATGTGAAGATAAATATTGTTTTGAATGATGAGAATGGAAGATTTATTATTTTAAAATTTTGTATTGATGACGTGGAATATATACTGGTAAATGTATATGGGCCAAATGAAGATAATCCAGAATTTTATGTGGATGTCTTTGGAAATTTGGAAGAAATAGGAAACTCAAATGTAATTATGGCTGGGGATTTTAATATTGCAGTTGGTCCTCTTGATTATAGGGGAACTCGAAAGCATCATGGCAATGTACATGCAAAATCTATGTTTAATTTATATGTTGATGAGTTTAATTTGATTGATGTTTGGAGGAAAGATCATAAGGGTATTTTAGGTTTTACAAGACAACAGCAAAATCCCCCTGTTTTTTCAAGATTGGATTACATATTTGTATCAAGTGAATTAATTGGCCAAGTAAAGCATTCTGAAATAAGTTCTGGAATTTGTTCAGACCACTCACTGGTCTCAGTTAGGATTAATTCTGGCTGTCCTGTCCGTGGGAAAGGGTTTTGGAAATGTAATTGTTATTATTTAAGACATGACCCAGATTTTGTAAAGTTTATCAAGGATAAGATAAAAGAATATAAAGAAGTACACAAAAACTCAGAATTAAACCCTAATATAGTGTGGGATGCCTTTAAATGTTATATCGCAGGTTTTTGTATGGAATATTCAATAAGAAAAAAGAGGGAGAGAGGTAAACATAAGGAAGATTTATTGAGGAAAATTTCTGAAGCTAAGCTGAAACTCTCAAGGACTCAAAAAGACCCAATTGGGGATAATAACTCTGATATTGCTCTGTTATTCAGGGAAATTCAAGAATTAGAGAATGATTTGAATGATATTTTGGATAAAGAAACTGCTGGATTAATTGTTCGATCATGGGCTGAGCATGGAGAAAGAAGTAGTAAATATTTCTGTAATTTAGAAAAACGTAATAATGACAGGAAAATCATTCGCCAATTAAAGTCACCGGAGGGAAACGTTTTGGTAGAACCTCAGAAAATTCTGGAAGAAATTGGGACTTTTTTTGAATCCTTGTATTCCTCTGATTGTTCTCCAGAGGATATTGATGCGGCTTCCCTTTTTCTTTCTGGTTTGGATGTCCCAAGAATAAATTCGAATGAGAGAGATTTACTGAATGCCCCAATATCAAAATCTGAATTATGGGCGACCTTAAGATCAATGTCTTCAAATAAAACTCCAGGGTTGGACGGTCTCCCTACTGAATTTTATGTAGTATTTTTTAATGATATTGTAGACATGTTGTTGGACTCATTCAACTTTTCTTTTTCTAATGGTTTGTTAAGTAATTCTCAACGAAACGGGGTGATAACGCTTCTATTAAAGCAAGATAAGGATCCTTTTGAAATTAAAAGTTATAGGCCCATTTCTTTGTTAAATGTAGATTATAAATTGGTTGCTAAAGTAATGAGTCATCGCTTGAAAAAGGTAATCAATTCTTTAATTCATACAGATCAACAGGGTTTTTTAAGCGGTCGTAATATTAGTGCAAATGTTCGCACAATTATAGACCTTATTGAATATACTGATGCTGTTGATGTTCCGGGTTCAATAGTTCTATTGGATTTTGAAAAAGCTTTTGATAGAATTGAACATGCTTATTTATTTAAGGCCTTAGAACAGTTTGATCTTGGAAATAGTTTCATTAACGTTGTTAAAACTTTTTATAATTGTAGATTTAGTTACGTTATAAATAATGGATATTTAACAAAGCCATTCCCAATGAACCGTGGTATTTTCCAAGGATGTCCTATTTCGCCTTATTTGTTTGTTTTGGCAATTGAAATGCTAGCTACTGCGATAAGAGTTAATCCTGATATTAAGGGAATCAAGATAGGTGAATTGGAGAAAAAAGTTGGTCTTTTTGCTGATGACACTATCTGCTTTTTGAATGGTGAAACAGACTCCTTTCTAAGTTTGTTTGAATTGTTAAATTATTTTGAAAGTTTTTCCGGATGTCGCATAAATATGTCGAAATCTGAGGCCATACATATTGGAAGTTTGAAAAATAGTGAAGAGAAACCTTTTGAGGAAAGCGGTCTTACATGGAGAAGTAGGACTTTCAAAGCATTGGGAGTAACATTTTCCTTACAGACTAAAAGATTGTATGAACTTAATTATCCTATGAAGTTGAAAAAGATAGAGCAAGTCATGAATTGCTGGAGACAGAGGAGTTTATCTCTCATTGGAAAGATAGCAGTTGTTAAATCTCTTTTGTTGCCTCAGCTATTGTATTTGTTCTCTGTTTTATGTATTGATGTTCCCAAGTCCTTCTTTAAGAAATTGGATAATTTACTTTATAAATTTATATGGAACAATGGTAATGATAGGGTGAAAAGAGTCTTACTCTGTGATCTGTATGAAGAAGGTGGTCTTAAAATGATCGATCCAAGCGCTTTTGCAAAATCTCAGAAAATAGTGTGGGTAAAGAATATTTTGGACGATAATTATGTGAGTTCTTGGAAATATATAGAAATAGAAATGCTGAAATTGTTCCACAAAGACCCTGACATGCTATGGAAAGCAGAAGCTCCCCCAAGTGTTTTGAAAAAATTGAACAATTGCCAGTTGAGTGAAACTCTAAGAGTCTGGTATGAATATAGATTTTTAGTTTTGAAAGAGTTGAATTTGAACAGTTATCACATGCAGGATTATATTTGGTATAACAAAAATGTGAGTTTAAGGCACAGACCTTACTTTTACTATCATGCATGGTATGAGAGAGGAATTGTATATGTCTCTGATCTGTGGGGTTATAATATGATGAAAACTTTTGAAGACTTGGTACTAGAATTTGACATCCCTATAACAGATCGTCGCAAGTATAATTCTCTGATGAATGGCCTATATTTAGATTGGTTTGTCGACCTTAAAGATGTTGAAGAGAATATATTTGATAAAATTGTCTCTCAGTTGCTTGGGAAATCGAAAGTACCTAAGTACGCCTATTCTGTATTCCGAAATAAGGATCATTCATCACGGGTCAAGGTTGGTAACAAATGGGAAGACTGGCTTGGTTTGGAAAAAAATGAAATTGAATGGTCGATTATTCACAAAAATAATTTCAAATGCACGATAGAAACCCAGTTAAGGTCCTTCTATTTTAAAGTTTTCCACAATGCTATCGGCTTAAACTCATTTTTATATAAAATTGGAAGAAGGGAAAGTCCATTATGTTATTTCTGTCAGGAGCTTCCTGAAACTTTGATTCATGTTTTTTGTAAATGCACAATTGTTGCTCCAATGTGGAAAAAGCTATCCGAATATATTGATGATATGATCAATGAGACAACAGTTTATCCTGACTCTGCTTATATGTTTGGTATTGACCTTGGAACCAGGCATGATTTATGTATTAATTTTCTATTCCTGAGCCTTAAGTTTTATATTATACGTTGTAAATTTCAAGAGGTTCAACTAGATTTTCAGAGTTTTATTTCTTTTGTCAAAATGAAACAGAAAATTGAATATAGAATAGCGGAGAAGAAAGGTAAACTGAGCTCTCATTTTAAAAAATGGTCCATTTCGTTAATATAAAATTTCACCCCGACGTTCCTCCCCCCCCCCCCCCCCCCCCCCCCCCCCGAGGTATTTAATTAATGTCTCTGTTTTTCACGATAAATATTGCTTTTGTCTAATTGCTTATCAGGAGCCTCACCCTGATGATTTTAGAGGTGGGTTCACAGGCATTTATGCCCCCCCCCCTTCATGTTCGGTAGGGTGAGGCTTCATTCTACGAGTGGGGCATTGTCTTGTCTTGTGTTTTGTGTCTTGTCTTGTGTTGTCCCGTGTAACCTGTTTTGTGTTTTTTACTATATTTGATACTGTAAATACCTTATATTGTTTTGTTGAGTTTAGTTTTAAATAAAAACAAAAATACAAAAAAAAAAAACATGCCTCCGCCTAAATTCAGTTAGTGGCTCAAACTGTTCTTGAAACACTGGTGATAACCAGAAAAAGCCTACAATTACATGTTAACTGACCTCTTTGACATTTGACCTTACACCTTATAACCCAAAAGTCTGATCACTTTATCTCCTCCTAGTAATGAATACAAATAGTTGAGATATGGTCATAACAAAGCTAAAAAACATTAATTTCCCTTATAATGACCTCTATCACCTGTCACCTTTGACCTACGTGAACAAAAATCTAATCTGTTCGTCTCACTAGTGATGCATACTAGTTCCAAGTTTGAAGTTAATGGCTCAAATAGATCAAGAGTGTTAATAAGGCAAAAACCTGAAATTTCATGGTAAATAACCTCCATGACCTTTGACCTACATTTGCCAAAATCTAATCAGATCGTCTTCCTATGATGATACATGTACATGTACTAGTACCAAGTTTAAAGTTAAAGGGAAATCCAATCTTAATGGCAAGTTGCTCTGAAAGAAAGAGGAAAAAATCAGAGAAGCATATTGGTGAAAGTTTGAATGAAATCAGACAAGCAATAAGAAAGTTATGAATTTTATAAAGTTGTAATCACTATACATGTACATTTATGGGAATTTCAAATTGGCCGAATAGTTAATGTCATAGTGGTGTAGTGGTGGACAACTCCCCCATTTGCTCCAACACACAAAATGTATTACTCGGTAGGATCTTTTTCTTTCATGAGGACCTGTAACAATTATACTATCTAAAATGTATTTTAGATAGTATAATAAAGGCGCTACGGAGAAAACCCAAAATCAATGATATTTTTATGTACGACAAACGGGAGAGTTGTCCACAAGTATGTCATAATCGACTTATCAAATTGCCAATTTGAGATTAGCATCTATAGATGTATTAATCTCATTTTTCAAAAATCCATTATCTTTCTTATTCCTTGTCCAATTTCTTTCAAACTTTCACCATCCTTTTTTTCTTATTTTTCTGCTTTCACACAAATCAAATCAGGTTGGATTGCCCTTTAATGGATCAAATGGTTTTTGAGATATTGTGTTAACACTTGGCAAAAACCTGCAATTTCAGAATAGACTTCTCTGATTTTGACCTTTGACCTACATTTCCCAAAATCTAATCAGATCATCTTCCTATGGTGATACCTACTAGTATCAAGTGTGAAGTTAACAGATCGAATGGTTCTTGAGATATTGCGTTAACAAGGCTAAAACCTGCAATTTCAGAACTGACTTCAATGATCTTTGACCGACTTACCCCAAAATCTAATCAGATCATCTTTCTATGGTGATACATATTAGTGCCAAGATTGAAATTCATACATTTACATGTACCTCAACTGGTTCTTGAGTTATCGCGAGAACAAGTCTAACACCTGAAATTTCAGAAATTGGCCTCTGTGACCTTGACCTTTGACCTACGTACCCCAAAATCTAATCAGATCATCTACCTATGGTGATACATACTAGCACTACGTTTGAAGTTCATACCTCAAATGGTTCTTGAGTTATTGCGAGAATGAGGCCAACACCTGAAATTTCAGAAATTGACCTGTGACCTTTGACCTACGTACCCTAAAATCTAATTAGATTGTTTTCCTATGGTGATACATAATAGCACTAAGTTTGAAGTTCATACCTCATGTGGTTCTTGAGTTATGGCGAGAACGATAAAAAGCAGGGCGGATGGACGGACAACCCGACAACATAATGCCTCCAGCACCATCTTCGATGGGCGGAGGCATAAAAAAATTAATAATATATTCATAAACTATAGGTGATCCTGCATTTGCTCTTGTTGCTTCAGGATTGATAGGTTTTAGGGTTAGGGAGCAAGCGTGGCAGGAGCATGCGTCATATAACCAAACTACATACTTGCAAGAATAAGGATGAGTAGAGCAGTGGTGATGGCAGCTGTTCCCACAAACATATTGTGCATATTTTTCTTGACGTTTCCATCAGGAGGAACAAGGAGAGGTGGAAGAACAAAACCCAGCGCAACACCAAGCTGAAGGGCAAAGAAAAATAAAAGCTTCATTAATGATGAATAGTGCAGAAAATCATAGAAAGGTAGCAACCATAGCAGTTCAGAATTTTTTTTTTAAGATAAGATCAAGTTGGTCATGCAATTAAATTGTGAAAGAAACTGTCTTGAAGCAATTGGGAAAGGTTGATGATGATGTATTTTCTACATATATATATATATATATATACATATATATATATATATGTAGAAAATAAACATTTGTGCAGGGCTAGCCCTTCATTTTTTTTAAAGGTGGCTAGTAGGGCCACTTGAACATGAGATAAATGAGATACAGGTGGGCAAAATGATTCTCAGGTGGCCCGGATACTATACAGTGTATTTGATTTATTTGTATCTTACACTATATTTTTTCGGTGGCCCAGCTGGCCACCGATCCGACAGTTTCAGGTAGCCATTGGCACCCAGGCCACCATTAAAGTCTAGCCTTGTTGTGTATATTGTGAGGTTTTGGAATCATCAAAATTCAAAATGATAAAAAACTGACTTGATATCGCTGAAAAGCACATGCACTGCAGTCTGCACACAGAAATGGGGGATTACTCACGCACGTGGATGCATGTTTGCCCCAAACCTTTAGCTATTTCTTTTCATATTTCAAATATGAGGCCATAATGAGGGCAATGAAGAGCAATCTTTTGCAGGTGGCATTTCTACTGTTATTCTTCCAAACTGACATAATTAGAAAGCTCACAAATAATTTTTTATCTTTACCAGAACTCAACCTTCTTTTCTACGGTAAATGAATCAACTCTGCTTCCTCAAATTTTGCACCTATTTTTTCATACCTTTCAGTCTTACATAAGTCAAGGAAAATAAAAATGTAACATGTATATCAAATCAATGTGAATGAAAATTACAAAATGCAACAAAAAATTGCCAATTTGAATTTGTACATAAATAATGATTATAAAGTCCACTCCAGTTGCAAATTTACAGACTTTCCTGCTTATTCATGAACATGACACTGTACTGCAACAAAAATGGACTCACATTTTTCAGTGACTTTTTGCTCTTTCTGCTCATGTATTTCACAGCATTGATGGATTAAAAGATAATGCAAAAATGTCACTAAAAGTTGACACTGAATTGCCACGGGGCATCATTCTAGCAATAGCTACGTTCATACGGGACTTGTGGTTTCGAAACTTTAAGTCAACTAAACAACGACTTACTGGTACTAACCCTGACGAGGGTTCACACGGGCCCGAAACAACTTAAAGTTTCGAAGCTACAAGTCCGTTCATAAGGTCTGAAACTACAAGATAACTACAAGTTTAACTACCTTCATGTAAACCTGACTAATGTACTGTACACTATGCTGAATATAAGGTAAGCAAACTGGAAATCTGGAACCATATCCCAACAAATGGAAAGCACTGGAAGACTTACAAAATACATGTAGATAATAAAAACATATTTTCAAACTTCAAAAAAGGAAATTACAGATGTTGCAGGCTGCATACATGTACATATAGGTGTATCAGGCTACATGTACATGTACATGTTAATTGTTATAACTGAAGCTGGCATTATAATTATACTAGCAGCAGTACCCGTGGAAAAATTCCACGGGTGCTAGCCAGGGAAGTATGGATTGATTTTTGCGAACACATCTTCTTTGGAACAATGTTGAAATTATTACTGTTTTAAATTGTGGCTTATTAAAATTATATTGAATGGGATAAACATATTACAATGTTTTTGTTACCAAATAATCATATTCAAACTATATGTTTTCAAATGATAGGTTAATATGTGTACATGAATATCATGTATTTTTTTAATTAATAAGACAAATGCTTAATAATTATGGTACTATGGGTAATGGTTTCTAAAAGAAATATTTTGTAATTTTTGTTTTTCATCTAAGTTAATTTTTAGTTTCTCTTGTATTTATCTTAGATTCTTTTAGTATTGTTTCATTAGTTCAAGTGAATAATACATGAAATATTAAGAGAAAAATAAGTTTAAGATTACAACATGTCATTCTTACTATATAGAATATGTCACATGCTTTTTTTGAAAGGTAAAAGTCTGTTTGTTTGTTTTTTATTTGGTTTTGGGCTAAAATAATTTATCATTTTTATGTCTTATAGTGGTGATTATGTATAATACACTTTTGCTGATGAGAGAGATTGCATATCTACTGTTTTTATGTAGGAAATAACAATATAATTATTTCAAAACTTGTTTCCACGTGAAAATCACTGGCCATATAATACTGTGAAATTAATCTTATTTTATTTGAGCTAATGCCTTTTAACTTCCATGAAGATTGTTTTATGTTTGTGTGTTTATTGAAGCAAATTTTTTACCTGTCCTTTCCCACCCCGTTCTCACAATATCACCTAAGGAGAAACGTGAGCGAAGGTGCCTGATGCCTAAACATATGAAATTCTACCGTGCCATCCATTACATTTTTTTGTAATGAAACATGATTTGCAAAAGTCATAATCCAATTTACTCACGTACCCCTGCAATATTTGAAACCCCAGATAAAATTGTGAATCCACCACTTAATAATAATCTGTGGACAATTATGGATGGTGAGTGCAGGCTCTATCCCCTTATCATGCCCCCTCCCCTCCCTTCACTCCAGCCAGTGGCGTATAGAAAGGTTCCACTTTCTTTGGGGGTGATTTCATCTTTTCTACAATGAACATAAACTGTTAATTAATGCCCATCCCCCCCCCCCTCCGGTTTTACGCCCATGAATCCAGTGATTACATTTTTTGTACAATAAAATAAAATTGATGCACTCACATATGCCCCATCAGTGGCGGATCCAGGGGGGGGGGGCCTGGCCCCCTCCCCTGGGGGAAAAAAAGACAGCCCAAAATGCTGATTTTTTTTTTGTTGTTGTTGCTTGTGAGAATAATGAGGGAAAACTGGAACCCATAAAATCTGGTAACCCCCCCCCCCCCCCCCAATGAGCGACTTTTGGAGGGCTGGAGAAACAAAAAAAATTCTTGGAGGGCTGGCGAATTTTTTTTTTTTCACTTACACCCCCCCCCCCCCCCCACCCCCCACCCCGCTGAGGGACTTTTGGAGGGCTGGCGAAAAAAAAATTCATGGAGGGCTGGCCAATTTTTTTTTTTTCACTTACCCCCATCCCCCCCCCCCCCCCCCCTATCTATGAACATGACTCCAGTGATTTCATTCAAATTTTTCTACAATGAAGTTAATCATATCCCCCATCAACCACTGCACACCCCCCCCCACCCCACCCCGCTATCTATGCCCATGACTCCAGCATACTCTATTAATTCTTCAAAGGATTAACCGTTAACGCCCCTAGCACATGTTTGCCCCTGAAACTGAAAGAGTGAATATTGTGGCCAACTTTCATCACCACTATTATTAACGAATTAAGCTTGATCTATAGTCTTGAGCCTCTTTCACACCGGGCCTGCGTAGAGTTGCGTTGTGCGGCGTACCAAGTCCGCCAAAATTACGTGCAGGACTGGCGTAGTCCCTGCGTATGTTTTGCATAGGCTGCCGTACGGTGGCGTATGGTTGCGTACCCTGTGCATAGGCACCGCGTACCTATGGCATATGCAATTGGTGTACCTACGCGTAGGATTACGTATAACATGCGTATGGTTGCGTTCGAATACGTATAGGTCTGGCGTAAAGGGTACGTAGGTTTGCTTATGCTGAACCCACACTAAGCAAAAGTACACAACACTACGCCCTTCCTTACGTAACTCTACGGTAGTGTTGCGTGGACTTGCGTAAAACTGCGTACTTTCTGCGTGACGCGTCCAGTGCTCTTTAAACATGTTTAATTTTTTGCGTCCATCTCGCGTACCCCTTTGCGTCCCTCAGCGTATTTCCACGTAGGCTAACGGAGGCACTGCTTGGGGCAGAGTAAGCTCGGCATCGTCCGTACGCCACACTACGCAACTCTATGCAGGGCTGGTGTGAATTAAGCCCCTTTATTACGCGCAGGATCGGCGTAGGCTGGGGTATTGTTGCGTACCCTGTGCATAGGTACCGCGTACCTACAACATATGCAATTGGCGTACCTACGCGTAGGATTGCGTATAACAGGCGTAGGGTTGCGTACGTATACGTAGGTCTGGCGTAAAGGGTACGTAAGTTTGCTTATGCTGAACCCACAATAATCAAAAGTATGCAACACTACGCCAGCCTCAAAGGATTTTTCGTCAGACTGGTGTATGATAGCGTACTATAGCGTAGGCATGGCGTACAGTAGCGTAGTGTTTTATACTTGCGTAAAAACTGCGTACTTTCTGCATGCAGTGGTCTACGACGAAAGTACGCGAAAAAATTAGACATGTTAATTTTTGGGGTCCATCTCGCGTACCCCTTTTTGTCCCTCTGCGTATTGCCACGTAGGCCAGCATAAGCTCAGTGTAGGCGATACGCCGCACTATGCAACTCTACGCATGAAAGCCCGGTGTGAAAGCCCCTTTAGGTCTATATAGTCACGATAGTCTACAGATCTACATAGACAGAAAAATCCGTCTGGTTTCAAAACACACATACTTTTTAAATAGACTCTGCTCTCACTGAGCAGATTCCGGAATTATTTTTTTAGAGTAATGAAATGGATGTAGAATCTACTCTAATATACGGTATGAACTATGATGAATTAAATATCATCAAATTTAAAAAAATGACGATATTCGACCTAAACTGTTTCCAGTCTTGAAATAAGCAACCCAGTGAGGAATTTACTGCCGTTTTAGAATTCAAATTGATGTAGAATCTACTCAGATATACAGTGAATTTATCATCAAATTCTAACTGTAGCATTAAAAAACAGAAGATAGTCAACTGCTTCCAATCTTGGAATAAGCAGCTCAGTATTTACTGCCGGACTCCTCCCCTCGAGTTCAGCCATGCAGCCATCCCAGCCTCAGAGAGCGGGCGCTGCCGTGACCGAAAACGACAAACGACAAAGAGAAGAATTTCATGCAGATAAAATAGGACAAAGGAAGTCCATAAATACAGTTCCAACAATTTGTTAGATCTAAAGAATGTCACTCACGTCCAAAATCAACCTTAGAATGTATTTGTAAGCTCGGGAAACCGTAGTCAACTCATGTTGAGTGCATGTGTGTACAGTACATACAAATTGCATGCATAATATGCATTGTCGCGTCGATCGCATGCATTGCATTGAAATTGCATGCATAATATGCATTGTCGCGTCGATCGCATGCATTGCATTGAAATTGCATCGCAGTACGTGGGTGCTACTCCTATGGTGTACTTATCACAAAGTGTACTATGAAACAATGAAATACATACGTACACATACCACGGAGCTCTATCAAGGCTGAGACACTGTGGGACAACCCCCATGCCATCGTTATTTTCTTACGGGGGTTCCCCCCGGTAAGAGCAAGTTTAGCAAGATGGCTAACGCGAGTCGTCTAGCTAACACGGTCGCACAATGCAAGTTGATACTCCTCGTGCACAACGTTGTTCGTTACTTGCCATGCTGTGCCTGTGATGGGCCGTAAGGGAGGTTCACGGCTGACGACACCGCCGTCGTGCGAGGTATCCACACGGAAAGCAGCCGTTCCTTTGGCCTACCTGTCCTCCCAAATCCCCCAAATCACGTTTAGGGACGTCGACGGCGACGACGAGGTCGGCGTGGCACGGGGACTACGGGTTACACGAACTGTGGAATTATGCCACCGATCCCGCGCCACGGCGAGGGCGGACACGGCGGGGGAAAGAGTTTTTGCTTCCAAAAAAAACGGCCTTTTACGGTTTTGAGTATTAATATATAGATGCACATCTTCTTGAAGTCTGCTTAATACAATGACATTAAGGAAGCTGGTAGGTAGGCAGGTAGGCTACATGTACAGGATACTTATACATGTACATGTACATGCACATTTGTGAAATGAGTGGCTCAACACGTTAGTACATGTAGTTGTCCTCCAACGGTTCTTAAAAGTAAAGGGTGATTCCATAGTAGCAAAAAAAAAAACCCCAAAAATGGCATTAAGATGATAGTTTAAATTATATTTATCATACAAAATGTTACTACATGTACAGCTTTGTTTTGCCATAATCATCGTGTGTTACATGTATGAGAGTTCCATAGTGACAATTAAGGGCCTGTATTCTGAACACTGGTTTAATTGAAACTCCAGTCTAAGTTAAACCAGAGTCTAATTAAAACTGACTTAAACCGCAAGTCCAGTCTGGAGTTTAAGTTAAACCGGAGTTCAGAATGTGATTTTCCAAAACTCTGGTTTAATGGGCAGGTTTAGACTGGGTTTAAACCATACTTAGACTGCAGATTTTAGTTATACTGGAATTCATATACCTATACATATAGGTCACTTAGATGTGATTATCTTTTGGGGTGAAATAAATGGAAATTATCCTCGCCTACATGGATATAAGTATAAGTATAAGTATAAGTATAAGTCCAATACAGGAAATTCTTCTTCCACTGGTGATACAAACATTTGCAGTAACAATAGAATACAATATGAAAAATAATGATAGGATACAATACAAACAATGATGATAGGGTACAAAATAAACATACACATCATAGACCTGTAGAGAAAATGTACGTAAACAAAGGTTAAAGAAAAAGAAAATCAGTGGAGTTACTGCAATGAAAAATTCAAGAGATTAATTTACATAATATAACATAATATAACTGGGTTATATCAACTTAACAGCCTATTTCATCCAAAATCAGTTATCTGAGCAAGAGACAAAAGGGAAAAGGGAAAGAGAGAAAGGAAGAGAGAGAGAGAGAGAGAGAGAGAGAGAATGAGTGAGAGAGAGAGAGAGAGAAAGAAAGAGCAAGGAGTGAACGAGAGACACAGGGAGAGAGAGAGAGCGAGAGAAGGAGAGAGAGGGGTAGATATGGCAGTATGACTTACATGTACGATGACAAGTTGTAAACTGTATTATATTTACAAGGTAATTTCATAATATTAAACCTCGTCTGAATTGAGAGTTAAACAGATGGATAGAGTCGGGGACGAAGGATCATCGAGAGCGTGCCCATTGTGTTCGTGGTGCACGCAGGCGTATTCTTGATCTGTTAAATTTATAGTGTTCATTCAATGGATGTGAAGGGTCATGTGTAATCTGCCTTACTTTAGATAATACGTTCTTCTGGTACAGATCTTCAACCGAGGGTAGGTCAACACCTATGATACGCTTTGCTACCTTTCTCGGACGTTCTAGCATATTCTTGTTGGCATTTGTAGTGTTTCCATAGTAGCAAATTATATTGAAACTTAATACACTCTGTATCAAGGACTTAAAGAACAACGTTAAAAGCTTGCTATCTACTCTCAGGTTTTTCATTACTCTTACAGAGTATAACCTCTGGTTGGCTTTCTTTTGGATTTCTACAATATTCCTAGTTCCACTCAAGGGAATTAGAGACAATAGTACCCAGATACCTGTATTCTTTAACTTGTTCTATAGTACTACCATGTATCAAAGTCAGGTGTAATCAGAGGAATTTTGTCGAAAATCAATTATCATCTCTTTTGTTTTGGTTACATTTAGTTTCAGGTTGTGGTCATCACACCATTTTACAAACTCACCTATTGCCGTAACATAGGGGCCAGTGTCATCAGAGAGGTTACCTGTAATCATGGTATCGTCTGCATACTTAATGATGCTACACTCTTACATTACATAGACAGTCGCATGTGTACAAGGAGAAAAGCAATGGAGAGATGACACAGCCCTGGGGGGCTCCTGTGTTCAAAATTCTGATACTGGACAGAGTGTTTATACCTAACATCACTCTTTGTAGTCTGTCACTTAGAAAGTTCTGTATCCACAATGTGACCTGGGGCCTGTAACACAAAGAGATAAATCAATCTTACGATTGATATCAATCGTAAGTCTATAATGGCAAACAATGTACTGAAGAGTTACAATTGATTGTAAGATTGATTGTATCTCTTTATGTTACAGGCCCCTGGGGTGGTACATTCATATTAATTAGTTTATTGATTAGTAGATGGGGTATGATAGTGTTAAACGCACTAGAAAAATGTACGTCTTACTCTTAAATCCAAATGAGCCTAAGCACTTTATTACAGATGCCGTCAGGCCCTGGGGCTTTGCTGGCATGAAATGCCCCAAAACATCTCTTAACATCGTGTTCAGAAATACTTATTACATGTTCAGATACATTTAACATTTCCCTCAATCTGAGAGCAACTATTTCATTTTCAGCTATAAAATGTTTATCGAATCTAGCCTAGAATCTACAGTAAAAGTCATTCAGTTCCTCTACAGACATCTGTGTGACGTCAGGTCCCAGAGTCTTTAGTTTTTGTTTATACCCAGTGATCACCTCTATAGTTTTCCAAGCAGCAGCTGGGTTATTAGCTCGAAAGCTACTTTCAAGCTTTTCTTTACAGGACAGTTTGCAAGAGTCAACCAAGCATTTTATTACCCTATGTACTTCTTTTACACGCGTTTTGTTACCTTCAATGAGCGCTATGGCACGCCATTAGGGAATTAAATATAATTGTTCAACATCAATACAAAATATATTTCACTTTAACAAATATATATTTATCTTTTACAAAACCATTTCACTCCAGTCAATATATATTTCACTCTTAACAAATGTATTTAACTTTTCACAAAATTTCATTTCACTCTTTCACAAATATTCATGTCACGTTTTCACAAAAATCCTTTTCACTTTTAACAAAAATTCATTTCACATTTTACAAAATGACATTTCACTTTTAACAAAATTTCATTTCACTTTTTCACAAAAATCCTTTTCACTTTTAACAAAATTTCATTTCACTTTTCCCCAAAATCCTTTTCACATTTCACAAATTTTCATTTCACTTTTCATTAAAAATTCATTTCACTTTTGGGTAATTCCAGCGTGACAGACGGGACATCCAACCCTCACATTTTTATGTTTTTACTTGATATTTCATATTTCATTTAAAAGTGATGCTTAATTTAATGCAGAGATGTGATCTATAGGGTTTGGTCAACAAAATGGGGGGAAATTTTTTTTTCAAGCCCCGCCCACAAATTGTGGGTGGGGCTTCAAGTTCAGCGTGACAGACGGGACATGAATTTACCAAGCCATTTCTGCTTCGATACTTTTCGACTAAGCTCTCCTCACTGGAAAATCTTGAAACAAAATATGTGTATTCATGTTATCAGTTGTTGGTACCTTTTTGAAACCTGCTAGTACATGTATACATTTGAAATTTCATCTTACTTTTGGAGGAAAATGCCAAATAGTGAGCGTGACAGACGGGACAATAAAAACGTGACAGACGGGACACATTGAGATTGTACACAAAATAGAATTTTTAAAGACAATCAAATTTCCAGCATTAAATACCTTATTCTCACGTTCTAAAGGGGTTAAAGGGTCATCTGTAATATCATGAAACATAATAGCAAAAGGATTTTAATTTTCATCCATCGGAAAATTTTCATGTAGTCCCATCCATACATATTTTTGCTGTAGATGCCAAACGTGACAGACGGGACATTACTTTATGAATCATAATTATCTTCATAAAATTAAAATTCTGCCAAGTTAGCAGTAGAAATGAATTTCCCCCCTACCAAAGAGCAAGACTGCAAAATTTTATTCAAAGACAATGGTCTAATTTATTGTAAATGCAAAAAGTACCTTAAAAAACGTGACAGACGGGACAAAAATCCATTTGACCTTTGACCTTCATTAAATCAGAAGAATATTAATATTTTTAAATTTTTTGTATATAAACATAAAATTCCCCTTAGTCCTAACTAGATTTGGTTGTCTTTATTATTATAACAGATGAAATTTCTAAAAATGACTCAATATGTAATTAACCATATTTTACCATAAAAATGTGTGATTTCATTTTTGGGTTAAAAAATGGCCATTTTGGGTCAAAATATTCAAAATATTAAAAAACTGAATATTGTTCCATAAAGTTCAAATCATGCATATTCAAGTGACATAGAAGGAAAATGTTCAAAATAAAATTTGTTTTTTCACCAAAAGTGGACATTTTCATGGAATTACCCTTTTCGCAATAATTCATTTCACTTTTCACCAAAAAAATCATTTCACTTTTCACAAAAAATCATTTCACTTTCAAGAGGAAATAAATTCCACTTTAAAAGAAAAATGCATTCCATTTATAGGCCTATTGTCTCGAAACAACTTTACTTGCCATGCATCTAGACCCCGATCTGGACCTGCGTGTACATTCCTCTCGTAATATACATGTGCGTACTGTGCGTAGAAATCATTCCTCTTTCACCAAAACCATTTCACTCTGATAAAAACCATTTCGCGCTACCACAAGTGAACGGCGCAGCGCAATCGAATCCCATCCAATCTGAACGCGACGTCCACGTTACTCCCCATCCTCAGGGGTGTTGCTAGAACATTTTGAATGGGGGGGGGAGGGTGACACCCAAATTTGCCGACAAATTTTTAGGGTGTGACACCCAAAAATGCTGCACCTTAATCTGTCCCCTCCCCCCCCCCCCCACTCAAATAGCAATAAAAGAAAATCGCAGATGTAGAGAGGGGGGTCGCTAGGGAAGTTTTTGTTGGAAAATGCGCCACCTCTGTCGGCAAAAAAGGAGAGGGAAAAGGGAAAGGGAAGAGGAAAGATAAAAGGAAAAGAAGAAAAGAGAAGGGAGAAGAAAAAAAAAGGGAAAGAAAAGAAGAAAAAACCCAAAAAGAGGGAAATAAGAAGGAAAAGAAAAGGGATGGAAAGAAAAAGAAGGAAAAATGGCATTATTGTTTGGTCGCTCTCAAGAACACTGGAATTTCAATACTTTAATATTAAAGGCGTCCCCCTTCAGCAATGGGCTGCAGCCCACCTTCCCCCGTGGATTTTCAAAAGTTCCGATATTCATATTCGGGTAGCAAGGTGCTAGAATATCCAAATATTTGTGAAGCAAGGTTCCCAGATAATAATATTATGTAACTTTTGTTTGTAACTTCTGTACGTTTTCACTACGAAAAGTTAAACAAAATTTTGCTCGCCCGCAAGAACACTGGAATTTAATATTCGGGCAAAAAGCGTCCCCCTTCGGAAATGGGGCAGCCCCCCCCCCCCCCCCCCCCCCTTCCCTGATGATTTTCAAAAGTTCCGATATTCATATTCGGGCAGCAAGGTGCTGGAATATCCAATTTTTGTGAAGCATTGAAAGGTTCCCCAAGCTTTTGCTTTTAGAGGTGTGTCCTCCAACTATGTATGTACCACATTAATGTATATTTTGTCATATTTTTTGTTAAAAATACATGTTCATTATTTTTGCTCATTTATTACTTTGTACATTGAAAAGTTGGAAATAAATTTCAGTTTAAACTGAAACTGAAACTAATATCATGTAACTTGTGTATTCACAGGCGTAGCCAGGATTTTTCAATGGGGAGGGGGGGGGCAGACGTGGAGGATCCAACCGCGTAGCCAGGATTTCATTTTAGGGGGCGGTTGTGAGCACGCGAAGCGTGCGAAATTAGTGATGAGGGGTGGGTGCAGGGAGGTAGGGGGGAGTTTTTCCCCTCCCGCACGAAGCGCAAAAGCTGTGACGTTTTAGCAAATTTGAGAGAAAGATCCCATTGCGGTAGGGGAAGCCTTTTGCCCGAATATCAACTGTTCAATTTCAAAATGTTTGCGAGCGAGCGAGCAAAATTTAAAAAAAAACTTTTCGTAGTGAAAATGCACAGAAGTTACATACACACATACATGTAGGTGTAGCCAGGGGGGCCCATTAAAAAATAAAACGAGAGCGAAAAAGCGGTGGAAGTGAGAGAAAAAAATCTAAAAAGGCGCTACAAGCCGTTATCTTTCTCTCAAAATTTGCTAGAACGCCAAAGTTTTTCCCCCGGGAAAGGGGAAATAACTCCCCTCCCTGCACCCATCCCTGATGCATACAGTGCAATGTTGCGTCCAAATAATTGAAAAGCAGTCCGGGCGTCGAACTATAACTTTCCACCTAAAAAAATTGTTTGCTACGAGCCGTTATCTTTCTCTCAAATTTGCTATAAAAAATAAGAATTCCCCCTCTCTGCACCCACCCCTATTACATACAGTAGAGTATTGCGTCCAAATAATTGAAAAGCATCCCGGGCGTCGAACTAACTTTCCGCCTAAAAAAAAAGGTGCTGGCCGTTATCTTTCTCTCAAATTTGCTAAAACGTCAGAGCTTTCGCGCTTCGCGTGGGAGGGGAAAAACTTCCCCCTCCCTCCCTGCACCCACCCCTAGTCATCACCAATTTCGCACTCTTCAACCGCCCCTCTAAAATGAAATCCTGGTATGCGTTTGGATCCTTCACGTCTGCCCCCCCCCCATTGAAAAATCCTGGCTACGCCTGTGCATACACAAGTTACATAATATTATTATCTGGTAACCTTGCAATGCTTCACAAAAATTGGATATTCCAGCACCTCGCTGCCCGAATATGAATATCGGAACTTTTGAAAATCCTCGGGGGAAGGGGGGCTGCAGCCCATTGCTGAAGGGGGACGCCTTTAATATTAAAGTATTGAAATTCCAGTGTTCTTGTGAGCGAGCAAAAATAATGCCATTTTCCCCCTTCTTTTTCTTTCCTTCCCTTTTCTTTTCCTTCTTTTTTCCCCCCTTTTCTTTTTTTTTCTTTCCTTTCCCTTTTCTTTTTTCTTATCTTTTTTTTCTCCTTTCTCTTTTCTCCTTTTCCTTTTATCTTTCCTCTTCCCTTTCCCTTTTTCCCCCCTCCCTTTTTTTTTTTTGCCGACAGAAACTTAGAGTGGGGGTGTGACACCCCACACCCCTCCCCCACCCCCTCCCTAGCGACCCCCTGTCTACATCTGCGATTTTCTTTTATTGTTATTTGTGTGTGTGGGGGGGGGGGGGGGGGGGGGGGGAGAGATTAAGGTGAAGCATTTTTGTCGGCAAATTTGGGTGTCACCCCTCCCCCTATTCAAAATGTTCTAGCGACACCCCTGAGGATGGGGAGTAACGTCGACGTCGCGTTCAGAAATTGGATGGGATTCGATTGCGCTGCGCCGGGCACGTGTGGTAGCTCGAGCTAGCTGGCTATAGCGCCACCTTTAGGCCGAGAAAAAAGAGGAACATATTTTTTTTCAGAGTGAAATGGTTTTGGTGAAACAGGAATGATATACGCACAGTACGCACATGTATATTATACAAGAGGAATGTACACGCAGGTCCAGATCGGGGTCTAGATGCATGACAAGCAAAGTTGTTTCGAGACAATACGCCTATAAATGGAATGCATTTTTCTTTTAAAGTGGAATTTATTTCCTCTTGAAAGTGAAATGATTTTTGTGAAAAGTGAAATAATTTTTTTTGGTGAAAAGTGAAATGATTTTTTTTGGTGAAAAGTGAAATGAATTTTTGCGAAAAGTGAAAAGGAAATTTTTTATGAAAAGTGAAATGAAAATTTGTGAAAAGTGAAATGTATTTTGGGGAAAAGTGAAATGAAATTTTGTTAAAAGTGAAAAGGATTTTTGTGAAAAAGTGAAATGAAATTTTGTTAAAAGTGAAATATAATTTTGTAAAATGTGAAATGAATTTTTGCTAAAAGTAAAATGAAATTTTGTGAAAAGTGAAATATATTTGTTTAGAGTGAAATATATAATGACTGGAGTGAAATGGTTTTGTAAAAGATAAATATATATTTGTTAAAGTGGAATATATTTTGTATTGATGTTGAACAATTATATTTAATTCCCTAATGGCATGCCATAGAGCGCTTTATTTCTTTACCTTCAATAAGTTCCTTTGTAACCCATGGCTTATTGTTGGTAAATATTTTAAACGTTATAACTGTGTCAACACAAAACTTGACATAGCTCATGACAGCATCAGTAGCTTCTACTATTGAGCTCGATGAATGGAACAAAAGATCCCAGTCTGTGCAGTCAAAAGCGTCTCGGAGTTCCTCTGTTGAGTCTTCTATCCACGCGTACCAGCCGGCTTCTTTTCAACTTTGGCTTATATGCCGGTAGCAATCAGCTGTTTTGATGATCGGACTTCCCCAGATTATGACACAGGTGTCCTCTGATTATTTTCCATTTATTTCAACCCAAAATGAAAAATAACTCAACATGATTATTGGCTAATATTTGGGAGTTTTTTTTTAATGTCTGGTATCATTACATGTATGTTAGTATTGACTGCTATGAGAGGCATAGTTGTTTACAAATGTACATAGGCTCAAGGGACCTTACATGTACATCCTGCTATGACCCCAAGGCTCGCCAGGGGGGGGGGGGGGTGTCATAGCAGGATGTAAGGTCCCCCAGAGCTTATATAGAAACAACTGTGCCTCGAATACTGAAGCAGTCAATATATCTTTTATATACCGAACAAAGAATACATGTGCGACTTACCAATCATGGGGTCCTTACATTCAAAAATCATCATCAAACTGTTAATAAACTAAAAAATCGAAAATCACTCTAGATAGATCGCCAATTTTCGGCACAAGTAAAATAAATTTAGCGACCAAATCGCACTGCGAATATTGTATCCGTGCTCGCGCTCGGACAAAGTAATTTTTACACGTAAACCAATGGGGATCGCAGCAAAATTTAACTCTGCCCGTGGGCATAGTTCATTTTTGCGGGCATGGTTAAAAACACAACTTCACTTTCAACCAATCAGATGACAGGATAAGGAAAGAATAAAAGATTCTTAAAGTAAGGTATATAATACAAACTACAAAACAGGTTTTCATAGTAAATGCCCCTATTTTCACTATAGATACAGACTCTCTCAAAGCATTCCTCCCAGGGGAAATCCAACCTCATATTCAGTTGGTCTTAATAAAGGCAGAAAAATGAGAGAAACAGACCAATGAAAATGTGAAGAAAATCTTCAAAAAAAGGAAATGTAATCGATCAAATGCAAATTGGCAATTTTGTGACTTTTCTTTCGAGCACTGCACCAATTTACATGTACTTTGTACTGAAATTTGTTAAATGTCAATTTTCTTGGTTGTTGAAGGAAATCAAGAAATAGATCTACTTCTATTTGGTGCCGGGCAAAAAGTTACATGTACATTGTATATACAATGATTATAGCTACGCAACAAATTAATATTAATATTTTCATTAGAAAAAAATATTTTAAATGATTTTTTAATACAGAGCAATGGGAGAGGTCCATGAAATATATGTTGCATTGCCAATTTGCATTTGATCTATTACAAATTTAGACATCCATAACTTTCTTGTTTGTTATAAGATTTTCCTCACACATTCAATGATCTACATGTATTTCTCCCATTTTTCTGCTTTTATTCAAACTTAATATCAGAGTGGACTTCCCCTTTTATTAATGTATGGGACAACCCTCATACTTGGTAACGTATTGGACACAAAATGCACAAATACCTTGGACTTGCCCTACTTGTTAAGAATCTCTCTTACAGTGTACTCTGGTTTTCTTAAAGGGCAAGCTCCACCCCAGAATAAATTGCTTTCAATAGAATCAGAAAAACTAGACAAACAAAATGATAAAAAAAAGTTTGAGGAAAATCAGACAACTAAAAAGAAAGCTATTAATTTTTTAAATGACATGAAAACTAGAGAAAACAATAAAAATCATTAGACAATTTGTTAACTTGGTATTAAATGTGTGTGTGTAATTGGGTTTTACAGACGTGTATCAATCAGATACAAAGGGCGCAAATATTCTTACTGAATGAGAAGCGCCTTTAAACTCAAACAAACAAACAAACAAAAGATAAGATTATTTATGTGTGGGGACCGACCTTTAACGTCACCATTCGAAAGACGTGACTCAGTCTCGAACCTGGGTCTGCTGAATCAGTTTATAACTTCCACTGTTAGCTGGATTACAGGTGCACGCCACAACGCCCAGTTTTTTATCATTGCCTCACAACACACTATTAATCTGTTTATATTAATAACTCAAATTTTCAATTTTTGTCCAAGAATGTGATTTCCATATAACTTGAACCAAGTTATAGTTATACTAACTACTTTCCTGTAAAAATCATGAAAAATATGATTTTCAAAAATAGAATATTCATGAAAAATTATTGTGTGTATGTAATTTTTTTTTTAAATCTCGATAATTTTGAGTTCATGAAATATTTAGTGAAGGTGTATGTAAGTGCAAAAACATAACTATAACCTTGTTCAAGTTATGAGGAAATCATATTGGACAAAAATTGAAAATTTGTGTTATTAGTATAAACAAATTAAGTGGTGTGTTGTGAGGCAATGACATCACAACCTCACATCCGAATTGCCAATTTGTCTAGTGATTTTCATTGTTTTCTCTAGTTTTTATGTCATTAACAAATTAATTACTTTCTCATTAGTTGTTCGATTTTTCTCTAACTTTTTTTGATCTGTTTGATTTTTTCTGCTTCTATTGAAAGCAACTTATTCTGGGACTGGACTTGCCCTTTTAAGTATAAAGACATCCGTACACCAGGATCATCAAGTTTGGGTCAGGCGTTTTGATTTTACAACTATTTGTGTGAGGCAATATTGCTTTCAAAATGTGCTTAAAGCAGCGAAATATTCACGCATGATGACTTCCCATACAATCAGCTGTGTTGACAAACGCGTAACTCCTCTCGCTTTGAAAGCGAAGACATGAATGAAACAGAGATTGTATGGGAAACTGTAATGCGCAAATTTCTTGCTTGTTAGTCAACCAATTTGGTCAGACACCCCCTTACAAAATGGTCTAAACGTCTAGAGACTCCCGTTTAGCAATGATCATTTCAAGTAAGAACTACGTAATGCTAATGATTTCTTCTTCTCATTTACCTGATTGCCAAATACACCAACGGCACACGCTGTGGACACTTCTTTTGCACCAAACCATGTCGCTGCTACATGGGCTGGCATGCCAAGAATAAAAACTTGCCCAATGGCGCATAGTGTCTGCCCAGCAAAAGCTAGTGGAAACAGATGGGGCACTGCTCCTGCATATCGAAACCATGACCCTGCACAGTTCAGACTCGCTCCTAAAATACCAACTACTTTCAGTCCCGCCCTTTCAAGCAACCATGTCACTGGAAAAATAAGAGGGATGTAGACCAGCATGTAGATCATAGAAAGCCAGTCTACGGCGATGTATTCTACATCATAGAATTCAACTATGACATTTCCTATCACTGAATATTGGATCCATTGGAAGGCATTGCTCATAGAGAGCATACAGAAGAGGCCCAACATCAGCCATCGTCGCTTGTACAGCCGAGTGTAATTGGCAGACGACGTGCTCATGTTCCGAGTTTTTATCGGAGCCATATTATTTGATGTCATCATTGGATTAATCTCTGTATCCTCATACACTGCACCATTGTCGAGTTTTTTATACGACACCGAATCATCATCGAATATCACGGTTTCCATAGTGGCCGTTGATTCGACCAGCATCATCTTCTTCTTGCTTTCCTCGGGCTCAGCCTCAATCTCTTCCTCCTGCTCCGCTCCCACCGTATGGTACGCCATGTTGCTAGCCGTGTCTCGTCCGCTTACAACACTCTGGTCATCGCCGCTATTGGTCGGGTCAATCTCTGTTCCTTCTCCCATTTTGTCTTGCTCTGCTGATCCCGTCAATCAAACTAAAAATTTAAATAACAATACGGTACACCAGAGCGCTACGCTCACTCAGGTTTATAATCGTAGTCTCAACAACCACAACAATTATAATGAAACCTTGTACGTGGGAGTGATTAGATGGCTACTTTCCTTCGTGGTCGTCGAAATGTATGGAATACAGATTTTGTGTTCAAAATCATAATTAATGCAGCGCATGCATATCATATATGCAGCCAAGCCGGTGCTGCGCGCGGCTCACGAACCAGCGCGCGTACAATAGATACATGTAGCCATAGACAAATTAAATAGTAGCATGTAGCTCATACCGGTACGGTATTTCTAGTTAGAGGCCACCGCACACCTTACGATCCGACTGGTCTGCGACCGGTCTGCGACTGAGTGAGGGGAGCTGAATCGCAGGGCAGTCATAAGCCTCGACACCGCACACCTTGCGATCCGACTACTCTGTCTGCGACTTGCGCATGCGCTCTTTGCTTTATGCCATAGCAACAGAAAATGGCGGCAAAAGCTAACTTGCTTGCGTTACTTGACCTCTTACTACGTCAACGTCAGCAACAACGGCGACGGAGGCGGCGTAGGAAAATTTGGGTAAAAGCGTGGATTGCAAAGAGAAAGTCACTGGGTGCTTATATCGGTTTACTAAGAGAGCTCAGTGATAATGCCCCAGATGACTTCCGTAAATTCGTCAGAATGGACCGTGATGCATTCAATGAATTACTAGCGCAAGTCGAGGAGCGCATCAAGAAGACGGACTCGGTGTTCAGGAGGAGCCACTGGCGTAGCCAGGGGGGGGGGGGCACAAGGGGGCCATGGCCCCCCCTGTTGATCGGAGAGCAAAAACAAAAAACAAAACAAAAACAAAAACAAAACTAATTTCCTTTTCACATGCTGGTCTTACTAGGACTTACCCTACCCCTACCTTACAATCGAAATAAGGAAAAATAAAATGGAAATATTACCAAAAAAGTAAACAAAATAAACACTGCTTTCATTTCCAGCAAAAACTGTTCCTTTCCAAATCATAACCCCGAAACTTTGTTAACAACATTGACTAAGTAGATTGGTAACAGAACATTTATATTTCTTTTAGTTTGTCGAGAGTTGAAAGAAATTGTACTCAGAATGATGAAGAGGCGTATCAGTTATTCTTGCCGAATATAAACCTCTCTTTGTGAATGGGTATATGTCCGATGGAGGCAATAACCATTTTCTTCGTTTTGTAAATCTTGAGTTTGTTTAAGAGTTATCATTGTGGTAGCCAACATTGCTTTTATACGAAAACAATGTCACCGTTATTTCATTTTTATGGTCTTCATCCGAGGAGAAGCAAAACACTGTTTTTCAAGGTAGAGTTCGATTTTATAGAGGAATATTCAAAAAAGATACAATTTCATTCTTTGTTCAAGTCGTATTTTATATACTAGTAAGTCATCGGACGAGATGCTTTCTGCTTTGATGTTTACAGTTTTGAGTCAAATCTATTATCACTAAATTGAATGACAAAAACGGCCTTCACATGTGGCAAATCATGTGCGCTTGACTTGGTTGTATGAAGACTTTGTTTAGCCCGTTCTCTATGTGTAATTACATTATTTCCATATGTTTTTATTACAAATTGTGATCTCTATACTCTTTACACGATGTAATTCTAATATTTTTCCGTGCTAAATACTCACATTGATGTTCATTTTGGTTACAAAAATTAATCAAACTATATAATTCCTCAGTACTTAAATGAAGGAGTACGTAGCTGGATTCGTGTAGTATATACGAATTAGGCAACTAATGAACAACCTCTAACCGAGAAAATGAGATAAAGAGCTAAACAAGGCAGCTAAATAAATTGCTAAAGTCTTTTACATACACCTAATAAAGATATTGCATGTGTTTTCAAATGAGACTACCGCTTGAGATGAGATATAAATTCCACTCTATGAGAAAGGGCGTCCTCTTAGTCATATGTTAGTCAATAGTCAGTGTGTCTGTGTGTGGGTTTTTGGTTGTTAGTCTGTATATTTTCCTATCCGAAAACACGGGTTTCAACGTTTCGTATGTACACTGGTACAGCTATTTATACACACCAACTACATGTAATTTTGCGTATTGCTTGGAATTCTGGAGCCCCAAGGAGTGGTAATCCTTCCACTACAATTCATTCCAGCGGAGTAGAGAAAAAAAAAATCCTATTTCATCTGTCACTTCTCAAGTAGGTTACACCAGAATAGAATTTTAGGGTGCAGAAAATGCCATTTTCATGACCTGGTTTTAAAAAATTTTCCTACCGTGGGAGGGGGATACCCCCTCCCACACCCTCCCCCGCTCGGTCGCTTCGCTCCCTCGCCTTGGCCCCCCCCCCCTCTTGAAGAATCCTGGCTACGCCAGTGGGAGGAGCATTTCTGCAGAGGAGAGGCTAGCCATAGCCTTGAGATTTTTGGCAACGGGTATGGTTTCCCTACATCACTAACCTGTAGAATCATATTTAGAGTAGTATTTTGTGGCATATCTTTATATAATTTTGGATGTAAAGAACCATCCGCAACGTAAGCACTGGGTCACCACCAGGCGCTAGCTGCTGGAGGACGTCCACATGATACGTCATAATGAATATTCATCGAAGATCACAGCGTTTTCGTTTTACCGTAAATATGAAAGCACTCGAAGGCTGGCACAAACAAAAATACGGTGCCTCGTCGTGAAGTTCGGAGGGAGGGGGGGGGGGGGGTAAATTTCAGCCTGCTTCGCACGCTCACACAAAGGAGTTTCACAAACACAACCACAAACATAATTTCAAAAAATGATCGACGAGAGTATAATTATAGGTCTACTTGCCTTATCTTCCTCGTGGTGACCCATCACTACCTTCGTAAATCTCTTGGTGAAATGGCAGTCCTTTATATGTAATATTAGTAACAGCCATGAAGCAATTTCATACTCTCTTCTCTATTTCGTTCATCCTAACATGATCAATTGTGTCTATTTATTGTTGATGATTCGACGATGGGGGCTGATGCCCGGGTTAATGATGGCCACGTCAAAGGTCTCATGGCCGGGGACAAAGTCATGTAACGCTTTCCAAGTAATGAGGAGAATTTTGTAATCCCATGCATTTAGTATGTATTATTTTTCAAGCCAAGCTTTGGAAACTTACGAGATGAAAATAAATCCTCTATAATAATGTTTTGAATAAAGAGAGATGAATAATACGGAACAGAATTGTTTAACGGGGGGGGGGGGGGGGGGGGTGGGGGTGGGATGGGGATATCTGGACGATGTACATGTACATGTACTTTTTTTTTTTTAATTCAATACTGCGGGAATACTACTACAGGCCACACTACCTCAACTATATATAAGTGGATATACCACCCCACCGGCGATCAACGCATTTAATTATACATTTATTGTGTGTGCATAAATTGCTAATATTTTGTTGTTTTTTTAATATTTATATTTGACTACCCGGGTAATTCAATATAACATTTTTCCAGATAATTTTGTGTTTTCTCTTTCAACATATGAATACACCCAAAACACAAAGGAACAAATATAACAATACCAATCATTTCAATTCTAAAATTTCAAGCCGTCTTTATCAACAAAACGTTTTTCATGCTCTCTCTTCACCCCCCCCCCCCCATCTCTCTCTCTCTCTCTTACAATTTTTTAAATAGCAGCTCATTGATCAAACCCAGTTTGTTCACAACGATCCAGTAACGATTCAGTTTCACTACAAAATTCCAAAAGCCCTCTTGTTGAACTCAACATCCTTCTCATGCTCGAGCGCGTTCTCATTCGATCTCTCCTTTACCTGCTTATAATTTTTTCCTCTCTCATTTATTCATTTATTTCGTTTACGACATGTAAATACACAAAATAATTAACTGATAAAATATTTGTAAACTCTGACGTAAATTGAAAGATTTTAATTACATCCAATTCATAAACTTTGAAATATAGATTCGTTTACAAATTTTCATTTACATTTGTCCGTTTTTACGTTAGGTGAAAGTTTCACGAGCCTGTCATTTCTGTACAGAGTGGGAGAACGTACCATATCGTACATTGTGTTGGAAGTATGTGACGCTATATATAACGCACTGAAGGAGACACATCTTAAGGTAGATTATTTATTATTTGTATACTTCCAAAATGTTTGAAACTGGTTATATTTTAGTCTGAAATTGAATGAAATCAACAAAGGAGAAATCATTAAAGATCTTGGCAATATATATCGTACGTCGGAAAACATATTTCCTGTTGTCTGAATTTCCTTTCGACGTTAATTCAAGATCCCCATTTTTTATTAAATACTAGTAATCTACATAAATGCACCCGTATATTCACAAGGAGGTTCTGGCACAGTGCCTCCTGATACTACTGACTTTATTACTGCACAGAATAGACCAAATACTGACTTTATTACTGCACAGAATAGACCAAATACTGACTTTATTACTGCACAGAATAGACCAAATACTGACTTTATTACTGCACAGAATAGACCAAATACTTACTTTATTACTGCACAGAATAGACCAAATACTGACTCTATTACTGCGCGGAATAGACCAATTCGCAGTTAATATGATGCCAAATATCCACTGATCTAACAAAGATAGAGGTCATTCATGAATCGTTTGTGTTTTCATAAGAATATTTCGACATATGTACATGCATGTATCACGATCATGAAAGGCACAGTAAAGGCACCATAACGTGAAGGTCCCCTAGATGCATCTCTGACCCCAATCTAATAGGATTAGCGGATGCAAAGTTATTTGTCACAAGAAAGTCTTGCATGGATAAAGTGAAATCCCACCTTAAAAGCAGATTAGTGATAATCAGATACATCGGACACGCAATAAGAAAGGTATAAAGTTTCGAAAGTTGTAATCACTATACATATGGGAATTTCAAATTTGCATAACAGGTAATGTCACTGTGATGTAGTTGCGGACAACTCCCTCATTCGCTCCAACACACAGAATGACTAAAATGTCATATATTTTTTTCCAAAATGTATTACTTAATAGGATCTTTTTCTTTCATGAGGACCTATACAATATGCTACCACTACCATGAGAATAAAGGCGCTTAGGGGAAAACCGCAAATTGAAATTTTCGAGTAGACAAATGGAATAGTTGTCCACAAGTATGTCACAATCGACATACTTAAATGCCAATTTGAGATTCCCATAGATGTATTGATCTCATATATATCAAATATCCATAACTTTCTTATTCCTTGTCAGATTTCTTTAAAACTTTCACCGTCCTGTTTTGTTCTTATTTTTCTGTTTTCACACAAATCATCTTATATTACCAAGGTTAGATTGCCCTTTTAAATTTGTACCGGACGGACGGAGTCATTTGGATCCCTTGGTCTCGACTCCACCTTCGATGGGCGAGACGATAAAAGTAAAAAATGAGAGGAACACATCTGTCAAAGTTTGACGAAAGTCATTCAAAGAAACAAATATAGTTGCTCATTAAAAATGAAAAAAAAAAAAATAATAATAATCGATCAGACCAAAATATGCAACTCTATGATGTATAATTTGAAGGGAAAGTCCACCCCGATTATAAGTTTGTTTTTAAAGAAGTAGAAAAAACAGATCAGTGAGAGTTTGAGCGAAATCCGATAAGAAATAATTTTTGAAGTTGGAATGCATCAAACGCGAATTGGCAACTCCTTGACGTATCTTGCAAGGTCATCTCCCATTTGCCCTTGACCAAAAATAACAAACATTAATTACCATTTTGTCTAAGAAATTATTCAAACATACATGCACCTTAGATATAATCATTGCTCCTATGTTTTTACACAAAACATGTATGAAACAAATCTATTCTTTCATCAGAAACTAAGAAAAAGGAAATTAATGATTTTGGGGGTACAAGGCAAATGGGAGAGAAGCTCGCAAGATACGGAGTTGCCAATTTGTGTTTGATTGATTGCAACTTTAAAATTTCATAACTTTATTATTTCTTATCGGATATTGCTCAAACCTTCAATGAACTGTTTCTTGTAATAAGGGTGGACTTTCCCTTTATGCACCTCTCCCAAAGCAGCAAAAGTAGAGAGTTATCTGTAGTTAGATGTAAAAATTCAGAGAAGATTACATGTAAAATGACTCTATGATTTTTAATCATAGTGACCTATAATTTTTTTTTTTTTTTTTTGGGGGGGGGGGGTCTGCTCGCTATTCATAAGGACCGCTATTCATAAGGACTGCTATTCATAATGACTGCTATTCATAACATGTTAGTTCTTATACCTGAAGGTCCGCTATTCATGGAACGGAAAAGGGGTCACTGTATTCATAAAGTCATAAGGATCATTATTCATATGGACCGCTATTCATAATGTGAGATGAGGGTCGCTATCTAGTCCAGTAGACAGTACCATATACTATGTACATAACCGGGAAAAGATGTTACGTACAATGTTTTTTTTTTTGTTGATTTGTGTTCTAGATGGGTATTGAAGTAAATTTAGCTTGGTTGCCACCTTGGCAACCTTGAGCAATTTTTGTTTTTAATAAGCCTTATTAGCATAATCATCTAATTAGCATAAGTGCCATATGTAATATGTTGCTAATCTTAACCCAGAAAGCCTGAAAACATAAATAATACAACTTTTTAAGGGTTTCCTATGAGGATGGATTCATTTATGACACCAGTTCTTAATATCAAGAATTCCACATACTGCGCATACTATGCTAATTAGCTCATTATGCTTATTATGCTAATTACGACAATCGCATTACTTGAAATTAAGAACTGCATGGTGTCATAAATGAATTCCTCCTCATAGAACCCCTGGAAAGGTGGTATTATTTATGTTTTCAGGCTTTCTGAGTTAAAATTTGCAACATACTGTATATGGCACATATGTTAATTAGATGATTATGCTAATCACGCTAATTAAAAAATTGTTCGAGGTTGCCAATTGCAGTGAAGCTGAATTCACTTCAATACCCATCTAGAACACAAATCAACAAAAAAACATTGTATGTAACATCTTTTCCAGGTCTTGAAAAACTTCTGCTGGACTAATTCCTAATTCACATTGAGGGTCATTACTCATAAGGACCACTATTCATAATGGGAGAAGAGGGTCGCTATTCATGATACAGAAAGAGGGTCACTATTCATAATAGAAGAGGGTCCCTATTCATGATACAGAAAGAGGGTCGCTATTCATCATACGAAATGAGGGTCGCTATTCATAACAGGAGGAGAGGGTCGCTATTCATGATATGGTATGAGGGTATAGCAATCCTCTTCTCCTATTATGAATAGTGACTCTCCTCTATTATGAATAGCGACTCTCATTTCGTATTATGAATAGCGAACCTCTTCTATTATGAATAGCGACCCTCAATCTGCATTATGAATAGCGACTGTCATTTCGTATTATGAATAGCAACCCTTTATCTGTATTATGAATAGCGACCATCTTCTCGTATTATGAACAGCAGTCCTTATGAATAATGACCCTCATGAATAATGAGCCTTTTCTCCATTATGAATAGCAGTCCTTATGACTAGCGAGCAGTCCTCTTTTTGGGGGGGGAGGGGGTCTGAACTTATGCTATAACTTCCTACGTTTGGATATTTTCGACATTGAATTCACATTTCGTTCATACCACTGAGAAGGGTCAGTCTAGCCTTTGCAATTTCATTTTGAATTGCAATCCTTAGCTGTATTTTAACTCTTTCATTACTGATAGTGCGCAGCTCTCCCGCTATATATTTACCAAATATAGCATCCTGGTCTTCTTCCTCTTTTTCAAGTTTATTAATGACTGACTTTATAGCTTGATTAATTTCCCTCGATTCGCCGTCCTCCATCCTTTTTTTCTTCTTAGGTTGGTAGTTGTGCTGTGGTGATGGCTTTTGGCTCTCGTCTGGAATCGGTGTCTGTGTCTGTGTCTGTGTCTGTGTCTGTATCTGTGTCTGTGTCTGTGTCCCAATATCCGGCTCTTGTTCCATTTGGATGCTTACATGTAGGTTCGATTCGTCCCCCTTTTCATCACTGTTATCACTAGCCTGAAACAAATCAATCACAAGGAATACATGTAGTTACACTCATGACAAAACTTATTTATTCTTAAATATTTTACAGGTTCCAAATACAAAGGAAGAATGGGAGGATGTTGCACGACAGTTTCAAGTCCGTTGGAACTTTCCAAACTGCATTGGTGCGCTTGATGGAAAGCACATACAGATCAGGCCACCAGCACACAGTGGATCAACTTTTTTTAACTACAAACATTCCTTTAGTGTAGTTCTGTTGGGATTAGTCGATGCCGACTACAAATTTCTGTACATAGATGTCGGAACAAACGGGAGAATATCCGACGGGGGAGTATTTTCTCACTGCTCATTGTACAAGTCTTTAAATGAGCAATCATTAAACATTCCAGATCCTACCGAAGTGCCTGGTGATCCCTCACTTTTGCTCCCATACTGCATTGTTGCTGATGATGCGTTTCCTCTAAGAGAAGATCTAATGAAACCATATGCCAGAAGGAGCATGAGCGGAAGTGAATGTGTATTCAATTACAGATTATCGCGTGCACGTCGCGTCGTCGAAAACGCATTCGGCATTTTAGCGAATAGGTTTAGGGTTCTATTGACCGCGATTCCCCTCAGTCCAGAAAAAGTTACAAGAATCGTGCTATGCATCTGTGCTCTGCACAATTTTTCAAGGTCTCATAAGTCTGCTCGATGTGTATACTCCCCACCCGATATTGTGGATAATGAGAATCCCCTCTCTCACTCCGTCATTCCAGGCACATGGCGTTCATCCCAATCTATGTTGGGTGGCATTGTAGGACGCACAACTAACATTGCTTTCTCAGCAAAGTCAATGCGAGACTCTTTGCGGGATTACTTTAACTCTCCTGCTGGTTCAGTTGCATGGCAAAATAGTGTGATTTAATATTAAGGCTAAAACGATGATGCAGGAGTACATGAATTCACGAATTATGTTTGATTTAGGTTTGATTTTTATGCTAAATCTTAAAGGAGAATGAAACCCTGGGGAAAATCGATTTGAATGAAAAGAGAGGATAGAGAGAAGCAATTTTTAAAAAGTTCCATCAAAATCGGTTAAGAAATGAAAAAGTTATTAAAGTTTGAAAAGTCTCAGTTTACTTTCTTTGGCGATCCTCAAATTGGCAATGTTGCTTCAAAGTGACAGGTTAAGTAGTACACCTCTCCATATGTTTTGTACACAAAATTTCATATTTTCTCCATTATCTCTAAAGATGCTGCTTGTCTTTTTGTGAACTCAAAATATGTTGTGTCAAATACATTTTCCCATGATATATCTTGAGCTAAGAAGGAGACAAGCTGCACCTTGAGAGATAATGGGGAAAATAAGAAATTTTGTGTACAAAACAAATGGAGAGTTGTACCACTTAACCTGTCACTTTGAAGCAACATTGCCAATTTGAGGATCGCCATAGAAAGTAAATTGAGACTTTCCAAACTTTCATAACTTTCTCATTTCTTAACCGATTTTGATGGAACTTTTTAAAAATTACTTCTCTCTATCCTCTCTTTTCATTAAAATGGATTTCCCCAGGGTTTCATTCTCCTTTAACCTCTTTCATATGGGAGTCAAACCATCAGTTCCACACATTTCAATTATTTCATAAAGTGATTCTCCTAGCTCTCTTGTCAATGTATGCAAAAATTGTAATCGATTTAAACATACAGTGTGTTGAATGCTGTTAGTCATGAAAGAAATGATCCGGCAGGTAATTTGAAATGGAAACATAGTCCATAGCACATAGTAAACTTTTTGATAATTTTGTTTTCATCTTCATAATTATTTATTTCTTACTGCATACTGTGTTCCTTAATCCGAATGTACATGTACATGCTATGAACAGATGAAGGCTACATTATTATGTAGAACTCATTTGTTACATGAACAATGATGAATATGGTGTTTGATAACTGAATACTTGCCTGTTTATGTATTAGAAATTGTTGTAAATAGATCTATACATTCCATTTCTTCTGTATATTATCTACAGGATTTTTTTTTTTTTTTTGCACATATTATTTATATTCATATAACAATTATTGGTCTTCTCTTTACCTTTAGATTAGAAGTTGAAGGACGTGCCTTCACATGAGGCTCCAAAAAGGCAAGTGCCTTTAAAACCCAGATCTGTCTGACGGTGAATATCTTTGGTGCTGCTCCACTAGGTGGTAATTTAAGCAAACGCCCAAACTGCGTCCTCAACGTGGTCATCCTTTTGGAAATTTCTTTCTCTAAAGAAAAACACAACAGACAAACAAAATAGAAAGATTTACCATTATTTCTTAATTGATTAATTATAATTATACCAAAGATAGTCTTTAGGTTCCAGTGAAAATGGAAAATATATATGTAGAATAATCAAAGAACTCACACTGATATCTGCCAAACAATTTTTGTGGAAAATCATGTGAACACGTAATAGCTGCTTAATGAGTGGAGAAAATGGGGTAGTCAAGTTTGTCATCGCGATAAACACGCATGTTTAGTGATCTTATTGAATGTGTTTGTTTTTCAACAAGGGAGAATTGCAATAATTGTTAGTTTATACTTTGCTGGTTCAAGGAACCCGACTGCTGCTTTACAAACATTTTTAAATTATTTCAAGTCAGTTTCTAGCAAAATGCATCTTCCATTAATAGAATTCAAGATTAGCCTAAAGAAAAAGTTTAAGTAATTATGAATTATTTTATGATATTTCATCTATATATATATATATATTATTTATTTCTGAAGATGAAGTTCTATGTCTATACTATATTCCATACAAATTGAATCAATATATACATATGCAGGTTGAAAGGAAAAGTGAATGTTATCTATATTGATGAGTTTGTTACAATCCTATGAATTCAGTTTTGAGTTAAAAATCTTTGATTAATGTTTACAGACTTTCTGAAAAGCAGTTATTCATAAATAAATACTTGAAGGTAAAAACACAATTGGCCATGTTCAAAATTGATTGGCATGTAGGCCCTACATGTAGTATGTTGTACTACTAGTATTAGAAAGGTAGAATATGTAGTGTAGAACATTATGGTGTATGCTGGAGTACAATGTTGGAATTAATATAATGCTTAGAAAAAAATGTAAATACTGAAAAATTGGAATGGACCATTAATGATGGAAGTGGGTACAACAAACTCTTACAATATTGCAGGGACGGATCCAGGATTTCGTAATGGGGGGGGGCACAATTCTCAACCAAATTTAGAAAAAAAAAAGGTATGCAGTTTTTTTTTTTGGGGGGGGGACCAATTTTCCTCCAAAATTCTCTGACGATCAAATAAAATAAGAAGAAGGGTGAGGTGGGCACAGTGTACACTTTGATTTCAAAAGAGAAAACTGGCCGGAAGTCCCCCCCCCCCCCCCTGAATCCACCACTGCATTATTGCATAAAGTGGCTATTGAGAGAGAAATCATTGGAGAGACAGGGATAAAGAGACAAAGGCATATGAGAAGAGAGAGTGAGAAAGAGATATACATGTAGGATACGAGACATGTTAATTATATTGAGTAAAGAGGGAGAGAGTGAGAGAGAGAGAGAAGGGGAAAAATGGGCCTAGAAATATCTAGCGCGAAGTAGAGGAAAGAGAGCTAGAGGGAGCAAAAGAGAGACCGATATAGTCTAACAGTGTTATGTCTACCTTCTACATCATAGGCGGATCCAGAGGGGGGGTCGCGGGGGTCCGGACCCCCCCTTTTTGGCGCCGGTTTTTTTTTTTTTTTTTTTTTCAGAAGAAAACTGTCCTGTCTGCCCTGGCTTTGGAATAAAATATTGCTCTAGCGCCATATAGGTACACTGTTACCATTTCTGCTTACTTTGTCAGTAAACTTTTCATCAACAAGTCCATATTCACCAATCTCCTAAGATAAGAGTTTGTCGTGCTCAAAATTTCGGTAGATATAAATACTGGTTTTTCAAGGAACGTAGTGGTGTGTTAAACTTATAAAGAGGTGTGCTATAAAAATGGAATTAATAACATTATTATGAAGTTGGTGAAGTTTGTGCACAGTGTAGAGTGCGTAGAGTGAACCTCAATGAGGACATCCAATCAATTTGTGTAGGTAATACAAGACCACCAATATGGCGACTAATGTTATGCATAATTAATGTGTGCACTCTGTATTGATAATTTGTGTAAGCTTGCTGCTAGGGTTTTTTTATGTTTATGAAACTGAAAGAAAATATCAAATAATATTCAGAATATTGGCGATAAAGAAATATCCAGGCAATTAAGCAATATTTGTTGGTACACGCTGAATTTAGATCTGAAATTTTAAAAGCCTTAAGGTCATGAAATGGAAATTTTTGACTCATCATGAAATTACATGCATCCTGTTATTTCATCTAATCAAATTAAACATTAAACAACAGTAAATTTCAACAAATTCAAACCTGCATGAAGAAAATTTTCACCTTTTTGCACTGCATTATGAGATTACTAGAGTTTGGTTGGATGTGTTAAGTTGTTTTAACGTCATTTTACATCTTTCTTTTTAAGACGTATTTCAATGTCATTTTACAACTCTCTGTAAGCTTTAAAATTATCATTGTCAATTGTTCAGTATTGATGTACTTAAAATCATCAACAACAAAATGTAAAGTTGCCGGAGGCAAAAGTAACGGCACATTGAACATGTTGAATGCCGTTTAAATGGTAATTAAATTTATCCGATGATAAATGCTATAAAATTTTTGGTTAAAATTGCAACAGATTTTGATGAAACCAAAACATACTCTCCAAAAAACAATTCTTTATTGGTATTTACATTTCCAACGAAATATCATTTTCCTCAACATATATTTGAGATTTCGGTTGAAAATGTAGCGGTCTCGTATTACTTTCATGGGTAGGGAATAATGGACCATTTACCTATGACGTCATTAAGGAGATTATTTCATTAGGTAAACAAATTTTTGTCATTATTTCGGTACCCTGAGAAATAAAAAGAGTTGCTGAAAGCATTGGTAAACCTTACTAGTGTGTGTCTGTGTTCATGTTTATGCAAATTATGCAAACGTGCTTAAGGGTCTGGTTTTCCCTACACCTACCCTATGGTTGTACATCGCAAGAAGTGAACTTCATGTGTCCATACAAAGGTTAAAGTTGTGAAGGTCAAGACTTAAAGTCACACAAAAGGTCAAAGGTCTGTCAGAGTCAACAAAAAGGTCAAAGTCACGAAATTCAAAGGTAATGACAGGTGCTCGGGGGGGGGGGGGGAGGAGGTTTGTTTTCTCCGAGGACTTTTGATATATTTTTTCTTGTTGTTGATTGGGAACGCTGATACATTGCACCATGACTAGTTTTGTGATACAAAACTTATTTATTTTGCCTAATGAGTAGATGCTGTGGTTGATTGTTAAATCCTGTGAATTTTCAGCAAAACTGGTATTGGTACTGTTGTTGATCGGCCTTGATTGTTAACTCCTGAATCTATTAAAGGAACTTTCCCTTTTTTGTGTTCTTTTGTGATTTGTGATTTATAACTCGTGATGATGTAAACACTTGCGAATTGTTATCTCAGGGATGGGAGGAGATAATATAGATGATATTTAGTGAATAATTCTTCATTGCTGTAAAATGTGTACATGTATCACTAAAATTTACTAAGTGTGTTTGTACAGCATGCGCACACCCAATTCCTAGGTTATCAACATAGTACTTCAACATTGAAGAACCAATCTCAAGTAATAAATCTCCAGATTTTATTCTTATTTGTCTCACTGGACTGTTTGTGTTGATGCCACATGCCATCTGAGGTCCTGCACAGCAATGCAGACTGGAAAATCTGGGAAAACTTTTAAAAAAATATATATATACATATATATATTAATACAGTCCAATGGCGCAAATCCCGGAGGGGATGGGGGTATGCATTAACCCCCCCCCCCTCCCAGTTCTGATGTACGGGGGGGGGGGGTGGCCTGTACAAATATACCCGCACTTTTTGATAAAAGATGGTAATTTGCAATCATTATATATGTATTTTCCATCTCAAATAAACAATAATTCCATGTAATATTAATAGATTAAATGTAATTTCAGTATACAAACTAAGACATTTTCAGGCTCGTATTATCAAATTTTTGTGGCGCGCTCCGCGCGCCCAACTATATTTCAACATCAAAATAGTCAAACAGGCAATATATATATATATATATATATTATATATATATATATATATATATATATATATATATATATATATATATATATATATATATATATATATGCCTATAGCGCCGAAGGCGCTTGCGTTTGCCAGAATGATAACTTCTCACCCTTTGGACCCCCCCTTTTTTAAAAACCTGGATCCGCCCTTGTACATTGTAGATCACGCAAACGAGAAATGCAACCCCTCTGCTGCATAACAAACTATTCTTTGGGGGAATGAACCAACCATTCCAGGAAACTTGAAATTGAATCGAATACTTTACTGTATTCTTGTAGAAGCAGAAATATCGGAGATGCAGATTGATGAAAGTTTGAGAAAGTTTGAGAAGCATGATCAAGATGATCTCCATAAAGTATAGCGCTACTGTTAGACCTAGATCTACATGGAATGGGATCTACTCTACAGTGCGTCACAGAAAAAAAGTTAACAGCTGGAAAAAGTCCCCCCCCCCCCAAAAAAAAAAAAAAAAAAAAAGTTTCAAAGTATTCTAAAGAAATTTTCACACCAAATAAAAGACAATTTATGAAATAACAGGATTTGTTCTTGATATTTCCTTTCACATCACATCAACATCTTATCCTTGAGTGAGCAAATAACTACACGTTTGTTCAGTGTTTCAAATTGTTATTTTGGGCGAGTCTTTTAATTTTACCTGGCTTGCTCACTCAACCAGAAAGTTTTGATGGGATATATCAGGACTAACAGTGAACAAAGTCTGTTCTTGCATAAAGTGTCTTTTAATGATCAGAATATAAAATTTCTCAGCCTTTTCATGACCCTCGGCTCTGCTGATATTAGCCAGAACATTAAACAAACATTTGTCAAGTACAGTATGGATTTCGCACGATTTCAGAAAAGTGGCTTTTGCACACTCAAGCGTAGAATATTGTGAGATATTTAGGTATCATTTAATAGAAGAGACCCTATAGTTCATCCATATGTATGAAGTATGAAATGTTATGAAAGTATTTTCAAACACTTAATTGGGGAGACTTTTTTTAACTGTCATTTTTAAACGGTTCTCAACTTTGTTAATAACAGCCAGAATAAATACCAATTCTTGGTCTATTTGACCATCCATTGTAAACCTAAAGAAACGGAAGCTTTTTGTTGATTGTTCTGGTGCAATAAAATCAAACGACTTTAGAGTAGGGTCTAACTTTGTTAGATCTAACGTAAAGTTAGAACCTGAAGTGAAGTGAGAGAAAAGGGTCTAGATCTAGGCCTAGTCAGACTTAACTCAGAGTGCCTCAGAGGTTCAACGTAACAGTTAAAAATAAAAGGCATTAATTCACACAGCACCAAATAAGGATGGTTCCGTGAATGACCCTGGGTCTCTGCCTGGCCCGAGCCTTGCTGGATCTGACTTGGAACTCACTTGCAGTTGTTACTTATTGTTAGAGTCTAGACTTGTTACTTATTGTTAGAACTTAGTTAGAACTAAGATTAAAATTCACGAATGATTATAATCGGTAACGTTAACAATAACTGTAACAACTATTACGTTATACTATGAGTTTGATATTAGGTCTAACGTTACTAACAGGGGCGGATCCAGGATTTCGTATAAGGGGGGGGGGGGCGCACAAATGCAGGATTGTCAACTTTGGGAAAGTGCTTGGAGGGAGACCCATATTTTTTTGGTCTCGCCAGCCCTCCAAAAGTCGCTCAGTGGGGGGGGGGGGGGGAGGGGCTTATTGGGTCCAGTTCCCCTCCATAATTCTCTGACAAGCAAAAAAAAAAAAAAAAAAAAAAAAAGTTTTCTGGTCGAAAGGGGGGGGGGGCACAATCGCAAATAGGGGGGGGGGCACAATGCATTGTTTTCCCTCCAAAGGGAGGGGGGCACGGGCCGGGATTGCCCCCCCCCCCCACCTAAATCCGCCACTGGTTACTAAGAATAGATAGTGATATCGATACTAACGAGTAACGTTAGTTCAACTTTAAAATCTAATTTCTGATAACCTAACTTAGAAGTTAGAGTCTACATGTAGCCTAACTTTTTTTTTTTTTTTTTTTTTTTGAGAACAAATATCCCTTTTTTCATAATCTCCCCCCCCCCCTCCCTCTCTCTCTCTAAGAAAAGTGGCATGCAAGGGGTTTTCTATATATTCTACAATGTCAATGGGTGAATTTAAGTTCGGTGTTGACAGCTGGTGTTGGTGTTGGGGCAAAACTAGGTCTAGTAGTAGATGCTGGTGCTGGGAATTGACTTTGTTGAGCTATCAATAATGTGATTGGTATTATTTTTATAAACTCGAATTCGGTGTTGGGGCTAGAATCAGCAGCACAATTCACGCTCTCAACACCAACACCAACACCAATACCGAACTTGAAATCACCCAATGCCCTCGACTCGACAATAGGTAGCGTGAATTTACACGCTTTGCCATACACGACCGGTAGTCAATCGGTAGGATACCGCTCTACCTCCTCCTAGGCTAGACCTAGGTCTGGGGCTGGGCAGCTGCATGCATGCGCGTACTCTGCCCGTGACATATGGTGGTTGATCCAGTGTCCGAACACTTTTCAGAAAATCAACGATAGCAAATAAAATATGAAACGAATATCTGTCAAACTATACATATTGAATGCTCAAAGTCCTACAAAAAAAGAAGTTGATGGAATTTTAAAAAGACAACGTAGATTTAATACGATATTCCCTTCCGAGTGAACCCCTTCCCAACGACGCGGCGTTTTGGTCCCTTGAAAAAGGTACCGTAATTCCGAACGTGTGAAACCTATGGGAAAAAGACACAACCTTGGTATCAATAGTGTGGTTTTCATACGCGTAATCCCACGCGTATGAAAACCCATTTTAGGCGCTTAACTTTACACGTTCGGTAATACAATCTGTTCGGAGTTACAATACTTGACTATACATTATCGGGTAGACTTAATACTAGGTATTAGATATATTAGAAACATAATTTACCTGAACAACCCACCACCTCCTCCATCTTCTTCATTATTTTGGACCTAGCGTCTCGATTACTGAAAGAGCTATCAGAAACGGCATAGAGGCACCTATTTTCAGACCATAGTTCGACTAGTTTTTCCTCCATTTCAGGAGTCCATGTCGGCGTCCCACCGGTACTCCCAGCCATATTTGCAAGTACAATTGGTAAACAGTGTACATAATTATGACATCATATCGATACTGCTGTTTGATTGGTTGGAAGTTGGATTAAGCCTGCGATCCAGACGTAGAGATTCGACATGTCAAATCCTCCCGATTGCCCTTACGATTTGCATCTGACTGGTCTGCGACTCACAAGCTGACAAGAGCCGTGACGTCACATCTCCCCTCACTCAGTCGCAGACCGGTCGCAGACCAGTCGGATCGTAAGGTGTGCGGTGGCCTATCTCTCCGACTCGACTAGATTAGACTCCGCCTATCCCATGCCCACGAGGCTAGGCGCTCTCTATCTACATGTAGCAAAGGTAATGTTCAATGTAGGCCTACTGTATGGCAAGCCAAAGGGGAATATATTCGTCTCTTGTATTTATATTCATCTCTAATATATATTCGTCTCTAATATATTCGTCTCTTGTATTTATATTCATCTCTGAAGAAATATATTCATCTTTTGAAATTGTTTATATTTATCTCTACAGAAATATATTCAGCTTTTCAACATTTTCGTCATTTTAATCTATTCATCTCTTCAATATTTTTGTCTTTTTATTATATTCATCTCTTCAATATTTTCGTCTTTTTATTATATTCATCTCTTCAATATTTTCGTCTTTTCATTATATTCATCTTTTGAGATAAATGGCAGGAGATGGCGCTCGTATCTATTCGTCTCGAGAGCCCTCGATCTGTGCGACTCTGTGCGGCATTTATTCCACAAGTTTGTTCGTCTTTGAAATAATATGTTCGTCTCTTAATATATTTGTCTTTGACATATTATATTCTTCTTCTCCAATGGGCACGAGATGGCGCTTTACCACTTTCGAACATATGCGCGCGCGCGCGACTTCCCCCCGGGCCGGCCGCGCCGGAGCTAGCTAGCTAGCTAGGGCAAAGACTTTTAATAGTATCAAGACAGATTACTCTCACCTACTTCCGTAGTACATTCGGCAAGCGTAAATTGCTGTGTTAAAAAAGACTCGGAAAAATACGTTCGCCATAGGTATAACACGTGAAAAGATGTCTCCTTTTTTCTTGATATTTCATATCTTACTCTATCTTTTTCAAGTCTGATTTTTGAACGAGAGGAAGGATGGATAGTTCAAAAAACATTTCTTGAACCTTTACTTTCAATAAATGCCACTATAAATCTCAGGGATCATCCTGCTTTTTGACAAAGTCGTCTGCCATAGGGTTAACACGTAAAAACATGGATTTTAAGAATGATTATAGTTCCCCTATTATTACCTTGAATTTATTGTAAATGTGGCTTGCATGTAATTTGAGACTCTGAAATAGCTTAATGAAGGCTCAAAAAGTGGAAGAGACCCCACATAAATCCCCGGGAATATGCATACTTTTGGCCTTCCAACTGCCATAGCTTAACACGCAAAAACAGGGATTTTGAAATAATTTAAATTCCCCTAGTATTTATTTGAAATTATGAAAAATGTGATTTACATGAAATTTCAAACTCTGAAAATGTATAATTAAGGCTCGATGAGTCCAATAGGTCCCGCATAAATCCCCGGGAATGTGCATGCTTTTGACCAAAAAAAATAATTTGTCATACTACACGTGAAACCGTTTGTTGTTATTGATGACGTAATATGGGCGTGTATATCGATCACGTGAGTTCGACGACATCCAATGAGATCATGCGCTAGCAGACGTCCGCAGCAATTGCAGCAGACCCAGCGGGTAAGAAGAAACGCTAATTAAAATCCAGTTCACTATCATATTTCTTATGGATCAGAGGCAAAATTCAGTGTGCCAAATTTATAAATTCCTAATGTTATATCACTGAATTACGGCAAGACAAATGGCTGTCGTTAGATCATGCAAGCAGAATAGCTGAGCTGAGTAGCGACCGACACGGTGGCTCCTTGGGCTGGCTCTAGCCCTAGCTAGGCCAGGGTCTATCCTTCTGCAGTCCAGATGGAGGTGATGGCGTTACTGATGGAACTCTGTTTGCCAAGGGTGTTCTCCTCAAGTGGCTCATAAAAGTTTTTGCTTGCTGATCGTCATTTAGTTTGGGTTCAGCCAACGAGAGCGACAATGTCGTCGGGGGGGGGGGATGAGGTAGGGGCACTATAGCGTAACCGGGGGGGGGGGGCTGACAGGGGGTAGAATGCCCTTGACAACTATTGACAACAAAAAAATGTGCTTCCTTTTAGAACTGATAACATTTCCCCCCCCCCCCCCTTTTGCTTGTCAGAGAATTTTGGACGGAAAACAGACCTTAAAATGATTATGTGATAACCCCCTTTTTTCCATGTAAGAGAATTATGGAGGAAAAACTGGAACCCATTAAATTCCCCTGCCCCCCTTACAAAATCCTGGATACGCCACTTTTTGTCCTCATTCCATTGGAGTCATTTTTACAGATCGGTTGTGAGAAAGAATAAGCGAGTATGAGAAAATGAAAGCCTGTCAGAGGGGGAAGGAAGGGAGAGAGAGAGACAAAGAGGCTCACAGAGTCGCACAGATCAAGGGCTCTGGAGTCGAATAGATACGACGAATATTGTCAAGGACGAATAAAAAGACATCTAAATGATAAAGGATGAATATGATTTCAAGACGAAAATATCGAAATAGGTGAATATAATTAATGATGAAAACATTCAAAAGATAAATGGATTAAAAAGACGAAAATATTGAAAAGATGAATATATGAAATACAGGAATATAATTTAAAGATAAAAGTATTGAAGAGATGAATAGATTAAAATGACAAAAATATTTAAAAGCTGAATATATAAAAAAGATAAATATAATGAAAAGACGAAAATATTGAAGAGATGAATATAATGAAAAGACGAAAATATTGAAGAGATGAATATAATGAAAAGACGAAAATATTGAAGAGATGAATAGATTAAAATGACGAAAATATTGAAAAGCTGAATATATTTCTATAGAGATAAATATAAACTTCAAAAGATGAATATATTTCTTCAGAGATGAATATAAATACAAGAGACGAATATATTAGAGACGAATATATATTAGAGATGAATATAAATGCAAGAGACGAATATATTCCCCTTTGGCCTGCCATACTACTGTGCATGCACGCCAATGAAAACGCGAGAGAGGTTCGAGCATTTTGTCAATGTGCACGTGCATGCCCTACATTTTTGGGAGTTCCCAAACAGAGTGCATCTTATCAATCTGAATAGACCTGCTCACAAAGTTATTAAAATTTATGGATGTTTCTTTCCTGGTGACCTAGTAACGAGGTACTAGTATTCCATTAACCTGTTATTAATGAATGAACAATACTTGGAATCCAGTCTGCATACATTACTTGTTGCTATGTCTGCAAGCCTCTGACAAGCTTTCAGGTTGTCAAGAAAAACTTTGTTTTAAAAGTATGCATAAAATTTGAATATATTTGTGAAAATAGGTCTATTCAACCCAAGAGACCCTGATAATTATCTTCTTTTCATAGGCCTCCACTTTTCCAATCACTGTGAAGTGACAGTGACATTTTTACCACTCGGGGAACCATTCAAAAATCTATCAGGAAGTGAACCCATCCGGCACAACTGAGTTTTTACATGTAATTTTCAAAATGCTGCTCCTCTGTAAAACATGTAGGGATGGATGCCATCAAGATATCATTTAAAAGCAGAATACTTATAGTTTATGGAAAAAAGGGATAATTATTGTCACAGAGCACATAGTGGGGTCACAATATAGCCCTTTGTTTTAGGATTTCGTTTTTTCTGGGACGCACTGTATATATATATATATTGTAGCCGAACCGCCCTTCTTCCCTAGACCTGAGGTTCGTTATAATGAATATAATTTCTTTAAAACTGTTTGTGATATTATCGTGTATGTCCTCCTTCCGTCCAACATTCAAAATAATTCCATTTCTTTAGATGTAGACTTAACTTATTTCGAGCTATTGCCTTTTTATGTTCATTATCCTTACTTTCTAAAAGTGCATTATAGATTTCTTTCTTTGTTGGGGCGTTCCTTTTGATCTCGCATTGTATATCATATGAGTACAATTAAGTGGTTAATATACATGTGCTTTTCTGATTTTCCATCTAACCCAACCAAAATCTCCTCCCATTTTAAAGTATCTAAGTGTATCAATTTCATTTGTTCCCCTATTTCTTGCCACAATTTTTTAACAAATTGACAATTCATAAATAAGTGGTTGTATACCTCAATTTCCTTTCCACAGATAGAACATGAGTTAGATGATATATAGCCAAATTGATACAGTTTATCATTGCAATAATAGGATACTGTGTAATAATCTAAACTGAAATTCACGTAATTTACCATCTAAAGTGCATAATCTCGGGGTCAAAAAGGAAGTCGCAATTCCAGATGTAGTATTTAAATGTGCTATTTCCGCGTGTCTAAACGCAAAGGTTTCCTTTATGTTATCTATAAAGATTTTATAACATAATTTAGAAGTCAGTCCTTCATATGGTATTATTTTATCGCTTACTTTATACATTAATTCCGAGTAATCGATCGTGTCATTTATGTTTTCGTCTTTTTTCCTTTTCTCTTTCAAATTCATCGGCAATGCTGAATAAATGCTACTAATGTAGAATAAATCGTTGGCATCAAGACCTTTTTGTAGAAAATAGCTAACTGGCCTTAAATGGCCTTCTTTATCTACAACATGCTTAATTTGATATATATTAGCCTCAAATAGTTTCCTGTTAAATATTGTTTTCCGGCCAAAATGGATTAAAGTATTATTAAAAATCATTTGATTTCCTAAGTTACTGTAGTAATAATTCTGTTCTCTCTTAAGTCATGCCAAATATTCAAATATTCCAAGTACAATGGAGGCGCCTGAATATGAAAATCTTTCATATCATAATCACATAAAAATATAAATCTTCCTCCAAATGACTGGAATATATAGTCAAAATATTTTTTCCATTTCATTACTGTCTTCATAGATTAGTCTCTTAATCCACATTATTCTTTGTGCCTTAATCATATCTCTAAAATTCATCATTTTTAAACCTCCGTGATTATTAGTCAAATAAAGGATATTTCTTTTAATCTTATCATGACATCTCCATATAAAATCAAAACTAATTTTTTCAACTTCTTTATAAACCCAAGTTGGTACCAATAATACAGAAGAGACATATATAAGTTTAGATAAGGCAAATACTTTCAACAATTGTAGTAAGTGTCAAATCGCGCTGTTTACACCAGCCTAATAATCTTTTGATTTTACTTAATATTTCTTTATAATTCATCTCCTCCTTTATATTTACGTCTATAGAAAAATATATCCCAAGTATTTTAACAACTTCTACCTGCTTTTCCAGTGAAAACGTATTTCTTATAGTTTTACGAGGACCTAACATCAATATCTTTGTTTTATTTTTATTCACTTTTAATCCTGATAATCTCCAAAACGTATTTAACACCTTTTCTAGATTTTGTATTGATTCTAAATCTTTCAAAAACATAGTCATATCATCTGCATACATAGTTAACTTCACTTCAATATGTCCTATTTGTATCCCGTTAATATTATGTTCTTTACGAATTGCAAGTGCTAACACTTCTATAACTAAAAGAAACAAATACGGAGACAATGGATCCCCCTGACGTACTCCTCTCCCTACATCAAAGTAACCAGTGGAGTGTCCACCATTCATAACACAACTAACTGCTTTAAAATATAAAATATCAACCCACTTACGAAAATGAGGGCCAAAACCATACAAACTTAATATTTTCTTCAAAAATGAATGCGAAATGGAGTCGAACGCTTTTTCAAAGTCGATAGCCAACAAGAAACCGTTTATATTAAATGTAGACGAATGGAATATAACATCGTCTATTAGTCTTACTGCTTCTCCTATATTCCTTCCCTTCATATAGCCTACTTGATCTGTATGAATTACTTCATCTAAAACTTTTTTAATCCTGCTTGCTATAGTATTTTAGACAAAATTGTATAATCTACATTCAATAATGAAATGGGCCTGTAGTTTTCTATCAAAAGAGGGTCTTTACCTTCTTTTTCAATTAAAGTTATAACCCCCTGTTTTTGTGACGAAGACAGTTCCCCTTTTTGAAATGAAGTATTAAAGGAATCTATAACTAATTTTCCTATATCAATGGCCAGAATGTTCGATAGAATTCTATACAGTCAAATCGTCATTACCGGGGGTTTTATTTAATTGCATCTCATTTAAAATGGAGAAACATTCCCCTGTGCTTATTTTTTCATCGCATAATACACACACACACACACACCCACACACACACACACGCACACCCGCACACACGCCCAGACACACACACACACACCCGCACACACACACAAACATACATATATATATATATATATATATATATATATATATATATATATATATATATATATACATACATACATACATATAGTGTAGGGTGAGGGTGGGTAAATACAACTTTAGCATCATGCGAGCGAAGCGAGCGAGCAAAAAAAATATTCAAAATTTGTGAGGTCGCAATTACATTGTAATATAAAAACGGGGAAACACAATTCGGATGGGGTTTCATTTGCAAAATTTCACAATGAAAATTTATTTAATAAGCTGTACTTTTAATACGAGCGAGCGTATGATGACACAGGTCATCAACCTCGAGAAATATTGGGGGTGATGTATTCCCTCTTTCTCCACCACATTCGATTCCTGTGACTATATATTTTCATTTCAATTTTGCAGAATTGCATTATAAAGGAAAGTTACCGACTGAACCCTCTAAATCCAGAATAATTACATGTACTTTTAATCAAAATAATACTGCATTATGGCTTCGAAAAAAATATCACCTCTAAATATATTTGGGGATGGTAACACATGCAGGCCACCCCCCCCCCCCCCCCACTTCATTAAAATATATATATATATATATACCTCCATATCCCTCCCAGAATAACACACATGTTGTATAATTTGAAGTAGATGGTTTCCATTTTCTATAGTTGTGTAAAAATATATCGGGAAAATCAGAAGCAACTACAGAATTGTGGATAAATATTAATAAACTCATATAAATCTACAGTATTGTACATAGATAAATAATGATTATATTGAAATAAAGAATATATAAATTTGAATAATATTAATAGATATAATATATCAAATTATATTCATCTACAACGTAATATAGAAATGTATATTTTCCACACACCACCCCCCCCCCCCCCCCGCTATCTACGCCCCTGTTAAGAAGGAATTATTTTGGAGAGGGAATGTTTGACTGTTTTAAATCAAATGAAATTAAATAATTCACCATGACGGGTTAAAGGCCAAGTCGACACTAATATGAAGTTGATTTGAATAAATAGAGTAAAATTAAACAAGCATAACAGTGAAAATTTTATTGAAATCGGAATGTAAAATAAGGAAGTTACGGCATTTTTAAGTTTTGCATTATTTCATGAAACAGTGATATGCATAGCATTGGCGGTATGCAAATGAGTGAACCGATAATGTCACACACTCACTTTTCCTTATGTATTTTATTATATGAAATATCATATATTTCAATTTTTTGCTTCAATAATGTAAAGCATGGTTTGACTCCTTATGGAACATGTAAAATCATCATTATTGTAACTAATTTTGATACAAGGGAGAGATTCTTTATTATCACATCCATAAAAATTGAAATATTTGAAATTTTATATCTGGATTTTTAACTTCAAAATGCCGTAACTGTCTTATTTTACATCCGATTTTAGTGACATTTTCACTTTTATGCTTGTTTGATTTTACTCTATTTATTCAAATCAACTTGAAATTAGTGTGGACTTGGCCTTTAACTTGAATTTTACAATACTTACTGGCCGGTTATATAGAGATGTAGTTAGCTATAATTACTTTGATTTAAAAAAATAGGGAAAGGGTCCACTACTGATTAAGAATAATATCCCTTTTAAATCTTGACGACAAAATTCTTGCCAAAATACTCTCAACACCAGTGAAAGAAGTTTTGGATGAAATAATTTTACCAGGGGCCCGTTGCACAAAACTTGCATTTAATCGTAACTCCTAAAAATCAAACGCAAGTCCTTAATGCGCACTTTTGATTGGCTGAAAATAAAGTTGCGTTTGATTTTCCTGAATTGCGTTCAAACACAAGTTTTGTGCAACGGGCCCCAGACCATGTATTAGGTTATATGGTAAACTGAAATATAGGTGAAGCCATAAGGTTAATAGATGATATGATATTTCACATCTCGATTCTGAAAAAGCCTTTGATTCGGTTTAACATATATTTTTTTTTACAAAACGTGTTATATTCCTTTGCTTTGGCCCGTCCTTTCGTAAAAGGATTGATATCATGTATATAATACACTCTAAGCCGTGTTTTAAATGGAGGATATTCTACCGGGTATTTCAAGGTCGATAGGGGGTAAGACAAGGAGATCCATTATCTCCCCTTTGCATTGAAACCCTAGCTCACTCGATTCGAAATGATGATGTGGTCTTAGGTTTGCAATTTGAAGGCAAAGGGGTGAAACAGGTACTTTATGCAGATGATACATGTATCACTCATTTTGTTAAAAATCTTGAGTCAGTGACTCAATTGGAAGTAATATTTGAAAGTTTTGCAAGAGCATCTGGATTGGAATGAACAAAGAAAATACATAATGTTACCACTTACCAGGTTCTAGTCAGGAAAGCACAAGTATATTTCCTTTTGGAAAAGTAGTACCATTTATTTTAAAAAAATACAAGGAGTATCTTTCAATTCATAGATATACAGGTAAAGGAGAATATGAACTACTATAGGAAATTATAAATAAAATTGAAAAATCTCTTTCATGGAGGAAACAGAAAGACTTATAGCCTTAATGAGTAAAATTAAATTGTTATTTTTTTTAAATATATATACTGTAACAGTGGCGGATTTAGGGGGGGAATCCCCGCCCGTGCCCCCCCCCCCTTTTGAGGGAAAACAATGCATTGTGCGCCCCTATTTCCGATTGTGCCCCCCCCCCCTTTTCGGCCAGAAAACCTTCTTTTTTTTTTTTTTTTGCTTGTCAGAGAATTATGGAGGGGAACTGGACCCCATAACCCCCCCCCCCCCCCCCCACTGAGCGACTTTTGGAGGGCTGGCGAATTTTTCTTTTTCATTGAACCCCCCCCCCCCCCCGGAAAAGGAACAGTTATATTAAAGTTATATTTTCAGTTTATATTTGTATAATTCAAGTAAGCTGAGATCTTAAGTGAATTACAATACGCTATGTATCACTTCTTTGTTCTTCCTTGAATGTATAGACTTTTCACTGGTACTTAATGATTTATCTGTAAAAAATTCTGTTAATACTTTATTCGTGATGGTATTCTTTTTGTTTATATACAGATTATCGATTTCACTGAAAAGAAATGAATAAAAGAACTTAAAACAAAAAGATGTTCTATAATTGTATTTTTCTTTCTCTCGGTGCGCTCTCTCCTGCATGCAGTGTTTCTGTCTTTCTTTGGTTTTCTTTCTTCCATTCTCTTTATTCTCTTATTTCTGTTTCTTTTAAGCCTAGAGATGGCGGTACACATTTCAAATAAAATGTAAATTTAATCATTTTCAGTCAAATTTTACAAACCAACAATATATATATATAAATTTCAAAAAGGGAGGACAGCTCTGGGGAACTTTGATTTAAGTTACGCGACCATTATTCTCTCATTCCCTTTCACATTATATATATATATATATATATATATATATATATATATATATATATATATATACCACTTTGTCGGTTTTATATATATATATATATATATATATATATATATATATATATCTGTTTATATATATATATATATATATATTCTGTCGGTTTGTAGAATTTGACTGAAAATGATCAAATTAACTTTTTATTTGAAATGTGTGTGTGTGTGTGTTTGTATGTGGGGGTGTGTGTGTGTGTATGTATATATATATATATATATATATATATAGTACCTTTTATGATTTATTTTGAATGCCTCTTAAAACCAGCTTCTCCACGGTTACATGAAGCAGTAAAAATTAGAGAATTCGCGCGCAGAGCGAGCGTCGAAATTGAAGTCTGATCGCGCAAAACCTTTTGTATTTCATTGTTTGAAAGGTTTCATTTCCCAAGTTTTGCATCAGTTTTTCCTTATTTTATTTTACACCTCAGGATTTATTGGGGGGGGGGGGGCAAAACGATATGTTTGCCCCCCCATATTTTCTTGGGGGAAACTGCCCCCCCCCCCCACCCCTGACGCCCCTGTCACAGGGATGTCGTACTGAATGATCTTAAACATAATATTAAACATGTATAGTTGGGGATAATATGTCATTGCATTTTGGCTTATATGTTGTTGAAAGACACAACGCAGACAGAGACAGAGGAAGGGGTGCAATATTAATTTACTGAAGTAAAAAGAAAAAAGAAGAAGAGGGAAATAAATAAAAGAAAAAGAAAATTATAGAAAAGAAAGAAAAAATTATAGAGATAAAGAAAGAAAGAGAAAGAGAAGTCCGAGAAAACCTAAACATAGGCCTACCGTGAAAATAAAGGGGAGGAGAAAGGTTTTAAAGATAAAGTTGAGTTCTGGTCATGCGATAACATCCTGAAAGATTGCCTCATATCATTTGGGAAAGGTTTACTATATAGTACATAAAAATTGGTGTATGCTGTAAGGTTTTGGAATCACAAAAACGAGAAGAAATTGACTCAATCCTGCTGAGAGTCACATGCACTGCACACAGGAATGTGTATATGGGACTACATAGGTACATGTTCGTCCCGAACATTTCAGCCGTCATATTTCAAATATGAGGGCATTTGAAGAGTAATCCTTTTCAGGGGACATTTCTACTATGATGTCCTTTCAGACTGACATAAAAGGAACGAGAATGCTCACAAATTATTTTTACCTTTCCCAGAACTCAACCTTACAAACGAGAAGGACTTTATATGAAAAATAGAAAAAACAAGGAAATGAAAAAAATGAAAAATAAATAAATGTCGAGGAAACATTACATAAAAAGGCTTAAGAAGGCGAAGGAAAGAAGGAATGTGACACGCAGAAATAGATATTAAAAGGACCAAAGTGCAGCAAAGAATAGATAGGGGGAAAAAAAATGGAATTTATTTTTATAGAAACGAAAAGATATAAGAGAGAGAGAGAGAGGGAGAGAGAGAGAGAGAGAGAGAGAGAGAGAGAATAGAAGAGAGAAAGAAATCAAAGAAATATAAAAAGAATGCATGCATGCATGGAGAGAAAGTGCGAGAGAGAAAGAAACAACCTGAGCCTGGATACAACGAAAAAATGTCACGGAGGGGGGAAATTACAGATAAATTGAGAAGGGGAAAAAGAAAGATAAAGGAAGAAAGAAATAAAGTAAGAGAGATAAGAATGACGTAGGGAAAGAAGGACAAGGAAAGAACAATAAGAAAGAAAAAATATACATGAATTTAGGGGGAAAGGACTTGATAAAAGAAAGATTTTTTTGTGTGTAAAGAATGGAAAGATAAAAGAAAGAAAAAGGAAGAAAGTTTAAAAAAAATATGAAGTTAAACACAGAATGGCTTGTAAACATCCAAATAAAGATAGGAAAAATTAAACAGAGAAATGAATTGAGAAAAAGAAAGTAAGAAAGAAAATGTGAAGAACACCAAATGGAGTGACAGAATTTTCAGAATAACATTACATTTTTGTGTGAGCGAGTTTATAGATATCGGTAAATCACACACTTTGTCGATATATACATACATATATATATATATATATATATATATATATATTTTTTTATATATACCTTCATTTGAAATGACGCCATTAAAAAACGTTCTGAACTTACATAATTCAATGCAAAGTTTGAATTTTCATATTTATTCAGTTTTTTCTCTACTTTTCCATCTCTTATTGGTGTTTATTTTATCTATTATTTTGTGTTATATCTTCTCTACTCAATTTGCTGTTATGTAAGATATATTTTCCCATCATTTTGTCGTTTTCCATGTGATCTTTAATTCCTTTTTCTATGCTATGATGATCAGAGGCGGCGCTCCCGGGGGGGGGGGGGGGGTAGGGGCACAGTGCCCCTCACTTTTTCAAGTATAGTGCCCCCTTTTCTTTCTAATAAGTGTCCTTTTTACCTTCTGATGAGTGGCCCTTTTAACCTCAAAAATTAGTGGCCCCTTTGTTTTCTGGTAAGTGCGATATCGGTAGATATTGGTATATATGAAGTATATATGTGGGTATGTATAAAGTCCACAAAGGAGCCTTATACATATAGCTCCAAATAATCAGAGAGGCTTCATAGTAATACATTCCCCTACTAAATTATACAAGAATGAACAATGCCCCTAAATTATAAGAGGAACGAGGACAATATTTTCTGAAAATTTTCCAAAGCTCACTCGCTATGCTCGCTTGCATTTACTATTATCTTCTTATCATATTAACAAAATCGCTGTATATAATTCAACACCCGTTGCCTTCAGCGTTAGAAGTAAATCTTAAATTTTTCTTATTTTTTAAAAAACTTTCCTTTCTCTTTTTTAAAAAAATCTTTCCTTTCTTTACAAAAAAAAAAAAATCTTTCTTTTATCAAGTCCTTTCCCCCTAAATTCATGTACTATCTTTCTTATTGTTCTTTCCTTGTCCTGCTTTCCTTACGTCATTCTTATTTCTTTCTTTATTTCTTTCTTCCTTTATCTTTCTTTTTCCCCTTCTTAATTTATCTGTCATTTCCCTCCTCCGTGACATTGTTTCGTTGTATCCAGGCTCAGGTTGTTTCTTTCTCTCTCGCACGTTCTCTCCATGCATGCATGCAGTCTTTTTATATTTCTTTGATTTCTTTCTCTCTTCTATTCTCTCTCTCTCTCTCTTATATCCAAAAATTTGAAATAAAACGAATAATTAGACTTACACTCAACTGGAAAGCAGTTTTTATCTAGAACCATGTTAAGATAGAAACAATATAGCTTGTCGAAAATGATCCTCGGTTGTGTATCGATTAGAATTTACCGGTATACTAATGTCTCAAAGTGGTATTTTCCGCCTTGTTCCACCCTTTGTAGGTGCCCCTTTTTGTTGGTGCCCCCCCCCCACTTTGAAAGACGCTCCACCGCCCCTGATGATTGAATTGAGTGCGAAATGAACATCGTTACGTTAGGCTGTCTTGCCCCCCCCCCCCCATCCGAAAAATGGATCAGCGCCGTGTCTGTTTGTTTCACTCGCTATTTACATGTATGCCAAAGTTTTTCGATTTTACAGCTGGAAAAGGTGTAATGTAGTCAAAATGAATGCCCAAGTATCGTGATAATTATATAATAGTGAATGGCCTTGAGTGGGATACAAGGATATATCGCACGAGCTATGAGCATATTTCATGAGTCGGCACGACGAGAGAAATATTTTCAAAGCGAGTACGATATATCCTTGTGTCCCACGAAAGAAAAGCCATTCAATATTATTATTATTAATTGTATGATACCTAGTTCCTCAATTCTACCATTACATGTCCTTATGTTTTTGTATCGACTTAGACATAAAACACAGTACAGGTAGAAAAACATTTTTGTCCTTACCCAAGCATTTTGCAAGAGCTGCGCGCATACATACATTGTCTTAACCTTTGCGTATTTAAGCGCGTATTCACTTTTTTACGCGTCACGCGCACCCCAAACCATGAGATATGAGGATATATTGCACGGTCATCCGGGTACTTTTACACAAACCATGAGATATTGTTTTAAAATTGCACGGTCATCCGGGAACTTTTGCGCAAACCATGAGATACGCCAATTTTTCTGGTCGCCTGAAAACCCTTCATACAAATAATAATTCAATATATTTATGGTTGAATGAAAAAACATACCCAGTGGTTGGAAAATTATGACATCTCTAAATGCATTTTACTTAAAATGAACTTACCCTGTCCGTCTGTGTGAAATGTGTATTCATCTACCTTGTCCCACTACAAGGAGGGCTTAGGATTTTTTTCTTTCACCAATTACTTATGAACAACATTTCTAATAACATCATTCATTTTACCACCCCCCCCCCAAAAAAAAAAAAAGACATTCAAACATGAATCATGTTCCATGTGCATTTATTCTACATGGTTAACAAGTGACATGAAATTGACATCTTACTTTTTTGACAATGTGAAATGAAAACATGATTCTGTAGAAACAATGTACCAAACAAATGATCCGTCAAATGATACTATTTTCCTGTCACAATACTTCATAACATTTTCAGCACTTGCTATTTCATCAATAAAGGTGACAGCATACATGTAATTCAATCATGCAGCTTTCATCTCCTACCCTCTCTCCCTTACTTACTCTCTCATTTTAATTTTTATTATGGACATGCCTTCCTTGCTATACCAATCAATCCCCCCCACCCCCCTCTCTCTCTCTCTCTCAATCACTCACTCACTCTTTCTAACCAAAGGTAAACTACTTGATATAAACTACTCTGTATGGTGCAGAACTCACTCACTCGCTCTTTCATCAAACACTTTTTTTTCTCAGAATTTGCTTTTCTTTCTCCCTTTTCCTTTTTTCTTTGCATTTTAACCAAATATTCTACTACTGTTAATTTTCAAACATACTTTATGCTTCATGAACAAAATTTACATTGCAATAACATGTTTGATCCTAGAATTTGTCATGACAGTAAAATTGACAATAAAATTCAAATTCATTGGAACTGATACAAGCATTCAACATCAGATAAACCAAAACACAAAATCAAAGGTGAACTCATATCATTGGCAATATGACATTTGAACTCATTGCTCCAAAAATACATGAACATACATGTAGTAACATAACATAAACATAATTTTTGAAGAAGTGAAGATTACATAGTACTACACATAGCTGTGCATTACATGTACATATAATGTTGAGCTGTTGTCTGTTTACACTACTGCAAACAAATCATAAAAATCTACACTCCGGCCTACGTCCAAAGGCATAATTGCTATAATCTACAAATTCAAAACACTAGCTTCCTTTACATTATATTCATATGTGTTTTTAAAAACGCCCTTTAATCTGTCAGTAATTACCAAACTTGATTAATAAACTACATTCAGTATATACACATAAATATTTGCATATCTTTATTTTTCTTAGTAAGTAAGGTGACTTCATCATTTGAATGCATCCCCAGCACACAAGCACATAGAATTTGAGGCAGGCAACACTCAAAGTGAAATGATTCATTGCAAATTGAAATTCAAGTGCTGACATGGATAGTTTCACAAGTACAGCTATGCATACATAAAGTTTATCTGAAATAAAATGTAAGCACTCAAAAAGTCTTCCTTTGAACTATAAATACAGACTCGCATGAATGTCAATTTGTCAAAGATGCTGTCAAAAATAATGGCATAAGATCTTACACACTGGTTTTGAGAGCCAGCATAAAGGCACCACTTAAGCCTACATGTATGGGCATACGTTGAATCACAAAACCAGTGATGTATTCATTGACAAGACTAATAGATAGGATGGCCTAGAAAGAATGCAACACCTGAGATCTGCAATTTCAACGTCATTATTGACATAATATCATTAGTCTTTGTTTACTTGGGTAGAAAATCCTGAAATCAAGATTATCAATTTTGGGTAAGGTGTTTTGATTCTACTGCTATTTTTGTGAGGCAATGGCATTTTCAAAATTTGCTACTTCTGCAACCGTAGCCATGCCTGAAGCAGCGAGAAATTTGTATATGACGGCTTCGCATACAGTCAGCTTTATTGACAAATCATGACTGCTCTTGCTTTGAAAATGAAGACAACATGAATGAAATGGAGATTGTAGGGATGCTTCAAGCATGACTACAGTTGCAAAAGTACCACATTTTGAAAACGACATTCCCTCACAAAAATGGCCGTAGAATCAAGACAACTTACCCCAAATTCTGTGTAATTTTACATGGAAAGGAATTTAAAACTAATGATATTGTGTAAATGATGTCATGAAATTGCAGATCTCAGGGGTTGCATTCTTCTGGGCCACCCGGTATATACATCTACATGTAGGTATATGCAACTATGTCTCTCAATGAAGTATGCATCTGTATTTTTGTATCCACAACACATAAAGGCAAGGTATCAATTGGTCACACTAAATAAACAAAAATGCCCAACAATCAACAAATAAAGATACTGTTAAAAAAAGAATAACAAGGTCATTGCCACTAAGACATCACTTGAATATCTCCCAGTAATTGGGCAACTTGTTCAAGTTTTTTTTTTTAGTAATTTTTTCAAGGGCAACATAGGGAGGGATAAGATGGACAGGACTTTGGAAATATCAACCTAAGGCAATTTCAATAGCCTCGTGTGTCACCTTCTTAAATGTGTGAACATTACAATGGCATTTTACATAACACAAACATGATTTCGACAGGCAATACAATAGGGTATTGAAATTGCCCTTGAGTTGTTTCTTGAAAGTCTTTGCGATTGTGGTACGGCAGCTACATGCATTTTTTACAGCCTTAAATTCGTAGAACGTCAGTCTTTCCAGCAATGCGTACCAGAAACTTCATGACTGAAAACTTTTGGGAATCATGGACAGCCATTTTAAGTGGCAAGAAACTTGAGAACTGCAGGAATTCAAAGTTGTGAATCAATTACTTTGCGGCATGAACTTTTTGGGATCTCGACCACTTGTGAAATTTGTGAAAGCAATAGTTTCTGGTTTTGCAGTATCCTGAGAGTGAGAGGAAGAGAGAAAGAGGGACAAAGAGGGACAAAGAGAGCAAGAAAGAAGAAGAAGAGAGAGAGAGAGAGAGAGCAAGCTATTGCAAGGATCCTCAGAGATGAAACACTCAAACCATCTATTAGAAAGATATTAATATCATCCCACAGTCAGCATAGACTTTTTTAAAATACTGTATAATAAAATAGTTTCTTTTCTTTTCTTTAATGGCAGCAGTATGTCTCTCAAAGGTGATGCACCCCTGTATAACCATTCAAGGAAGTAATACAAAGTATGGATATAGCATATAGAGTTAAACATACATAGAGACCACTCAAGGGAGGCAAAAAAGATGTCTTCATAAATATTGGGTCTTCGTACACATTCCTTTTAATGCACTTCTAATGATAAACAGTATTCACAGGGGGGGGGGGGGGGGGGATATGGGCTTTGTACTAGCTATACTGTTTTTCTATAAAGGTAGTCACTAACTAAAGTGGATTTTACTGTGATATAATGAACCCACAATATACATTGACAGGTACATACTACTACTAGAGAATGCTTCTACACTCCCTCAAACTAAATATGGAAGAGGAGAAAGAGAGATCTTTAGAGTAGAGGAAAAAAAGAAAAAAGGAAATATCCTCTGCTGAGAGCCAGAAGGGCATTAACTCATATAAATTAGCACAGATTAAATGCCCTTGCTTCTCTCATAAAACAACATATCTAAATTTACAACACAATGTTGAAAAAACAACATCACTGGGAAAGTTGGTTTTCTTGAATGTTTACAAAGCATCATATCATCAATACATAAACTTTAAAATATGAACAGGCCTTGGACTTCTACTGTTTATCAATAGATCATAAACATTTACAGGTCCAACGGTTCCTGTATACTGGATCTACCATGTAGATGTCAACAAACAATTTTTGAACAAGTGTAAGTCTTTTTTCACCATCACGATAAAACATGCAAGAACACTTTGAAATTTACAAACTCAGACATTCACAAGACATGATAATTACTGACAGAGTATTCATCATGTGGCCTGCCAGTGGAATACCAGTGGAACTCTGGACATGGATAGTCACTTTGAGAGGAGGGTGAGAAAACAGTGGGAAGATGGTATGATTCATTCAACACAGCACTAACATTTAAATATGAAATAAAAAATCAGGGGAGGGGCTGAGCATGTGGGTGGCAAGACAAACTTTGGGAAGAGGTTATGGCCCATCTCATACAGCACAACAATTAGATGTGTAATTCTACTCAAGAAACAACGTTGAATGGTTTGATGAAGAGTCAATAACAAACCAGATGTAAATCTCTGCAAGCATATCCAAAGACTTTTTTAAAAGAACCACAGCCTCTAATGAATCCCCTATCACACACCCAAGTACTTTTTGGATCAGTCAAGATGCCCATTAAAATGAACTCATAACAATTTTTTTTCATAACACCAAAAAAAATTTCTACTTGGAACATCCTCTAAATTGTTGCTCTAGCTCAATTCTATATGAGGAAATAATTTATTATCAATCATGATCCGTGGCTTTGGCCTTTTACCAAACATGTCTAAATTGACAATAATGGGATATAAGGGGTCAGGCCACATGAACAGAGAAGGGATATAACATGGAAATACACAAAGGAATGGAGGAAAGGGGAGGAAACAGGGGAATACCTGATTAAGGGAATGGGGATTTCATCACTGGCAGACCACAGCCCGCAACTTTAAAAATTGAAACTTTGTTTTCCTTTAACTGTACAATATGTGAGAGAGTAGCCCGCAATTTAGCAGACCTCTCCTGCGTCATGTTGCAAAGCGCTGTGTCCATTGCTTGGCTAACCTGTCGTGATCCTCACGGTTGGACAAATACTGGGTTGCTATACTCCCAACAAGGGGGTCCTCTGTGGAGGCAAAGAAAGACAAATTGAATAATTATTTCCAGACAGATTTCATACAAAACTACTCGTGTCCACAGGAGCACTTTTTGATTAGCTGCCATTAGCATAAAAATTGCATGGTGCCAACTCTTGATGTATTTTTCTCTCTTTTACCAGACCTCTATTATTGCTTTCCAGAGCTTTCTAAGAGCTTTCTAGCTAGCTAGCTAAACCTCTCACTATTCCAGTGTTTTTCGAGCTGATTCCAGAATAAAGAAAAAGTTTTACCCGATTCCCAATAACAAGCAGATCCTTTGTAGAGTCAACAAGCAACAAAAAGAATCAAAGCAATGTGCATTTTCAGAATGAGATAAAAACCCTCATCCTGGTTGATCTGCACTCATTCTATCCAGTCATCATTTACAAACAGCGCCCCCTTGTGACTGAATAATTCTATAGAACCTAACAAAGGATACATAGGGGTAGGATTGAATGGATGTCTTATGCAAACAAGATTTCTGGGCTATCAGCCAAAGGGTTGTTGACTTAGCCCATGCAACAGACAAACAGATTTATTTGGAATATCACTTGGTAGCTACAATTTGTCTCCTTTTTAATACTTAATTATCATCATCAAACTCGTGGGTAGTCAGGCAGAAATGCTTGAAATTCTGAGTTCTGTTTTGAAGGTAAATAAGGACCTTACTCCAAAATATTTCCCATCTTTCAAATATCTGAATGTTAAAATGCATGGGCCTACTGTTACCTGTCAAACATACAATCATTGAAATCTCACTGAACTTAACCCAGTCAAAATTGTATTCATGAGAACAACAAAATTCAGATAAAGCCTTGCTTCATATAGGCCTTCATGTATTTTGCATTTACATTGCAGCTCCTGACATAATTAATGGGACAAATTATTTTCTTCTTCTCAACTTTTTATCATTGTCAGATCTGAATGATGATGGCATAGCTCAGTCAAAATGTGAAAATTTTCTAAGTGCACTTTAATACTGCTCTATATGATTTCAATATAAATGCATTTTGAAAGGAAATAGAACTATCTTTATAGTATGATTTACATAGATGTAGTAGATGGGCATGTATGAGGTATTTGCTTTCAATATTTACTCAAAGCATCATTTTCAAGTTCATTAATATGCAGCATAAAAATGAAATAACCACACAAAAAAAACCTGAAGGTGACTAAGCTATCAGCCTACTACATACCAGGGTTGCAGTCTGAGAGAAGGGAACAGATGGACAGAAGAACTTTTCCAATGGTCAAGGCTGGTGACCAGTTGTCTTTCAGAATATCTAAGCAGATTGTGCCCTGGCTGTTGATGTTGCAGTGGTAGATGCGTGTGCGAAATGTCACCTGTACAAGAAATAAATTGATATGAATAGGAAACTGTCATTTATAGTAGATTTGTCAACAAGTTGTACACAAAGATACACGTTATGATTCATGACATCACTCAAAAAACATTTTGTTACTTTTTGAAAGTAATACAGAGATACTTACATGTATTAAAAACAATCTAAAATTCTAAATTTAGTTTTACATGATTCTTATAAAATGATATGCAGGCCTACTTAAAATCCGACTAGCATGACATTATCTGATGACCGAGATAAATGTTCCAGGACAACAGCTACATGTACATTACATTAAATATTTTGTTATCTTGTGATCTAAAATCCCAGGAACACATAATCATACCACATATCAAAATTTATTTCAAATGTACTGAAGGTACATGTACATGTATGGCTTACGAATAGGACAAGGATGAGCATGTGCTGATGAATTTATAAGCCAGTTCGTTATCAATAAGGGGTAACCTCGCTTAGTCATAAGGACCGCTATTCATAAGGACCACTTATTCATAAGGACTGCTATCCATAACATGTGACCAAATGAATAGCAGTTTTGTATGAATAGCGGTCCTTCTACATAGCGAGCAAACCGTAGACAAATTACCTCGCTATTTATAAGGACTTCCGTTCATAAGGACCGCTATTCATAATGTGTTAAATGAATAGCGGTCCTTATGAATAGCGAGTGGACCCCATCAAGACATGGTACAAATGACCCTGAAATGACCCCTATTTGTACACGCATGCACATCTTTTTTGGTGGACGTGCTACTTAAAAAAAAATTATACTGTTGAGCGCATCATGGTGCGTAGAAAATGACAGCGTATAAAGGTCAATTGTACTTGGCACAAATGACCTCTATCTGCACATGCGCAAATTGTAATTACGAACTGGCCTATTTACATGTACTGGAGTCCATGAATGGAAAATTTCAGTGTCTCTTCTGATCTCTTTTGGAGTTACACAATACACATTAATGCACCATACAATACATGTAAAACACAAAAAGGCTGATAAACCTGAATTTTTTGTTTATGACCTTCTAATAGTCCCTTTTTTTCATGCCACACTTGAAAAAATTAATTCCATACTCACCATACAACTCAAAATCGAATTTTAATGTCTATAATAATACTAACATGAAATGGCTGACAACTGATTTACCAATCATTCTCCATACAACTTTAGCCAGTGGAATAAACACTGTGTAGGTCAACATCAATTTCCTATACTACATGTACATTACATGTATACAGTACTACACATGATCATTTTGATGGCAATGGCAAGTTTTCTTTCCCCTAATAAAAAAAGTTGTAAAATTGTCAATTCAATATGTAAACAGTGAGAAGATGACAGGAATGTTAACATATACATGTATTTACCGCGTTTACACATTGATCCGACTCTCGGGTTCGACACGAGAGTCGTGTCGAACACGGCAATTTCATGATGTATAAACGCGATCAGTGTGATCTGAGACTCGGGTCGAACACGCCTTTTTAGCTCCGCCAGAATAGTAGGTTTCGATCCGAGAGTCGTATCAGACCCGGCAATTTTTTTGATGTGTAAACAGAAAGCCGTGTCGAACACGGCAATTTATGAAAGGGAAAAAAAAAAGAAAAGAAGAAAAAACATAAGAAAGGAAGAAGAGAGAATGAAAAACAATAAAATTCATTAAGAATTAAGAGGAAACAAAGAAATACATAAGCAAAAAATAGAAGAGAGAAGATGAAAGAAGGAAAAACAAAGAAATTCACCAAGAATTAAGATTATACAAAGAAAAAAATCAGAAATATAGAAGCGAGACGTTGAAAGAAGGAAAAAACAAAGAAATTAATTAGGAATTAAGAGAAAACAAAGAAATACATAGGCGTTATTCTATGCCCGTCAGTGAACCGCAAGCCGGGTCGAACTCGCCAATTCAATACATGTATAAACGCGATCACAGTTGTCCTCCCGTGGGAGCTTGAGGCGGGTTCGACACGAGAGTCATGTCGAACCCGAGAGCCGGATCAATGTGTAAACGTGGTAATTGTCACTTTAAAGGGCAATCCAGCCTTGGTAAAATGAGATCACTACATCTAGATACAAATCTCAAATTGGCATTTTGGTGAGTCGATTCTGACATACTGGCAGACAACTCTCCTGTTTGTCGTACACAAAAATATCTTTAATTTGCGGTTTTCTCTGAAGAGCCTTTACCCTCGGGGCAGAACTCAAAATAATTTGTAGATAGCATATTGTTATAGGTCCTCCAGAAATAAAAAGATCTTATTGAGTAATACATTTTGAAAAATAATGACATTTTAGTCATTTATTGTGTGTTGGAGAAAAGGCGGAGTTGTCTGCCACTACATCACAGTGACATTACTTATTCAGTCAATTTGAAATTCCCATATGTATTCCCATATGTATAGCGATTAAATCTTTCAAAATTTCATAACTTTCTTATTACTTGTCTGATTTCCTTCAAAACTTTCACCAATTTCACCAATGCTTCTCTTATTTTTCCTCTTTCTTTCAGAGCAACTTGTCATTAAGGTTCGATTTCCCTTTAAAGCCAGGACTTTACATGTATCAAAGTACAAGTGAACTAACACTTTCAATTAGGTACATGCTGTATGCACATACACGTACATGTGCATGCATCACTCTTTTAGAAAAACTTCCTTTTTGGTGTAAATATATTTAGTGGAAATTATTTTAAATGAATATTCTACCCCACGTAGGCCTACTGTTCCAAATTTACACATCATAAATTATGCCGTCTGACTGTATTTGCTGCTTTGAAAAGATGGTCCACTGCATTTATGCACACAAAGTTCATGAACTGTATACTTGTTTATAAACACCTTCTCAAATCTGCATCTAATAAACATGATATATTCAGCAATAGTTATGTGCTCGTTATGCCTAATTCCAAGTAATATATCACTGAATAAATCTATTTGTTGTTAAAAGGAATTTTTCCGTGCTTTTTTTTAGAATCCTCAAAAAGCCTAATTTCATTTCATACTTTTAAGTCATTACCCTATAAGGGGAATTAAATATGAAAACACAAACAACCAGAGAAACAAGGTGCTGAAATACTGAATAAAATCAGACAAATAAAAATAAAGTTGGGAATGTATAGAAGTTGAGATCACTGAATGTACATGTATTGGTGAACAGGCCACACGACTGTGACCTAATGTAACTGCAGACCTGGGGCCCGTTGCACAAAACTTGCGTTTAATCGCAACTCCTAAAAATCAAACGCAAGTCTTAAATGCGCACTTCTGATTGGCTGAAAATAAAGTTGCGCTTGATTTTCCTGAGTTGCGTTCAAACGCAAGTTTTGTGCAACGGGCCCCAGCGCAACTCTCCTATTTGCTATACACTAAAAAAATCAGGAATTTCCAGTTCTTCCCTAAGCACCTTCTCCCTCTGGGCTGTACAAAAAATATACTATAGAGTGCATGTTGCAACAGGTGCTAACCCCCCCCCCCCCCCCAAAAAAAAAAAAAAACAACAAAACAAAACAAAACAAAACAAAACAAAACAAAAACAAAAACAAAAACAAAACAAAAACAAACAAAACAAAACAAAACAAAACAAAAACCCTACACTGTGATGAATTTTGAAGAGTGAAAATTTAGTCATTTTGTGAGTTGGAAAAATAAGAGAGTTGTCCATTAAAGGGAAATCCAACCTTAATAGCAAGTTGCTTTGAAAGAAAGAGGACAAATCAGAGAAGCAGATTGGTGAAAGTTTGAACGAAATCGGACAAGCAATAAGAAAGTTATGAATTTTTGAAAGTTGTAATCACTATGCTTATGGGAATTTCAAATTGGCCGAATAGGTAATGTTACTGTGATCTAGCTGTGGACAACTCCCCCATTCGCTCTAACACACAAAATGACTAAAATGTAACTTTTTTTCAAAATGCATTACTCAGTAGGATCTTTTCGTTCATGAAGACCTATAACAATATGCTATCTCCAATATATTTTGAGTACAGCCCCGAGGGTAAAAGCGCCTCAAAGAAAACCGCAGATTAATGATATTTTTGTGTACGACAAATGGGAGAGTTGTCCACAAAAATGTCACAATTGACTTACCAAATTGCCAATTTGAGATTCGCATAGATGTAGTGATCTCATTTTTCAAACATCCATAACTTTCTTAGTCCTTGTCCGATTTCTTTCAAACTTTCACCATATTGTTTTTCTTATTTTTCTGCTTCCACACAAATCATCTTATTACCAAGGTTGAATTGCCCTTTAATATATGTACATGTAATGCAGGGGCATTACTGATTTGCTTACTTGAAATACTTAGTAAATATCTCTTTAAGATGTACTTATCCAGGGCTTTCTACCCCTTGCGGGCTACGACAAAAGGGCAGAGTTTTAGAGACTAGGCTTTTAGCCAACAAGGCATTTGGGCATCCAAGATATGCCCATTTCTTGTGGCAGACAGCCTACAATTTTCTGAAATCCACACCATTCAATGGATGCCGTCTTTTTTGGGGGACACCTTATTTTTCAAACTGGACATCCATTATTGAAACCTTGGCTACAAGCCTGTTTCTTTGAAGACATGAAAGAAGCATTTACCTTTGGCGGTTTGAAGGGATAGTCTGGAGAGAAGTGAATGTCAAGGAAGAATACTCCGCCCTCGTATACGGAGCCTGTAGGACCAAGTATGGTGGATACCCATTCATATATGTTGTCTCCTTTCGGTCCAGCACTGCATTACAAGAAGAGAAGAAAAAAAAACACATGAAATTTAATTCATTATTCAGCAGATCTTTAAGTACATGTAGAGTCCCTTTATAGAAAAGATGTCTTTTTCCCCCTTTTTAAAAATAAAATAAATGACACTCGAGATCTTTCTACTTAAACATACAAGTGGTCCATGCACTCAAAGTGATATGTTGCGTAATAGTGGAAACAAAATGGGTGTTAAAATCGTGGGTTGTCGTAACTATTCTATAAAGGGACTTTACACTGTAGGTGTATAAGAAGGGAATCTTGAGTTCTGGTTAGTGTTGCAACGAATCGCCGAAATTCGGTTTCGATTCGGATTCGGATATATTTCTATTTTTTTTAAATAAAAAGTCGGAAGTTGCCTTTACATGCGCGCTTTTTTGTTTTGACTTCCTTTCTTCTTTAACATACGAAGCGCGGGGATGCGCGATCCTTGATTTGTTGTTTGTTATTTCATTTTCTTCACGGTCGTGTTGTGTTGTTTTACATGCGTACTTTTCTGTTTTGACTTCCTTTCTTCTTTAACATACGAAGTGCGGGGATGCGCGATTCTTGATTTGTTGTTTATTTGCTTTTCTTCACGGTCGTCATGGTCGTGTTGTGTTGTTTTACATGCGTGTTTTTCTGTTTTGACTTCCTTTCTTCTTTAACATGAAAAGTGCGGGGATGCGACTGCGCGACGTCTTTTGTTTTACATGCGTGTTTTTCTGTTTTGACTTCCTTTCTTCTTTAACATGAAAAGCGCGGGAACTGGACAATTAATATTCGTCTTTGTCTCCAACAAAAAACAAAACAAAACAAACAAAAAATGAAATGTCATAACTTTTTGGTAGCGCCAAGAGGAACATATTATTCATCCCCGATTACTGGTAAACAAAAAATTTAAAAATTATAAAGAAAGTTGTATTTAGCATATGAAATGAAAGATGTGAAATTATAATTGAAAAGCCCATTTTCACTATGGTCGGGAGTTATCTTTTGCATCAGAAATTTATTAAAGACACCATTAGAATTCTGCTTAAAAGGCGCCTTCAAAATGTTGCTTACTTTAGTTAATTCACTCGCGAGAGACACGTCGTGCTTAACAGGCTTTCTCTATGTAAAATCTTTATTTCGTTCCGAACCGAGTTAGCGATATAATTTTATCGCACCGTCAATTTGATGATTGTATAATTGACCAGGATAGAATACGGGCGTTTGTAACTTCGTACGTGTGTTCGCAATAACCAGATCACATTGATATCGGTGCAACGTTTTCGCTCATCAAATTGGCAATCTTCTCGCTACGCTACGAAAGACTTAATATCTTGGAGAAATGTGGGTTTTATGCAGCTATCCAAAGTAAGATTAACTGTTTGAATTTGATATTTGTTTGTCTATAATTTTGTTTTCCATTGAAAAATTGCAAATATTCAACTGAATCCTGGAGTTCCCGAATCTTCCGAATCTTCCGAATCAAGCAACAAAATTCGTATTCGGCAGGATTCGTTTCGACAACGCAAATTCCTGAATTTTCAGTTCGGTTCGGAAATTCGGAAACAACATTAGTGACAGAAAAGATATTCTCAAAGGATGGAGATGGTGCACATATTGTGTTTGGGTATGAATCCAATAACCAGGTTTACTTATATAGCACTTGCAAAACACATACATGCACATCCAAGAAGATATTTTGTTCTGGTAGCAGAAATGGCAAAACTGGAATGAAACTTGTTGAATATGGTGCCACATTGTTCTCCCCGTTTCAAAACAGCGTCGGTAATACACGGGGGCGACGGGCGATTTCGCCCTCGTCGGCCCCCATATCGCCCCAATAAATGCTGGAAAACTTGTATTTGGGGGCGACCGTTTTCATATGAGTCGCCCCCATCAATGAATCGAAAGAAAATCACTATTATGCTCAAAAAGCAGCTAAATTCAACCTTTTATCTCGTTGTTGACTCGGAGCTTAGCACATCGCGAATGTGTAGCATCGTGAGCGCTAGACCAAATGACAACAATTATACAATAGCCAGATATCGCATATCGACAGGGAAACTGAAGATAGACAGTAACTACCCTCATTCTATATCAGGGTTGTATAAATTCATCGACAGCTTCATTTCACTTAGTCTTTGCGTGACACCTTTTGTGAAAATTTCCTTTCCGAAACGCTATATCACTGTTACAATGATAGGTCTAAAATTACCATCATCCGTGTAAAGAGACTATCACTAGATCTACGACCGGATATTACACACCACACAGAGAAATTGTCCCTTACCACATTAAGTCCGTAGTCACCTCAAAAAATCAATCTGTAAAGCGAAAGCCTGCGTAAAAAATACGGAATTAGTGCCATTTTTTCAAAGCACGCGGCGCTTAAGTCGGGTTGTGAGAAACAGAGTCAACGAAAACGCTCTACAAATCAAGAAATCGGTGTATTTATGACGGGGCTTTTTACTTATCGCGCGCGAGAGCGATGCTCATCGAATGAGATGGTATCCGCGAAAAACAAATTACAAAAGAAAAATCGCCCGGAACTGTGCGCATTCACAGTGTATATGTACGTAGGTACGTCCAAGCGGATTTAGAAGTATTATGTGCGAGAGAAAAAAAACACACACCAAGCCCGCCTTTTCTCGTAAAATAAACATCTCCGCGGGAAATACGCCTAATGACAGCAAATTCGGGTGAAATTGACCTATTGTTGAATTGACCTATTGTTGATTTATTCCTTCAAATTTTGAAGAAAAAAAAAAATCTGATGGGGGGGGGGTGAAGTTAAGATTTTAAAAATCTATAGGTCTATTTTAAAATTAAATTGGGCAGTATGATGTAAAGTAAACCTGTGCATGAAGTATGATTAGTACCAATGTAACAAAAAAACACAAAACAAATTGATAACTAATCTGCACTTTCCATTAAAATAGTAGCCCCAATAACATAAGAAATAGCCCCATAAAATTCAAAAGTAGCCCCAAGGCAAAAAAAAAAGTAGCCCCTAAAAAAAAAAATTATTTCCTAGGCTGCGATACATGTACATGTATGTATTAGATATTTTGATGGTCTGCCACTGATTTCCGATGATTTTAGAGGAAATGTCCAAAAGAAATGCTAAATTGAGGCTACTGCTCAAAGTTATCTACACTGAAGCTCATCACATGTATAAAAAGTGTTAATTCAATTCACGCACACACACAGAGCTGTCTAATTATGGAATTCATATCCTGGCAGGGATATTGAGGAAAACAAGATTCACAGCAGCCTACATGTAGATCGACCTGCTAGTATCTTATATTTTATCAATAAATACAAAAGAACTATGACGAAAAATTGGGGGGGGGGGGGGGTTCGGGGGGCTTACCAAAACTACCAAATATATATATGGACTTTCAAGATAATCTTGAGTTTTAGTTATGATCAAAAGTAAATTCTGAAAGAATTGAATCTAACAAAACTATCAGCACATATCTACATGTATACATATGAATTAACAGCATAACTCTGAAAGAAAATGTGTAACTGCTGAAAAATAACCAAATTAACCAGGCATTCCGAGAAAAGTTGGGACTAGGCCCGTTTTGAAAGGCCATTTCCGGTATTCGTGTACACGGACATCCCAACTTCGGACTACATTGTATGTTCAGGCCACATACATTTACTTTGTTAACTTGTCACACTGTTCCATGTGTGCATACTGTGTTGGCAAATTTCAGGGTATGTGGTTTTCAGCAAGTTATTGATATTTTGTACACATTTGGCTAGCCTCAACATTACCACAACTTATAATATTACCTGGTGAGTAAATGATAATAATTCTGTGATTTTTATAAAAATGTTTTCTCACAACGAAGCTTCACCGAGTACTCACAATTGGCTAAAATGTAGTTTGACTTTAATGTATGTTCTGACTTAACACTCAATCCTGTCAAAGTAAAAAAGAAAGCATGTTGTAACTCATGCTAGGGATGGTACTACCATAAACACGGTCATAGCAAGGAGAAGCAGGACAAGAGATCATCCACTATAAGGTATCACATGTCAAACAGTATTCGATCTCCCGAATTAAATACCCTGAACTGAATATGACTAGTATGAATGTGTGTGGCTGTAATTGAATTGCAGCTGACCAATGTGAATGCACAGTGTTGCATTTCATCCCTGCAGAGCACATGATGCGAAGGAAAACGGCGGTACGGAAGGAGTAGGCAACGCCAAGAGAATCAAAAGGTAGACACTGATGATGCATGCGCTTGCAGCCTCGACCATTCTGTATGACATACAATAGGTTTTCAATTGCTCCAAGCATGCTTTGTTGCTGCCTTTGAAGACTGAAGCCTTTCAGTCAGTGAGTTCAGAATCTTGATGAAGACTTGCATGTTTCATGGTCGCAGTGTAAAAACTACCCCTTAGTTCATGGGAACTCTTTTTTGGATCTGCAGCTGAAAAAGCAACATTTACTTGCAATTGTTATGTATATCACTTGTTATATTTATATTTTCTTTTATTTTAACCAGAGATTTTGGAGCCTTCCAAAGATTAATCACTGACAGCTCCTGTGTATTCTTTCACTAGTTGACATGCAAACATATTATATGTTGCCTTATATGTATAGGTCCCTTGAGTACATGTAACCAACTGAAACAAAACAGACTGCCAGGGAAATAAAATGATTTGATGTGGAAGTTCCACTGCCTAAACTTGGTCTAATGATTGAGCTATACAGCTGTAGCTGTGCATTTTACAGCTCAATTATACACTATATGCCAACTGGAATAAGGTAGGCTTACATTTACATTTGAGGGCTATTTAGCAGGTACATTCCACATGAATGAATGCAAACAAGTCTTTCCCCTAGTGCATTTATCATATCCTCTTCTGTGCCATCAATGTGCCATCGTGTTTTTTTAACAATTACCACTGAACATTATTGAGTAATTTTTTCAAACTGTACTGCTTTGTTTCATTGTTAATTCAGGCATAAAATATCTTCCATAGAATGACAGAAAAGAACGCCATTGTTCAACAATGAAATTCTGGGGTGGGATTTGCTGCCCATGCACAGTGCAGAAGGGGATATGAGCATGATCCATAAATAAACAACAGTATACATGTTCTTACGGAAATGTTTACTTCCCATTCAAAACTTACACTATGGCTTAATAGCGATGAAATGTAATCACCAAAGGAGGAAAGAGAAAAAATGAAACAATTGATAGCGTAATATGAATAGTTTAAGTTTAAAAGGCTGATACCATTGAACCGATAACTATTACTACATGTACATGTAACATACATGTATTATTGTTCCCAAATCAGTCTTCTGAAATTTATGAGGAAAAGATATTGGGTATAGATACTGCGATGCCGCCGATCCAAGAATATTGGTGCTGAATGCTCAATTAGCATAAAATCAGTTAGAAGGAAACTGCAACATGTACATTCTCGCATATAACTTCAGGAAACCTAGTTATAGTTAACATTATTGTTATCGATCAAATAAGGCCACTCTATCCATGAGGCCTGGCAATATAGGCCTACATAAACCACTGCCTCCTGTTTAGATCAGCAAAGGTTAATATGATGACAAATATAATGCTATTTATAGAAACCCAAGTGGAGCTTTATACTCAGCATGCACTCAAATATGCATTGAATACTGACAGACACAAATAGAAACGGGCATGTATTACATGTACCTTTAAGTACATGAATATTCTCTAATGTCATTTCATACTTCACAGTAACCTTATACTGGACTCTGGAGAAACACAAGTCCAGAAAAATTCTGGTTGAATATAAGTGGTTAAGTGGTCACTTGGGCTGTAAGCTACTAAGCTTACTTGTATTTTGAAGAAGAACAGGAATTTCTCTCCACAATATCATAACTTTTGTTACTATCTAGTGTTGACCTTGGATAAATTTCTGTCCTCTACACAAATCTTCAAGCTCAGAATATAAAAGCCCATACATGTACATGCATGTAGATAATTTTCAGTTCCACTTTTTGAGCATGAAGTACAAACACCTGTAAAAAATCTCAGGGGCAGTATTCTGATTCTTTCTGAATTTTTTAAAATCTCTAATACTGTTGATCTGCACCATTAAAATAAAATTGGCATTAGGAAAAAACACAATAACAACAACTTGTGCCTTTGCAACCTTCAAATAGCCTAATTGTAGGCCTTCACTCTAAATTCAGCTTAGCATTGTATGGAAGCCAGACACAAATGGATTATTTGCTCATGAATTGTAGAATATTATTCATGCTTATCATACACATGCCTCTCATTAGATCAACTGCATGAACAAAAGGAAATGAAGAATAAACATTCTTTTGAGCAATAACAAACAAAACAACAAAATGTTCAGTGTTTAGTGTTTAAAATACAATACTGATACATGTATATGTATATTCAGTAGTCTTTTTGTAAAGTTAAACCATTATGAAATAACTTCATTCATGGGTACTTTTTCAGAGTCAGTAAGATACAGAGAGATGATTAGAGAAATATGAGTACCATACCGGTATAAGGAAACAAAAAGCAAACATTACCAAGGTGCTACAAAGTATCTGCCTGACATCCTGGGGCAACCCAAATTGACTATAAATTCACAAGTAGCACATTCTCAGTGAATCTTGGCCTGGCGTTGGCGTCGTTGTAGGGCAACCGATAGTGACTGTAACATAATTTACAAGCAGCACACTCTGTGTAATCTACGGCTGATGTTGCAGGGCTACCCAAATTGACTTTCATCTAGAAGCAGCGCATTCTCTGTCTAGGCATATGTAGGAAAACCACTGAGCATCACAAGGATTAATGAATTAAAAAACACTTTACCTGTACATATTTAAACATAATGGTTCACAAAAGAAATAGGAGACTACTTTCAATGATAAGTTGGGACAAATGAATTTGGTGTGTGCATGGCAAATAATTTCATTACTATACAATTCCCTGAATCATTTGTCTGATTAAGCAAGTGGCTATGAGAACAAAAATATCCTGCAGGAAAGTCATGTGACACAGCAGCTCTCAAGATTTATTGATCACTTCAACTCAAATGCTAATTAGAAATGTTCACTGTTGCAAAGTTACTCAGTCTTCTTGTGTGGGTATCCTGAAATCAGTTTGGGATAAAATCACTAAACCCTTTGTACTGTCTCTTTAAATTTCTGGGCTCCTACATTTCAATTTGATGGATTTGCCACACTCCTTTTTAGTCAACCAAATTATGACCTTTCCTCACTGCAGGTCAAGTGTAGGTCATGTGTATTCAGACCTCTACATGCAATATACATGCACCATCTATGAAATATTATGGAGTGCAAGTATTTGGAAAGACCATTCATTGCCTCTATATGATAGTGACTTGAGTTGTGTAAAAAGGGAGAGGAGGTTGAGATAGAGTTCCAGAGGAATCTGAAAGTACATTTTCAAATCTTGCAAAGGGTATATCCCATGTACAACTCCTAGAAATACATGTAAATAAATTCATTCTTGATTAGAAGTTAATTCTAACAAATTGTACAACTGCGAGTTACAGAATATGTACATGTACATGTAAGCTAAGCACAGACAGGTGACTGGATATGTGTTACTGTACATGTATATACAACATTACATCGTAGGTGTAAGGATTCGCCAACAGTAGTGTCCCCCCGCAGTGCAAACTTTGAACATGAAGTCAGGTTGGCACTACAAAATATCCTCACATTAAATGCATATTTGTGAGTAGCAAGTATAGACTAAGCAACATGATCCCTTCATGTACATGTAACATGGCAAGGGACATTTACATGTGTACAAACTCTACAGTACACATATGCTATGTATCTGTACATGTCTAGGAACACTGAAGGGAAGAACGTCGACACAAAAAAGGATGTCCCAACGCACAGAGCTATAAGATTCAAAAATTGACTTTTGAAACGCAATCAAAATCTCACTATTCTGGGTGAGGAGTCTGAGGACCACCAGTCCACATACATTTATAGCGGTCATCCACACTGGGCATAGATTCCTGGGTCAAAACTGAAATCTTACATTCTTTCCAAGGATAAAAGATAATACACATAGTACACAGGCAGCCCCTCTGCAGTGTAAAAAATACTTTTTGGTTCACAAGAGCTCTTTTTGGCTTAGTTGTTGTAAAAGTGCAATTTTCTCAAAGCGATTTTTAATTTTTGAAATCATTTTTCTACTAGAGCTCTTTTTCACTCTACCAGAGCTCTTTTGGAGCTTTCTAGAGATAAATTTCTCCAATGTATATTTTCACTGCTCCTCTGTGATCTCCAGATTAATTCCAGATAATACCTTCAACAGTGCCCCTCAAAACTGTCAATATTTGTATGAAATTACATAAAAATGTTCATTTTGTAATTAATCTTGACTATTAAAGGGGAAGTCCACCCTGATTACAAGTTGGTTTTAAGTAAAGAAACAGATCAGTGAAGGTTTGAGCAAAATACAATAAGAAGCAGGAAAGTTATAAATTTTTGAAATTATAATCAATCAAACACAAATTGGCAACACCGTGACGTATCTTGCGAGATCCTCTCCCATTTGCCCTGTACCCCCAAAATCATTAATTTCCATTTTCTCAATAGAAAATATTCAATCATACATGTACATGCATCTTACATGTAGATACATGTATATACATGCATTCATTGTTCATACATGTATGTACATGTATTTACAAAAAATCTGTATGAAAAAAATGTATTCCTTTATCAAAACTAAGAAAATTAAAAAAATTCTGAAATATTCTGTACTAAGCAAATGGGAGTGAAGCTCACAAGATACGTGAGAGTTGGCAATTTGTGTATGATTGATTATAACTTTAAAAATTCATAACGTTCTTATTTCCTATCGGATTTTGCTCAAACTTTCACTGATCTGTTTCTCTCATTTTTCTGCCTTTATTGAAATCAACTACAATACCAGGGTGGACTTTCCCCTTCAAATGGTGCAACAATTCACTTACTTTACAATCAAATTTTATTCTAAATACAATTTACAATTATGTAGTGATCCAAACAACACCGTTCAACTGCTCAAAATTAGCTTTCACTTACAAATAAGACTTTACCTGGGTAAATGGCAAAATAAGTGATAAAAGCAGACGGGTAATGTGTGTAGCAGTGCATATATAGAGACAGCTGTTTTACCATTAGGCATTATCCTCCACGGCCCCATCAAGAATTGATAATAATTCAGTGTCATTACTCATACCTTTTACCACGGCATATCAAGCCAGTAGAAGTGGGCTAAAGATGATGCCTGGATGGGTTTCACCAATTCTCTGCTGCACTGCTTTATTACATTATGACAGACTATTTTTGATGTTTGCCAGACTAAGAGCCCAAGGAACGTGCAAATTTAAAGATCTTTAATTGAATGACCCTCTTTACAGTACCTGCATATGATGTTTATTTTTAATACCCAATAAAATTAAAAGAAACACAAATATTTGTTTGTAGCTTTGTAGCTTAGCGAAACGTGAAGGCAGGTAAAAATGTGGCAAAGATGCATACAGTATGACATAATTAATCAGAATCATAATTTTATTCTATTGAGGCAGAACCAAAGTATTAGGATTTAGAATTAGTATTTAACTGTATGAACACTTTTAAACAAAATAATATGAAAACTTTTATTCATTTAAGTCTGGTTGTGATTTTACATGTAGATGCACAGACAAAACTAGCAATTTTGCTCTTTGCGTTTTTCCTGCGTCTTTACGTGCCATTGCGTTTCGCAAAGCTACATGTACCTTAGAATACTTGTTGTTCCACCTAGTTCCAATGAACTACAGTAGGACATGTGAAAGTCAAGTACCTGTACCGGACACAGTTTCAATACTCAGTGAAGTAGATCAAAAATAGAACATTGAGAGGCATCCAAAACTAAATCAGCTAAAAATATGTTCAATTTCTCTCAATTCTGAGAGTCCATAGTGAGGAGCTCTCATCTTTCAGCAAAACCAAAGGGAGGGCAGGGGTGATTTCCCTTTCTTGTCATAACTTTGGTAAGACATACATGTAATCCTCAATTACAAAGTCCCTTGGATAAGATGTTAAGTAGTAGATAGCTGGCTGCTTATCTCTAAACATACATGTACACTTGGTTTTTTAGCAGTCACGTGAAATAACAGTAACATCTAATATTCTGTCCACAAACATAAGTATATTATTTCATGCTTCCCTTTTGTGCCATGGGCCGCAAATTTTAGCTTTGAACAATGCGTTTGGATTTAGGTCTGCAATTTTTCTTTAAAAAACAAACTATTTTGTGAAGTGTACACGCATGAAACAGATTTTACGCCCAATTATCAATAAAACAAATATTGTAAGAAAAAATCTCACTCTTGCAAGTTACGAGTTCATTTATGACAACTGTCCAAAAATATGGTGGCCCAGAAAAGGTTTATATGGAGAAAATAGTAGCATTGGCTGCCTACTCCCCCCCCCCCCTTTTTGGTTCTTTTGAACATATTGGCCTACAATAAACTGTCAGACAAAAATGTACACTTGGCAAATGTAAAGTATGCCTACAACGCCCTCCCCCCTTCCCTGTAGTACAGAGATAGATATTGGCATGTAATATGTCTGAAGCAGTCAAAACTAGATAATATTTGAGATCAACGTTCATGAAGGGATTTGAGACTTGAGGACTCTATTGAGAATACATGTGTTTCTCACTTTCTCCCCTCTACAGGATTGACTAGTCTGGCCTCCTCAACGATTGATTGTTACACTACTCTCCCTGGCTTGGCTGAGAATTATTGATCTCCAGTGACACTAAATAAAGGCAATAAATAAAGCTTGGGCACAACAGAAAGCCTGCCTTCTTCAACACCCTGCATGCTATATTTGTGCGAGATTGTTTGAGCATGAAAGCACACGCATTGTTACGGGGATCTGCAAAGCGTTTCGCTCTGGTGGTTCAACTGTGTGGAAATGATTACGGATATAAAAAGGATATGATAAACATTTATTCACCTCAGTGAATTACAGGGAGGGGATACAAATGGAATAAACATTGGAAAATCTTGAGGGATATAACAGGGCAAGTATTCTAAAAAAATATATGTACTTTTACATTTTACATGTACCAGGTTTAGAATATCATGCCACATGTAGGGCAAACTTAAAGAATCTTATGCACTCTGTAAATGCTTTTGACTTTTTTTCATAAAGATATGACTAGGCAAATTAAATTTCATGCATAGTTTCTTGTCCAAAATTTGTGAAAACAAGGAGGGAGTACCATGGCATAAAATTGCTATTAGAATCAAGTTCAACACATGTTTTTCTTAATATAATCTAATGAGTACATGTAGCAGTCCCACTGAGGCACAAAATAAGGTGACATGGCACTATTAATGATTAATGTTAGCTCATTGTCTAGATGTTCCCAGATTATTCTCAATTTTATATGGCCTTAGTATGCAAAAAGCTTTGAACAAAGACACACTGAAGCTTGCATCTTGCACTCATCATCCATGTAGCAAACCGAAAGAATGAACAGAAAGCTGATATCAAACATTGATATTTCAAGCTCTGTTACCAGCCATTAAATCATTCTTTCAAAACAGGCCAAAAATATCAGTGTCCTACATACATGTATATGTAACAAACTTCAAGATAATTCTGGTACTAGTGGAATTTCATTATGAGAAAAACTGGCTCAGATTAATTCTGGATTGTTCATCATGCAGTAGGTTGATCGTTTAGACCAGCAAATATAAACAATTAAAAACCTGATGGAAATCATGTTCACTGAAAAACATTACTCACATTCAGACATGAACATGTAGAAGACCACTTGTTATGCATGTGTGCAGGGACGAATAGCACAATTTTTTATGTCTTGTTGTCATTACTCAGTTATCATTTATTTTCTACAAAAATAATTTGGCATACATGTGTCATTCATTTGTAGTTTTGAACATACAGTTGAAAATCACTTTGACTCTGTGATAATTCAAATTTTGTCATTTGCAGAAATCAATGTCACCTTTAACCCTTTCGAGACAACTGACCACATTTTGTGGTTTGGCTCAATAACTTTTGATTCAGAGCCCTGAAAAATATACCAGATACATGAGTAGAAAGAGCAAAAATTTCTGCCCACACTATGTCAAATTTTGTTACATGACCATATTGCGTTTGATCCCAGGAATTTTAAAAAGGAGAATAAGCTTTAAAATCCTTAAATTGGCAACACATTGAGAGTATCAAAATCATTGTTTTTTATCGAAATTGGCAACTTTTTCAACTTTTTGACAATTCTTTTAACCATGTATATTGTTTTCAAAGACATTACCCCTTATTAAAATCTTGTAGCACTAAAAGAAAAATATTATTGTTGCCAATTTGAAGAACAAAATGTGATCAATTTAGCCCTTAAATAATTCTTGTCCTGAATGGGTTAAGCAAAATTTGGCAAGTAAGAATTTTTTAAATATGAAACTTGAAAAGTGCTACTTTCCAAACTTCAATCCCTCTCCACTCATACAATGTACATTTACGTAATATCTTCTGGCAGTATGGACAGTAAGAATAAAGTGTCTTTAAGCTAAGACTAAGACCCCTAAATGAAGAACATGTACAACTGAAGGTAGCAGTTTAAAGCAAACCCTTCATTGTGTTCTACTGATCCATTGAGGCTTTGTACAAGATAATGAGAATAACTCCCTCAAAAGCTGCTGGATTGGGCAGAATTTAGTTTATGATTAATTACTAGATGATAGAAAGTGTAAACTATTACTGTATTGACACCACTGTGTAAAAAGACATACAAAGGGCCACTATTACCCAGTTTCCATTATAGGTCTACACAGTGGCGGATCTACATACATATGTAGGGGGAAAACTGGCCCGTGCCCCCTCTTTTGAAACCCAACTGGCATACCTTAAGTACACAATGAAAAAAAAAATCCCCCTTAATTGTGTACTTTTCCGGCTCTGTGCCCCCTCTTTTACAAAATCCTGGATCCGCCCCTGGGTCTACAGGACTACACAAATACATTTGGCATTAAAATGTATTTCTAGTCACATTTGGAATATGAGGGCATTTAAGAGGCAAAACTTTTCATGGGACATTGCTTCTAAAATATCTTTTGATTCTTTTCACATATGAATAAAAAGAATGAAACAATAGCAATCAACTTTACCTTCACCAAATCTCAACCTTCATTCTAACTTCACAGACATTTTATGCTAAAGCATCAACTACATGTACATGTACTGTAGTATTCTACAAGTAACAAGTTGCTTTTACTTGCTAAGTGCTTATAAGGTACTTGCAATATCTCTCTACAGAAATCATATTTGAAGTAAATACAGTGTATTAAGATATCATGTACACAGAGCAAAAAAACCTACATGTATCTTATCCAATACCTGATGATAAATTTAACTTGTTTCCAACTAACTCAAACAGGATGCAAAATTTGTAGAAAAAGGGAGAGAGGAAACAAGGCAGGCAATCTTACAAGATGCAAAAAAAAAAAAAAAATACAACAAAACAACAAAAACTGCACTAAAAAAGAAGAAGAAGAAATTTGCAGGGAAAATATATACAATGTACTGCCTGGACATGTAAGCACAGAGAGACAGGCAGACTTGATGAGCATGCTAAAGACCCTATTTCAGTATTTGATCACTCAGAAAAGATTACTTTGCAAGAGATCCGTAACAGGATCATGTCAACAGCCGATGGTGAGACGAGCATGATTATTACACACACAACTACATCTCACACATATATGTCCATTGTATGTATGGTTACACTGTACAGGTATGCACCATATTATTTGCTCAAACATCTTACATGTTAGCAGAATATTCTCGGTTGCATTAACGGTTGCAATTACTATACATGTATATATACACATGCAGGCCTATCTACACAGTAATTGTTCTTTGCTCAAGTTCCTAGCCTGTATTAGTTTGTTTGCTCTTAAAAACAATTATTTCCTGAAATGATTCAGCCAAGAAAGCTAGCACTAATATATTTAGTCATGCATGCATGCATGTCGACAAGGTACATGTAACACCCCTGTTCAGACTTCTGAGTTTATTGTATACCTATACAATAAGTAATTAATGTTTTAAAGTCTGAATGTTGTATAATGAAACGCTGTATAGCAAAATGCACATTTGAGCATAGTTTTGAAAGAAAATTCAGTTAAGAATAAGCATCTCCTTCACGTATGCGCACCGCTGGTATTAGCAGAGCGCGGTCATTTTGTGACCTAAATTTCACTTTTTCGCGCGGGGGCACGTTCTTCTCGTCTTTTCATCTTATGCATATTCATTTTCTCCCTGTCCAGCTGTCGAATGAAAATTGAGGTTTTCAATCGTACTTCTAGATTCAGTAAATCAAGCTCGTTCCAAACATATATAATTTGCCATTATTTAATGTTATTAAAATACAAAAATTGGCTTAAAAATAACCTTATTTGTCATATAATCGATTCATTTTGATTGTTTATCATCCACTCTTCAAATTGTTCATTTGGTGTTACAAGTCTTATTCGCTAGTTTTTTATTATTAGCCCCCAAAGTCGAGGTAGTTTCACCAACTTTCCTCTTTATTTTGACCTTCATCCGGAAATTCGTCGAAAATTACGCAATACGGATCCAAATTGCAGTGTGTGAGGTGATATTTCATGTTTTGGGGTATTGTTAACGATTTAATAACAATGTTACGTCGATTTGACTTTATTTCGGTGGATTTCGATGAGTTTGAAATCACAGCAAAAGCAGCAATCCCCCATTTCTATCGAGACGTGGATTAGCCATACGCCGTCTGCATTGGGGTAGCAGAAGTCCAATTTCCCATAGCGAGCGCTGCGTTTCATGCAGGATTCCGAGTCATGGACAATAAACAAGCATCAACCTCGATATAAATTCCCACTAAAATCTCATTTAAATTAGTTATGACATTATTTATCCAAGCTTCATGTCATGGAAATGTAATGATTCGATTTTTGAAATGGTTTCGATCTAAAACTCCTAAAATTATGAGAAATAAGTTGATTTGTGGCAACCTCAGATGATTTTGACCGTGTTTTTGTCAGAGCAGTGCATTATGTATGGAGCAGTGGGACGTGGCACATTTTTGGATACAAGTAGCTTGAAATTTCCTTTTTTCTCAAAATCAAACCAATGTATCACCTGAAACATATACAAAATCGAATTATTACATTTTAAAGAATCTGAATATGGAGGAATCATGATGTAACTCATTTAAATGGAATTTTAGTATAAATTTATATCCGAGGTTGATGCTTGTTTATTGTTGATGACTCGGAATCCTGCATGAAACGCAGCGCTCGCTACGGGAAATTGGACTTCTGCTACCCCATTGTAGGCGGCGTACGGCTTACCCACGTCTCGTTAGAAATGGGGGATTGCTGCTTTTGCTGTGATTTCAAACTCATCAAATTCCACCGAAATAAAGTCAAATCGACGTAACATTGTTATTAAATCGTTAACAATATCCCAAAACATGAAATATAACCTCACATACTGCTAGTTGGATCCGTATTGCGTAATTTTCGACGAATTCCCGGATGAAGGTCAAAATAAAGAGGAAAGTAGATGAAACTAGCTTGACTTTGGGGGCTAATAAAAAAAAAACTAGCGAATAAGACTTGTAACACCAAATGAACAATTTGAAGAGTGGATGATAAACAATCAAAATAAATATATGTCGATACCTTGAAAACTGTAGAAAAATCACCATGGAAACCACAATTAAGCCATGATTTTATGAATCGATTATATGATAAATAAGGTTATTTTAAAGCCAATTTTTTTGTATTTTAATGACATTAAATAATAGCAAATTATATATGTTTGGAACGAGCTTGATTTACTGAATCTAGAAGTACGATTGAGAACCCCAATTTTCATTCGACAGCTGGACGGGGAAGAAATGAATATGCATAAGATGAGAAGACGGGAAGAACGTACCCACGCGCGAAAAGGTGAAATTTAGGCACTGATATCTCTATGGAAATGTCACAAAATGGCCGCGCGCTGCTATTTCCACAAAGTACGTGCGTTTTTGGAGCGGTGCGCATACGTGCCTTGTAGTCTGAACATTATATATACAAAAACAGGATACATGTAAGTGGGCGGGGCTTATCATGTGTGTGTGTGTGTGTCTGTGAGTGCACTGATGAGACCAATTACATGTTGTAGCTGCAATTTTGTGTGCTTTATCACTGTCCATGACATAATCTGATATAATTATAAAACATATCAGCTGACTTCCCCAAAACTAGTGTCTTATACTAAGTGTTAAAAAAAAAAAAAAAAAAGGTGGACACTTCTGATCATTAATAACTCAGAAATTATACCTCGTATCAGACTGAGGTTTTTACATTGTAAAGTTGAAGGATGTAAAATTTATTGGGAGCAAGTTTCATCACATTTCTCAGAATACTCTTTTTGAAATATTGCTCTGAATATTTAAAAAGATTTTTCACTTTTGGAAATATCAGGACCACAAAATCTGTGTATATCAGCAATTAATAGACCGGTTCGGTAATGTATTTAAATTTTATGCATACCTTTCAAACAAAGGTTGTTCTTGACAACCTGAAAACTTGGCTGAGGCTTGCCGGACATAGCAACAAGTAATGTATGCAAACTGGATTCCACGCATTGAGGCGCAATTAAAAAGCAGGTTAATGGAACAGCTTGTCACTACATATAGGTGCTCAGAGAAGAAATGTGCATAGATTTGTATACATGTACATTACAGAACCGGTCTATTCAGAACACAACAATCTCCATTGTGTGTTGCAGCTGTCATTTCTGCCTACATGTAACTTTAGCTGTCCAGTGTCATTAGCTACGTCCATACGGGACTTGTGGTTTCGAAACTTTAAGTTAGCAAAACTTTAAGTTAACAAAACCATGACCCTCTAACCGCAACGAGGGTTCACACGAGCTTGAAACAACGAGCTGAAACTACAAGCTGAGTGACTGTCGTGGTTAACCTCAGAAGTAGATACTACCGAATGTGTGTACAGTACACACACAGTTCCTGTGTTCATAATTCTTGCGAAGGGTAAGACCCGGAAATTCAAAATGAACAGCGAGGTCACCGCGAACTACAAGCTTGCAAAACTTAAAGTTTATTCCGTTCACATGGCCTGAAACTTTGACGGCGGACCACCCACTGCTCGTGGTTTCGGCCTTAACCACAAGCTCGCTTGTGGTTCTAAAACTACAAGTAAACTTAAAGTTTCGAAACTACAAGTCCGTTCATACGGTCTGAAACTACAAGATAACTACAAGTTAAATTACAGTTTTGAAACTACAAGCGAAACTTAAAGTTTAGCTCCCATCGTGTGAACGTAACTATTAATGATTCATGACTGGATTAAAAAGGTGCTCTGGAATTTCAATCACAATTGCTCTTTTCTCCTTGTTATAGCATGAGGTTGAATCATTTGAATGACTCAAAAACATGCATTCAAGCAATGTCAAGCATTAGGGAGATGAGAGTTATCACTGGTCAGTTCTCTGTCTTCACCTGTTAACTGACTCTGACAGACCTTGGTTCAATACATTGGAGTTGGGGGGTCAAGTCCTCTGGTTGGCAAGGTTACAAGTTCGGTCCCCAAATATTAAAAAAATTATGTACATGTATCATAACAGCTGAACAGAAGTTTACCCTGAGGCAGTACAAGTACCTTCCCTTCCAGCACAAAGCCTGATTTGCACTGTGCATTGCATCCCCTTACATGATATCATTACTGTCAGGATGAACAGTGTTAGAATTTCAGCATTGCTTCTCTCTAAAGGATATCAATTTGCAAAAAGTATTCTTTTCTGCATAAAATTTAGAGCTTACACATGGGTGTTCTAATCTTTCTACTGACAAATATATCTCTCTTTCTCAAAACTCAATGAATTTCTGCTTCTAAAAATATCAATAAATGAATTAGTGCTAAATTAAGTGTAATACATTTGTGAATTAGTCTGTGATTTCAATAATGAAATGGTTAAACAACTTTTTCACAAGTACCTGAAATGTGCAATGCCACCACCTTTTAACTTTTCAGATGGACTGAACCATTTGTTAATTAAAGATTAAATATCTGTTCATCCAGTAACATCCCTGTATTTATAAAGATGTACTTTGATACAGGAAAGATAATATTCATAGGATGTACATATGTAGAATTTGTGCCAAAGATAAACTGGAAAGGAAAGACCTTAAGTTGTAGAGAGAGATGTTTTCTACTAAAACAAAGAGATGCTCAAATAGCAGGCTGTATTTATGGTAGAGCAATTAAACATTTAATGGGTAAATCCCATCATTAAATTACCAATGCCCACCAATGGAGCATGTTGCCCTTCTTCATGCAGACAATAGGGTACTTAGCTGAATTAAACAATACAAATTACTAGCTAACAGGTGATGCTTCTGGGTTTCTGCTCTGCTACACCCACTGAACTCACTCCCTCTGGAAATACTCTAATGACCGTCTGCCTGTGAGGTATGTCAACAATACCCTGTTCAGTGATACACACGCTCTACATCTACACAGACATGCAGTAATACACTTCAGTGTGTGCATTCACTTTGGGGTATGGCTTGTGTGTATATGTGTGTGATGTGTGTACAAACATAGCCACATTGTTGAAACTGAGCTGGCAAGATACCATCATAAATGGCCTTGTGAACTCTATAAAGCTCTATTTCATATTGAATAAATGAATTAATGATTGCTATAAACTAGTTTTGCTCATAGGTATAGTGAGAGAGAAGCTAAACTGGTCAGCTAAAGGCTACCCATCATTCCAAATATTTCATTTTCTTTCAACATTCAAGGAAACATCACTTCAACCTCAGTGTGACTTCTATCACGAACAATTAACTAATGAAAAGTCATATCATTATTTGGTTCCATCTCACAGCACTATGAGATATGAAATTCCAGATACAATTACCTAAATTCAACACGAGTGGAAGGTAGGGGTAAGGAAGGCATTGTTGGAAGTCAATTGTCCATGACACTTCTGCATCAATCAGGAGATAGGCATGTCCCTTGCCACACTCAAATTGATTTATTCCAAACAAAGGATCTACATACTGTCCATGTCGATGATAGCCCGTGGATAACATTTCTATGTCACTGCACATATAATACATCAGGGAAGATTTGTCAGTAGTGAAACAGCAAGATTAAGTGTGCCAAAAAAAAAAAAATCTTTTTTATTCACTGGGGCTTTTTCAGATATTTAGCAAATGTGACAGTTCTAATGCATTTCATTGTTTTTATCCTACAGGTACCATATCTAACTGACCCCCCCCCCCAGGTACATGTAGATTTTAAGTTATTTAAGTTCTGTAGTATAGTCTAATACCTGTGATGACGTTGTGAGGTTTCTCTGAATAATTCTAATTTCTAAACTACTGTACACTCATAGCCGAGGCTTATAAAAGAGTAAAAGACAGCTTTAGATATACGTCATACATTTGAAAGGTTTCTCTGAGCTGTTGAATAAATGAATATAAAATTGCAAATTTGTACATGTACAATCATAAATGGGCAGGATAACAAAGTCACATTTGGTAGAAACAGTCTGCATTTAAAAAAAGGATTGTAGGGTTATTAAATAAGTCCATTTCATCATGATAGAATCATATAGGTCTACCGGTACTAGTACATGTTAGTGCATTTATAAAAATAACATGACATTTAGGCCAACACTTCCATGTTTGTGCATATTTTGTAAAACAGACAAGGATAATGTACAATGAACATGTACATGTACATGTACATGTACATGTAAGTAGGCTCTATAGCAGGTTTCTGCCATTTTCACTACTGTTTGTCTTGGAATCTGCATTTCCTGAAAGAACACTCAGGAGAATGTGTATCAAGAGATGTAATGTAGGCTCACATGCATGCCTCAGGTGCCATTCTTTTGGTGCAGTCTGTTTGAAATTGGCATATTAATTCGCTACAAGAACCCACAAGAACCTAAGAAATGCACTATATGTACAAGCAAATATCTGACTTCAGGTACAGGCATTTCATGTACAGCCTCTGTGTAGACTAAAGAAAAAAAAAAGAACTTTTGTTGACAGTATACAAAGAGGGTTGTATCACATATTCCAGCAAGGATTACTCAGCAGTCAATATTCTACAAATATCCCCCTCAAGGCCAGTCAATATATAACTATCTACATAACAACTACTGTACCTAACCCTAACCCCAAACCTAACCTAAAACCCAATTGCAACCCTCACTCTAATCTGTATCTTTGAAAATATTAAGCCCAGTGCAACTACTGTTGGAGCATACATGTCAGAGCTCCTACAAAGAGAGACCTGAGGGAGATCAATGACCACAATGCTATCTTTCATTCATCCGATCATCATTGTTCAAGGATAACAACTTGTCAGGATCAAGAGCCATCAGCCAACACAGGACATGTCTAACGCCCAGTCTAACGTTCAGTCGGTTCAGAGTCATGTACAGTGTATGCACATGATAAGCCCACCGCACACTATACGATCGACCATGATCCGATTTTGGACATAAAATGCAATAGCATTAAATATAAATGTAGGCATTTTAACAAATAATAACTACCTGATTAAGATTCTGAACAATAATATGAATACTCAACATAGGAAATTGGTACGATGTCAGCCTTATATCCGGAATAAGGGCCAAATCAGTTTCAAATTGTAGACAATCGCAGGAATGGTCAGACATCACTATGATTCGGAGCCAATTTGGCCTTTCCTCTGACAAGAAGGCTCGTAATACATGTAGGTCATAATTTCGATTTACTATCTATGTAACTATTCAGAACCTCAATCAAACATATTTTATGTATTTAACTGTTTATATCTAATGCTATTACATTTTCTTTCAAAATTGGATTGTAGACCGATCATATATGTGTGCGGTGGGCTTTAATGTGGCTAAAACAAAATTACTACAGCCAACATTACATTGTATGTAACTGTAGGCATATCTGCATTTCTTGGTGTACGTACACTCACATGTTCATTTGTAACTGATCTTTGTCAATACATAATATACATGCAGACCAGTATAGTCCCTAACAGAGCTTTTTCGTGAATTGTGTCAACTGAATTTACATGTACCTGTACATGTACACTGTAAGTGTCAATGTGTAAAAACAATACACTACATACATGTATAGGAGTGATGAAGACAAGGAAAGGGCTCACAGGGGGATAAATTGGCCAAAGAAAATTTCAACTTGTTCTTGAGAACATCCAAACATGTACAGTACATACATGTACATGTAGGCCTAACCGTCAAAATCATCTTTCATACCATGTGACTGTAGTACATACATGTACACATTAAGCAAATCAAGACACCTACATGATGTAGACAAACAAATGCAAGAAATGATTAGCTTACACAATTTGAATGACAAGCAGTAACACATAAGACTTGTGTGTAGGCATAAATGAATGAAGAACACATGTATACAACTATACAGGGTACGTATTATCTTTTAAGATCATTAATCTATCAAACATTCAAGAACACTCCATGTAATGATGTCTGTACATGTACAAATTACAAGTACATCAGTACCAGCGTCTGAAAATACACGGGGGCGACGGGCGATTTCGCCCTCGTCGGCCCCCATATCGCCCCAATAAATGCTGGAAAACCTGTATTTTGGGGCGACCGTTTTCATATGAGTCAAACCCATCAATGATTCGAAAGAAAATCACTACTATGCTCAAAAAGCAGCTAAATTCAACCTTTTATCTCGTTGTTGACTCGGAGCTTAGTACATCCCGAATGTGTAGCATCGTGAGCGCTAGACCAAATGACAATATAGCTAGATACACTGAAACTGAAGATAGGGCTTTTCTCACGCATAATACAGTAACTACACGCATTCTATATCAGGGTTGTATAAATTCATCGAGAGCTTCATTTCACTTAGTCTTTGCACGACACCTTTTGTGAAAATTTCCTTTCCGAAAAGCAATATCACTGTTACAATGATAGGTCTAAAATTACCATCATCCGTGTAATGAGACTATCACTAGATCTACGACCGGATACACCACACAGAGATATTGTCCCTTACCACATTAAGTCCGTAGTCACCTCAAAAAAATCAATCTGTAAAGCCAAAGCCTGCCTAAAAAATGCGGAATTAGTGCCATTTTTTCAAAGCACGCGGGGGCTTAAGTTGGGTTGTGAGAAACAGAGTCACCGAAAACGCTCTACAAATCAAGAAATCGGTAGATTTATGACGGGGTTTTCTACTTATCGCGCGCGAGATCGATGCTCATCGAGTGAGATGGTATCCACGAAAAACAAATTGGAAAAGAAAAATCGCCCGGAACTGTGCGCATTCACAGTGTATATGTACCTACGTACGTCCTAGCGGACTTAGAGTATTATGTGCGAGAGAAAAAAAAAACAACAAAACACGCACACACACACCCTCACACACACATCAAGCCCGCCTTTTTGCGTAAAATAAACATCTCTGCGGGAAATACGCCTGACAGCAAATTCGGGTGAAATTGACCTATTGTTGATTTATTCCTTCAGATTAAAAAAAAAAAAAAAAAAAAAAAAATCTGTGGTGGGGGGGGGGGGCGGGGGGGGGGGGGGGGGGTTAAGTTAAAATTTTTAAAATCTATATTTTAAAAATAAAATTGGGCAGTATGACGTAAAGTAAACCTTTTAATATGTACATGTAGGCCTACATAGTGGACTACATGAACATGCTTTAATAGAGAGAAGGTTGGGCTCCGGTGACATGAAAGCAACTGTGGTGAGCATTTTTTTCTAATTTTGGTTTCATCATTCATGTGAAAGAATTTCCATTTAAAACATGTGTGATGTTTTGGAGGCCTGAAAACAATCCTGATTTTGCACAAAAAGAAAATTAAATGTGTAATTTAGGAGGCGAGTTGGCTCAGTCGGTAAAGTGTCTGCCTGTCGAACCAAAGATCATGGGTTCGAATCCACCCCTGGCGGATGACTGAAGCCTGCGTTGTGTGTTAACGTGCCCCTCCCTTGTTTCATACACGCAGCAAGAGGCTACATGTATGTTACAGTGGAAAACACTCCGTCCCTCGGATAGGACGTTAACTGGAGGCCCCTTTTAGAGGAAAGTCACCACCTTTGCACGTTAAGAACCCACTGCACTATTCGAATAAGAGTAGGGGGAAACCCCGGTGTAGTGGTACACCTGCACATCCCAATCAGTTATATCGGGAGGAGAGACCTAAGGGTTACAGTCAGTGTAAAAATTAAAATTTCTTTCACGAGGGCTACTTAGAAGTCCACCTATTGTGTTCAGAGATTTTAATGCACTACAACCCATGGGCAGAAATATTATTTGACGGTGGCTCTTTTTTCATTTACGGTGGCTTTTTCAAGAGTTTCAGGGGCTAATCGCCCTTAGCCCCCGCTTATTTTTTTCACTGGTTACAGTGATTCAGTTCGCTTTTCCCCTCCCAGGCACAGGTGACACCAAATACTTAATAACTTAATAATAATTTCAGGACCTTTGTTAAAAACTTTCTCTGGCCTCCGTTCAAATTCTTGTGTTCACATGGCCACGTAATTGTCACTGTCTTGGGCACAAGTACATGTACATGTATGTCCCAGTGAACTGTACAAATGAAGTAGGGCAATTCCAAGCATTACAGAATGACATTCACAAAATATTTTCAAGTTTGAAAGAAGAATATTATGAAAATCATATAGAATATTTTCAAATTGATAGTGCAATACATAAACCAATACGAGGTACTTTCACAACTGTCGAGTTTCATGTCAACCCTTCATCAAATTTATGAAATATCAACTATCATATTGCTTTGTTACGGAATGACACAAAAAGGACATGACTTTTCAACCAGAATAAACTCAAACCCTGTGAACTTTGAATGTATATATATGCATCCGGTTCAAGATTACTGTGGCATTCTGTAGTATGTTACATGTAGCTTTGATATGACACCATGTTCCTAGAAATCTGTTGGAAAATACATGTATTCATGAAATATGATGCAAAATATGAAATGAAGCAGCGTTACGGAATGACCGTTATGGAGTGACTTCTGAAAGTCAATGGGAAATAGTGTATAAAAGTCATACATATTATGTAAATACATATAAGTAGTAAAAACAGTTTGAAACATAGATTGAGCAAACAATTTGATAATTTTGATGACCAAAGATATCTGTCTTAAAAATAGCTCTATTAGTTTTTATTAATCTACTACAGTACATGTATGTTATGCAAATCTTTTTCATAAATTCATATTTTTGTTAATTCTGAAGAGTATTCACTTGTGTAAAATGCTTCAGGTAAGTTTAAAAGACATTCAAATATACTTTAAATACTTTTCATTACATTCCATTTTATAATGCATGTATTTCATTGTGTTATGGATTTCTTATGTATTCTATTGTTTTTTTTTCATTATTCATGAAATTCATCATATGATTCGTTTTATTTGATACTATCATCTAGATCAATATTTACATCTACATGTAAACTACAGGACAAAGAGGAAAGAAATACATTTCATTAATAAATGGAATAAGAAAACACAATTTTCCCATTTGTTTTGTATACAAAACCAAAAATATCCAAATTATTAAATTTTATATCATTTTCATACTAAAAAAAGATCTCATCATGTCTATCTTAATTGATAACTGCCTGATATATTAAGCTGAACTAATGTATAGGTTCAGGGTTTAATTAATTTACACAAAACTGAATTTAATGTCATTCTGTAACATTATTTTGTAACGGAATGACATAATTAATCATATGATATGTGAAACAAATGGCTCAAAATCGTAGCAGATGGAAAGACTTTTGCTCTAGAAGTTAATTGGGTCACTAAACCTGTCACTTGACAGACCACCATTGATGATCATAATTCTTATGTAAAATATTTCTTCAAACCAAAACCAAATGATTTTGTAGGTATTTGGTACCTTGATTTATCTATCAACTTTCATAATAAAAATAATAGTCCTTTTTGGAAATAAGTTGAAATTATGTGTCTTGGGCATTACGGAATGAGAGTTTTTTTGAGTTATAGTTTCCAAGGTTACTTAATGTAAAGTATGAGAGATTATGCAGAACAGAAACTAATAATACTATTCTTAGTTATTACATGTATGTTACTTAAACTTTGTGTATCAATTGTATTTCAGCAAACAAGTCATATTAGTATGACCTTTACTCTTCTTTTACAATTTATCATATTCGGTGTCAATTATTGATTTAAAAAATATGTTAATCATTTATGCAAATTTTCAGTATTCGTAAGTGTGAAAATATCTAAATTTTATCAGATTATGAAAATTTGGATATTTACAATTAATTTGATGCCTGATTTGATATGATCAGACAGGTTTGAAATTTTGGGGTTCTGTTCATGTCCTGTTTTGCTTGGAATTGCCCTGTAGTATAATGGAATAAAGTGCAGATACACGTAATTGCATGTCTTGGCTCAGTGAACATTTACGAACAACCGTAGTACAATGCAAATGACCAATGCATCACACAAAATCTATGTAACATTTGGATACAATGTAAAACTATTTTGCACATCACTGTTTTCATTGACAGTGCAGAAAGCAAGAGTGTATTCAGCAAGTTTTGTTCCTATAATTTTCATTACCAGAACTCAACTTGACCTTTAAAACCTTTTCATTACAGGAATTATTTAAGAGCTAAATTTATCACATTTTGTTCTTCAAAATTTCAAATTGGCAAAAATAATAAATTTCTTTTAGTACTACATGGTTCTAATAAGGTGCAATGTCTTTATAAACAATAAACATGGTTACAAACTTTGTCGAAAAGTTGAAAAATTTTGATATACGACGATTTCGAACCTCGCAATGTGTTGCCAATTCAAGGATTTTAAAGCTTATTCTTGTTTTAAAAATGCCTGGCATCAAATGCAATATGGTCATGCAAAAAAATGGACATAGTATGTGCAGAAATTTTTGCTCTTTCTACTCATGCATCTGGTATATTTTTTTGAGCTCTGAATCAAAAGTTATTGTGCCAAACCACAAAATGTGGTCGAAAGGGTTAAAGGTAGAGTTGACAAAACCATATTTTCAACAAAAAAAACAACAAAACCTTACCTGCAATTAGGTGGTGGATCAAGGGTTATCTCAGCCAGTTCCTTTTGGATCCTGTAAATTAGGATTAGAGAAAGAAAACTGATCACTGATAAAAATTTTCTAAAAAGTTCATAATTCACAAGCTACATGTAGTGATGAAGCGAGAGAACAAGTTAGTTGTATATTTTGTAGATTTTGTGTACATGTACTTGTTTGTTGTACTGGAGTACATGTACATGCTCGAGTGCAAAATGTATCAAACTACAGTATATGTACATGTAACTAACCCACATATTGCAAGCTTATGAATAAAAGCCAGACAGTTCCATGTGTACTAAGCAGAGTAGCATTTTTTATCACTTTCGGTGGTGCTCTTCACTAGTTACCAGACACCCAGTACAAGTACATGTATAGGCTCCAAGATTCTTATCCTGGACCCCCAAGGCCCAAAATATCAAATTGTTAACAGGAGGCCCATGTATACAGACCCTAAGAAAGTAAATCCAGACCATCCATGTAGCACTGCTTTTGGGATTCACCAAAACTCTATGCAGAGCTCCACAATAACTTTTTCTGTGGGGAGGGGGGGGGGGGGGGGGGGGGGTCCTGTCTGAAACTTTGAAAGTCTCTATGCATGGAGCCCATGTTAGAATTTGGAAAGTTCAGACTCAGATTTTGGGAGCCCATTTCCTCGGTACCTGTTACTTGTTAGTGTCAAGCCCTGCAGTATGGATGACTACATGTAAATCACTTCCATACAACTGAACTGCATTTCAAGGTACTGCAGTTGTATCAGCTCATCGCAAACCAGAAACAACTGGTCTGAATGTACATGTAAATGACTGAAATTTGTCAAAAATTGCTTGAGCAGCAAGAACATCATAGGAATAATATACACAGTTCAAGCATACTTTGTACAGCCTAAGTGAAACACACAAAGCTAGGCATATGTGCACATGTTGACAAATCTGTTGTGAAATTAAAGTTTGCACATGCATGCTATCACGGCAACATCACCAGCCAAGGCACAATCTGAACGACAAGTGGTCACCAGCCTTGACCACTGGCAAAGTTTGTTCTATCCATTTGTTCCCTTCTCTCAGACAGCACCCCCTAACATGTAGTATTATATATATATATATATATATATATATATATATATATATATATATATATTTTATTTTTTTTTTTATTTATTTTTTTTTTTTTGGGGGGGGGGGGTGATTCATGGACTGATGGTCATATGTATGCATTACTCAAAGTGCATTAACATGTACATGTACTGTAAATGTGCACAATGAAGCAGAATATACTTTTAGGATCAATTCTCAGAGTGACTTAGGCCCATATCCTCGAAAGTGGCCTAAGTTACATGTAAGCCAGGCTTAGGCCGCTGATTTATGGAAGGCCATTAGTCAGCCCCTGAGTCCCGTATACATTAAATGAGTTTATGGTTCCATGACATTTGCTCCTGCGACAATTGCTCCGGTCTAAATTTGCCATGTTAATCCTAAACCTAAACCTAACCCTAACCTTACCCCTAATCCTAATCTTCACATTGTCCTTAACAAAAAACCAAATCATGACCCTGACCTTAATCTTTGACCTTTCGAGATATGGACGGAGGAGCAAATGTTGTGTCACCGACTTTATTTAAGTAACAATTTAAGTAACAAAATAAAGAAACAAAATCATTTCCTGGCATGAAATTAGCATCAGAAATCAATCCTATTCTGAGGTGGTTTTTTTTTTGCATTTAGTTCCAGAACTAGAGGGATTCTATGGTGATTTTGTAGGATTAAAAGTGGGTGACATTTGGTTCTCCATAATTCAGTGGCCTAAATCTACATATGTAGGCGGGGGATTAAAGTTAGGCACCTTTCGAGAATACGGGCCTTAATGATTAGTCCCAAATTTCTCCTAGTAGAAACCATGATGTCAACCATTTACATGTACATGTACAGCAGAAAAAAAACACTAAACACATAATATAGTAAAGTTAGGTTAGCATAACAATATTTAGCAACTCTCAGAAATATTTCATTATCAATAATGGATAACTTTACAGAAATTAGAAGAAAAAATATTTGGGGTAAACTTAATTTGACTTCACAACTTTACAGCTTTATCCAAAATAAAACAACAAAATACTGATCAAAATTACTAGTGGGGTAAATATGAACATGTACATGTGAATGATACAGTGGTTCTTATAATTATGTACTAATATGTACAATCCCACAATTCAACCCAATAAAATAACATGTTTTGGACAAGAAAGCCAATAAATGTGATTTATTGCATCCTACATGTCACAAGGAATAGACAGAGTTTCTACTAAACATTCACATTTTTAAAATGAAACTGGAAATGAGGAAAAATATAGGCAGTGCCACAAAAAATGGTTATTGTATTATAGGAAAAGTTCCTTAATTAAATTTAAGAAATATCAACAGTATCCTCTGAAAATAAAGTGTAAACTGTATCCACTTATACATGTACATGTACAAGCTTATCTGAAGATAACATTGTACTCCAGACTAGCTTTTATGGGTGAATAGGCTTCAATAGCTTTTGTGTGTATCAGCAGGCCCTTTTCAAGGCCAGATCATTCATACAGGAGAGGTAAATATCTATTTAAAATTTCACTTTCAATTCTGAATCCCCTAATTTGTGGCAGAGTAAGAGTTGAAGAGTCCATGAATCAGGTACATGTAATCTAGCAAATTTAAGAAAATTAAATTTTGCTTACAGCAATTTTGTTGTCTGTCTTTGACTGCTGCAACAGTGAATGTTGGACACAATCTCATATTGGCAAGGGCCCATGAGTGAACTGTATCCCACTTTACTCTCTTTATCAAAAGGAAATGTTGCTAAAAATTTAGCTGTAAAAATGTGAGCCAAACAACTTCACACACCATGTGAATCTAGAATTCTGAACACTAAAGTAAGCTTGTCAACCTAATCTGCTTCTCAGGTTAGATATAAAATATAAAATCTTCATTTGAACAAAGAAACATGTTGTGATTAGTTCATCACTCTCACCCCGTGAGTCACTCTTTCAAGATTTCAATCCGCACACAAAATCGCAATTCCCAACAATGTACGGTCCATGGGTGCATGTCTACATGTAGTTGCACAGAGGGTGAGCTGTGCCGTGCACCGTGCATGCACACAGCCTGGAAGTTATAAGCTTCTGAACAGAAAATCGGGATTTTCTCACTTGTGGCTAAAAATATCGAGAAACAAATGGTATACTGCATTGTAGATTGTCGAGAGAGACTCAAAAACATCAACATGATGGTCATTTGTGGTCTAAATTTAGCGAGATAGCTGTTTTTAGCTTATATGCAAATTAGGTAGCTCGCCAGTAAGTGGAGCGGTGAAGTGGACTTTACATACACATCATGTCAATGGCTGTTTTCTGATTAATGCCATTGATCGCATAGTGCCACGGCACGGTACGCACACTAAATTCGCCTCCGATTGTTCACGGCATGCCGACTGTAAATACTATTTTAAATCGGTATCAAAGACGAGGGGATGGAAATATGGGCAAACCTTTTGGCGCTTGAGCTAAGCGGGCTCTTGGTGCCAGCTTTCCCCATCGAGTGATGTGGTTTCCCCTCTCTGTTCCCTCTTTCTTGGGAGGAGTGTCCACCTCGTCGACCACCACTGCCAGCCGAAGACGGTCGACTACTCGCAGTCGACGAGCTTGGAGCAGCTGGATTCGGTGGTGTTGTTCCCGACGGCTGGCTCTCAGAAGCTCGGTTATTATTCGGCATTTTGCCTTTAGAAGGTCTGCAAAACAATCCTGAAACAAAAACAGATGAGCCACATGCAAAATAATGTCACACAAACAAATAAACTCGTGCTAAGCCTAATGAGTTTCAGATCCCGAGGCGATAGAAGGCGATGATCAATTTTTACAACTTTTCGATTCCTCCCGACTCGAGACTTCGTCGAGAGACTCAACTCTGACCAAGAGTGTTCAAATTCCTCCGAAAACAAAATTAAAAGACAGATTGACATGAAAATTTCTAATAATTGTCCGCAAGAAATCATACAATAATAAGATATTAAAAAATCTCAACACAATCCAACAAATTGGCATTTATCTTAATCCCAAGACATGAACTGATGAAGGTGAAATGAAAAAAATTGTCACTTCTTCGCTTCACTTCGTCACTAGACACACACACACAAAAACGTTTCATTCGGTTGCTTTCTCTCGCGCAGAAATCACGCGACATCAGAACAAAGATTTGCTAACTTATTCACTCATTATTCATAAATGTGTCCCTCGATTTGATAATGAATTTACAACTATTCTAAGAAATTAAATACCTGATCAAAGATTGATTGAAGACGATATATTCCACAAAATATTCCGAAATGGATAAGAGATCCGCAGCGGTAATTCCGTGTGGGGGAAAAGCAGTCGGGATCTTCACGCAGGAAAAAACCGCTGTGCATACACACATACACACACAGCGCACATCCGGCGAGCCGTGTGCCATTATTTCCTCCGTACACACCCCTCCGCATAATGGTTTGTTAATTTTGTGCGAAAATCGTCACTTTCCTTGCGCATCGACGAAAAATGATTCGATTGGGAGATGCATTCTTCTTGCATTGACTTATGTGATGATTTACCATCGATACATCAATTCAACATCCAACAACTATGTGAACATTCCTATTCAGATACGCATTTACCTTTAGTGGAAAAAGGCCACATAATGTAATTCCACGATTCATCTGACTGAGGAGGTATTTGCCTATTTGGAGATAAATGACCAAAATATATTCAGGAAAATATAAAATCAACTATAATCTACAATCCTTTCAAAAAGCTAGAAACTCGTAAAATGTTAATGTAGGCCTACAATAAAACGATGCCCACATTTCCTGTTACGCCACAGTTTTGGTTTCACACAGGCTAGATGTTTGAAAGTAGGAACTTTTTTTTTTTTTTTTTAAATCCAAACTCCAGATTTAAATTGTTGAAGTTGTTACCATGTTTAAAATCAAACGTATACTTTCTTGAATTTTGCCAAAATAAAGGCTGTGTTTTTCTGCCTAAATAATAGGCCTATATAGAAGAGTGAGCCATTACTGTCCGAAGATCGGACGAGGCTAGATTTCTTTCCGACAGTAATTTGCCCAGGAGCACGATTTCGCGAATTACAATGGAGAAAAACTCTGTCAACTCTGGCAAAAAAAAAAAAAAAAAAAAAAAAAAAAGATAAAATTAAAATCAATAATAATAATAATTTTCGGAAGAAAAAAAAGACAGCAAGAGCGACGTTTTCATTCCTATATAGCACAATCTCTCACGATCCTTCTGATGGGGGGGGGGGGGGGGGCGCCGGCCTTTCAGTTATCATTTTAAAAAAAACATTGTTGTTTTCACTACCCCCCCCCCTACCCGGCAAGGACCAGGGGCAAGGACGTCGATCCATTTTTCGGATGGGGGGGGGGGGGGGGGGGGGGGAAGGGGGGGGGAGGGAGCAAGACAGCCTAAGAGCACCTTTCATAATTTTGTTGATTATCAGCTTCTCGACGGTTACATGAAGCATGGATAATTAGAGAATTTGTGCGCGGAGCACGCTGCGAAATTGAAGTCTGATCGATTACCGGTATACCTTTTGTATATCATAGTTTGGAAGGTTTCATTTCCCAAGTTTTGCATCATTTTTCCTTTATTTTTGTTACACTATCGGATTTATTTTAGGGGGGCAATATGATATGTTTGCCCTCCCAATATTTTCTTTGGGGGACAATTGCCCCCTGCCACCCCATAATCGACGCCACTGCCCCCGGCCCCCACCCGTATCTACTTTTAGGAACACATGTGATTTGATCATGATGAGGATTTGGTGGTATGGCACATTTTATTGCTTCGATCCTACACTTAGGGCTGATCAGACCTCACCAAAAACGATAACGATAACGATAACGATAACGAGGTTTTCATTCAAAGGTACACAGTATCATGTACAGCTTCATACCCTACTAAACCAAGGAGGTTCCTCCTTGATTAAACTGCAGACACAAGCATACTCACGCGTAGCCTACAATATACTGTATCTTTAATGGAAAATCTCGTTATCGGCGAGGTCTGAGCCCTATATTTCCTGTCGTCAACCATTGCATGGACCAAACACTATACCCACTGGCGTACTGGTGTGGGGGGGGGGGGGGCTTGGGGGCTGCAGCCCCCCCCCCCAAAAAAAAAAAAAAGAGGAAAAATAATTACCTGTTTGATATACGACAAAAATTACATTTTCATTTTAAAAATGTCGAATTTTGTGCTCGCTCGCTTTGCTCGCTCGCAAGGATTCAGTATAATTGGGCCCGTATGCCTATGCTCAACCCCCTCAAATTTTTTGGCTCATTATGCCACTGACTATACCTAACCTGATACATGCAGATGAGCCACCGGACTGTTGATCAAACATGTCAAATGGTACGGAGTTCAAATCCCTCCCACAGCACTGACGTCCTTGGGAAAGAAATCAATCTACACTGCCACTCTCCACCCAGGTGAAGTAAATGGGTACAAGGTAAGAAGAAGTTCCTTGCTCGCTTAAAACCGGATAGAGAATTTTGTTTATGAGCTACGATAATACCGGTATGTCTATATTATCAACTCTAACCTAAACCTAACCTAAAACCTAGTTGCAACTCCATCCCTAATATAGACCCACGGGCACATTTTCATCGAGAGGGGGGGGGGGGGGGCTGACCCCTTTTGCCCAAATATCAACCTTGCGGTTGTTAATATTTAGATAATGAGCAAAAAAGAAAAAGAAACCTTTTTGAAGTAAAAATGTACAGAAATTACATATTCGGGCACCTATCTGTCCGAATATGAGACTATTCGGGCATTTCAACTGCCCAAAGATTAGGATATTCGGGTACCTCGCTGCCCGAATATGCGTTGGTGGTTGCCCACCGAACCGAATATCGAACTTAAAACATGAAGAGGCAGTCCAGCCTCCCTGCCTTGTAAGAAGAAATAAAGCCCGGAGCAAAAATTTAAAGGAAACCAAAACCCAAGGAGAGAATCAATGTTATTGGAAAGTGAGAATTCAGAGAAGCACTTTACAGAAAGTTTCTTTAAAATTGGTTAAAAAATGAGAGAGTTATGGAAGTTTGAAAAGTCTCGTTTTACTTTCTATGGGGATCCTCAAATTGGCAAAATTACTTCAAAATGGCTGATTTTGTGAACAACTCTCCATTTGTTTTGTACACAGATTTTCAGATTTTCCCCATTATCTCTCAGGGTGCTCCTTGTCTCCTCCTGAACTCGACATATGTGGTGTAAAATACATTTTCCCATTATATATGTTGAGCTCAGAAAGAGATTAACTGCACCTTGAAAGATAATGGGAAAAATCTGAAAATCTGTGTACAAAACAAATGGAGAGTCTGTTGTTCACAAAATCAGCCATTTTGAAGCAATTTTGCCAATTTGAGGATCCCCATAGAAAGTAAAACGAGACTTTTCAAACTTCCATAACTCTCTCATTTTTTAACCAATTTTAATGAAACTTTTTGTAAAGTGCTTCTCTGAATTTTCACTTTCCAATAACATTGATTCTCTCCTTGGGTTTTGGTTTCCTTTAATGTCGCCGGAGCATGTGTCGAATCGCTGCTTATAATAACGGAACAGTCTTCTTATCCTGTTATCTAAATTGGCAAGATGTGGCCGCTAAAAAGACCAAGACTCGGACAAAGGCAGAAGTCTTTCTTTATCATGATATAGAGAGAAAAAAGTTTAGAATGGAAATGGAAGACAGGAAAATAGATCGTCATCTCCTAAGCAATCGGCAATGATCGGTGTATCTAGTTACGGAATGGAAATTGATGACTAATGAGAATAATCCCACAAAGGGTTTCCTCAGACCCAAATGGATAACTTGTGGGAAATTCTCATGAATTACCAGAATTCATGTTACATTCTAATATAACTACATGTATATATAATTTGGTCAAGATAACTAATAAAATAGTAAATTGCTATTCGAGGTTATAGGGGGTTATAGTTCCGTATTTATTCACACTGAACACGGAAATGCAGTCTTTAATTCTTTTCTGTTTGCCCCCCCCCCCCTCTCTTTGTCTCTCTTTCTTCTTGACATGTCTGTCTGTTTGTCTCAATATTATTGTCTTCTCACACACACTCTCTCTCTCTCCTTCTATCTCCTTAAGTTTTATTACCACCCCTCTCCGACTATCTACCCCTTCTCCCCTCTTCTCCCCCATGCCTTATCTTTTCTCACCTTTTCCCATTCATCATCTTCCCCTTTATTCCGCCGTGTTTGGGGATCGATAGGAGGTCTCAATATCAAGTATTATCCTTCATGACTTAGCCAGTAACAATGATGTAACTGCGGGGCATGGAGGTATGTGCCCCTCAACCAAGTGTGGGAAAAAGAACCCCCAAAAGTAATGATAAAGAAACAAATAAAGGGGAGGGGAACTAATCTGAAAAGAAGACTTTAAGACCCTCTCCCAAACCCCTAATCAATGACTTTGCTTTCCATAACGAGTAAGACTGGTGTCGCCCCCCCCCCCCCCCCCCCCCCCGAGTGATTGATGCCATCACCCCCTCTCCCACTCTCCCCTCTCCCCCTCCAATGCCTGGACCCATGCTATGTCATTGGCCAATGAAGGACCCATTAAATTTTCATAAGGTTTTAACGAAGGTTCATAATTCCGAAGGTTCGTTTTTTCGAAGGCTTATAATTCCAAAAAGTTCGTTGCTCCGGATGTTCGTAATCCCGAAGGCATTTTACTCCGGAGGTTCGTTAATCCGAAGGGTTGATAATTCCTAAAATGAAAAAAAAAAAAGGTTCATATTTCCGTAAATAGAATAGGGTTCGTAATTCCGAAAATGAAAAAGGGGTTCATAATCCCTAACATTGATAAAGGTTCATAATTCCGAAAATGAAATAGAATCCTGTATCTTCTTCGGAATTACGAACCTTCGGATCTCTTAAAGACAGTACATGTACAGAACTTTGTAAAACTATTAACTAATTTCTTTGTTATGGTCAATAAAAACAAGTGCGACCTCACGGCAAAGTAAAATCCCACTGCGCATAAAATAGTTAAGTACTATTTCAAACCACTCGGTTAATGTTGCACACTGGGCAAAATAATAATTTTTTTAATATCTTCCCATTCAGACTACTATTGGTGTGCGCTATGGCTCGTAAAATAACAGGCGTTTGTGGCGGCTGTCAACCAGGTCGATGCTGTCAACTTTGTCGCCGATCAGACTTGTAATCCTTTGCACTCTAGATGGCGCTACACAAACAATCCAAATGCAAATATTAACGGGGAAGTCCACCCTGGTATTTTAATAGTTGACATGAATCAAAGATCAAAAAAAAATTGTTGCAAAATCAATCTGACGAATTGTTTAATGGACGAAATCAGACCCGAGACCAATTTTGAAGACAAAACTAAGTGGATGAGGACATTTCACTATAGAATCACAGATTTTGTGACAGATCACAAGTGTTACACTTAGGCTAAAGGGTAAGTCCACCCTGATATCAAGTTGGTTTTAAAAGAAGCTGAAAAATGAAAGAAACAGGGCCCTCTTGCATAAAAAGTTGCGATTAGTCGCAACTCAAAATATTAAATGCAAGTCCAAAATCCTGATTGGTTGAAAATCAAGTTGTGTTTAATTTTTAGAGTTGTGTTTAATCGCAACTTTTTATCCAAGAGGGCCCAGATCAATGAAATTTTGGGAAAAATCTGTCAAGAAATAAGAAATTTATGAATTTTATAAGTTGTAATCAATCAAACACAAATTGGCAACTCCGTGACGTATCTTGTGAGCTCCTCTCCCATTTGCTCTGTACATTTTCATTTTCTCAGTTATTGATAAAGGAATACCTGTAGATTTGTTTCATATATCCAGTTTGTGTGTAAATACTTATTTGCAATGATTACATCTAGGGTACATGTATGATTAAATATTTTCTTTAGAGAAAATGTAAATTTATAATTTTTTTAGTACAGGGCAAAAGGGAGAGGACCTCGCACTTTGTATTTGATTGATTACAACTTTTTTAAAAATTGCAACTTTCTTATTTAACATCGGATTTTGCTCAAACTTTCATTGATCTGTTTCCTTAATTTTTCAGCTTCTTTTGAAACCAACTTGATATCAGGGGGGACTTCCCTTTCTAGTGTAATACTTGTGATCTGTAACAAAATCTGGGATTCTGTAATGAAATGTCTGGATCCAATTAGTTTCGTCTTCAAAATCGGTCTTGGGTCTGATTTCGTCCATGAAACAATTCGTCAGATTGATTTTGCAACAAATTTTTTGATCTCGATAAAGAATCACAAGTGTTACACCTTTTTTTTCTTCATAAAAATACTATGGAGCCTACGGCCAAGATTTCATATGCATTTTTGTTCAGGTATAATTTTGATGCATGCCAATTTCACGTTTAAAAACAATTGCAAAAAGGGATACAATTCCTTTAACAGTGTCTAATATGCTTCATTCATTCTTTTAAAAATGTGTCATTAACTAATTGGTTCAATTCTTCAACAGGTGCATTAATTCAGTAGTTTCAGTTGTCTTTCAAGCCATCAGAAACTTCCATGTTTGTATATTAAATGCCTTTTCATAGCTATTTTACCCATTCACATAGCTGTCATAAGTTCTAAAAATCTTGGCAAACATGAAAACTGCACCCTTCATGTAACTACATGTATCTGCAATACCAGATATCTACACCTTATAGTTCAGGATCGCACCACTGGAATCGTCAATCATTTATGTCAATAATTAATTCTAAACTTCCAACAATGACATTATTATCTCTTTCTGAACTACACACTTTAACACGAAGCAATCAAATCAAAGCAAATGCATTTCATGTGAGTTTATTTACATATTCAGAATACAGAGTACAATGTTTCCTGGAACTTTCTTAAAAAGTCTCTTTCTTCATAGTGCAGAAAAAGTCTTAAATCTGTTCGTATTTTCAACAGGATAGTATCATGCAAATTCACTCTAAAAGAAAAAAAGTGACCATGTAAATTAACTCTTATATAATTCCATAACGGACGATAACAGTAGATATTTACAAGAAAGGCATGCAATCATTGCAAAGCTAAATTTATGTTAGAATATACAGAAAACACAGTACATAAAATATATATTTATAGATGTATATACACATTACATTTTGCCTTAAACTATACACATATGCATTCACGAAACTAATAAATATATCTTTAAAAAGTTTCTGATGATAATTATATCACCATACCATCTTGGATCATTTACTACCCCACAAAGGATAATAAGGATGTCAGTAAATTAGGGGGGGGGGGAAATCATTAGACAATTTGGTACAGAACAAGCAAAAATATTCAATACTTTACCATGTTATTTGTGTGTGTACTCTAACTATTTGGTCTCTTTTGGGGTAGAAAAAAAGGAGAAATTAAGTTTTAGGGGGGAATTTACAATCATAACAAATATAATAGGTTTAGGAAAAAATCAAATAATATCTCATGACTTTCCAAGACATAAAATTGATACTAAAATTTAAGAAATTAGTTGGAAGGCACAGTAAATTTGGTTGTTTGAAAGACTGTTGTACATTTGAGTAAGGGTAGCAACACAGTTTGCAACAAGAAACAACACTGAAACAACATTGACAAACTTCATACCTTCAAAATACCTCTAAAAATAGTATTCCAAAGTGAATGATCTGTTCTGATGAACAAAACTTGAAAGCAAAGATGTTACGGTTAGTTTATTGCCCATTTTTCATGAATTCATCACATTTTCCGTTGAATACAATATCAAGCACTGACATTCATTCCACAATTTCAAGCTGCTAGTCCATTAAAAAAAAAGAAGAAGAATGTGAAAATTTTAAATCTTCAACATTCTTTTGAAAACTCATCTTGTCTTATCACTTTAAAAATATTCAAGACAAAGTGCACTGGCATAGGAATGCGGACTGTGTTAATTAGAATTATATCACACAGTTAAAATTACATATCTTCTAGTGTCCTTGAAAACAACAGCTATACAATACTAATTTTCCATTTAATTTTGCCATATTCCACAGTCAAAGTTAGCAGTTTTGTCTTGTCATCACAAATATGGAATGTAAAGGTTCATACACAACATTTACATGTACATTAATCTGACTAGTCATGACAAGGTAAACTTCCATGTAGAATTCCATCTCCAGAAGAATTTCTGTTAGTTTTCACCTGAGCAGATTCAAAATGTTATTCCCTAGGCAGTGGTTACTGCTTTTCCATTGGTGTACATGTAGGCCTATTGGTGTAATAAGAAGTAACTTGTACTAGAATAATCTAAAATGTCCTGGATAGGCAATGTGAACAGTGCTCCTACTGGTGTGGGAGAAAGCCATTCATATTTAGTCAGTTCACAAACGTCTTTGTACAGGCAATGGTACCTGATCACCCATTGGTTGATAGTTGTTGGTGGGGTTGGAATCTACTTGTATCGAGCCTTCTCATTGGCCAGAGCTAGTCTTCGAATATTTCCAATGCAGCCAGCAGCAGCCTCCTGTAGAGCTGGGACCTCAGAGCCGACCATATAGACCAGGAGCTGAAACAAAATAATAAAAATAATAAAGTAATTAATCTTAAAAAGAAATATGTACCCAAATTTTCATGTATGATTCTTGTGTGCCATGTTGGTCAGGAGCTGATGGGGGGGGGGGGGGGGGGGGGGGGGGGAAGAAACAAACAAACACCACACACACACACACACACATTAAAAAATTGAAAGTTAGACAATCCCTCAAATCTACACAGCATTTTTCATTCCAAAGAGAAATTTATATTTAAAGTGGTCATATAGGATTTTCTTTGCCAATACATTTTAAGATGGAAGAATAATCAATACAATACTTGACAAATTTGATTTCATTATTTATTTCCCCCAAGCATGGTATCATATTGGGATGTTCAACATGTCAAGAGGAGACCTTTGATTTTTGCAAATTGCCTTTTGTGAAAACCTACCAAAGATGCAGCACAGCACACATATTCAATGTCGTACATGTATGGCAAATAATCAAACAAGAAGATATGTGTAAATGACCCCTGACTGAAAAAAACATTAAATCATGCACATTGCACCATTGTATTATTACTTGAAAGACTTGAAATGATCTTTGTGTGAAGTTAAGTGATGCCCTTACCTTGACAACTCCACTCTCATGCATGGTGATACAGTTGTTGGGATCTCTAGATAGTTGGTAGAGCGCCTCTGCCGTAGCACAATGGACGCTGGCGTCAGGCGACTTCAGGTAATTGACGAGTGGAGCTACTGCCTGGTTCTGGCCAAAGGCCACCCTGTTGTTGCCCCACATACAGCACCTAGCAATGGCATCGGCAAGGTGTCTCCTCAGCTTATCATCAGTCTGTTTAAGTATTAATTCAATTCAATTCAATTCATTTTTTATTTCATCATCAAATAAAAATACTACATTTAAATATATAAATGACATTGTACAAGTAATAATGATGAAGGAAAAGGAAACTACAAAGAAGCGATGAGCTTGAAAAGCTGTAGTTCCACAATAAGTAATGCATGAAAATGTGCTACCCTGTATAAATATCATAAATAAATTATAAAGAAATACATTAGGAAAAGATGAAGATGAGCACTCATCATGCAACTGCATTTTGATAAAAACTTTTTAGAAGTTAATAGGGAAGGTGTATTACATAGTACATAAGAATATTTGTGTATTGAAAGGTCTTGGAATCATGAAAATGTGCTACCCTGTATAAATATTAATAAATTATAAAGAAATACATACATATATTAATAAATATATAAACATACCTAACTAATTAAATGAATAAATAAATCTAAATCAATCAATCAATAGATAAGTGAATAAATAAATCAATCAATCAATCAAACAAACAATAAAAAAAATTAAAGAGGACATCTACTGACCGTAGAGGCTAGTCTGGCCAGCATGGGTACCACTCCGTGGTCAGTAATGACAGCCAGGTTTTCTTCGTCCTTGGCTATGTTAGCGATGGCAGCACACACGCTGGCCAACACCTCTTTGTCTTCAGACTTAAGCAGGCTGACAATGAGCTCTAGGCCTCCCACAAAAGACCTCACCATTTCACCAGCATCCTTGATAAAGACAGAAAAGGAAGGACATTAGAAATCAGGAGTAAATTTGGACAATGCATACCATTCACATTGGGTAAGTCTAATATATACCTTATTTAACCCTTTAGCACCATGCCTAAAACCACCCTTCATATCAATACCTGCTATTTAGCAGCAAGAAATATGAGGGCTTCCAAAATTGTGGGTGCACTATCTTCCTATTTCCTTGATTTGATTCTACAGTGAAAACAATCTCTGTACCCTGCAGGAAGGTGTGAATGAAAGCGAGGATAACTTACACTTCACTGTTGACTGATCTCTGTTATGTCACCATGTAAAAATAAGATGGTGTTAAGTTCAGCCAAGCCCGATATGTACACATGGGACAACATTGTATGTAGAGAGTGTACGTGGCCTGGACTTTTCATAGACTTTTCATGGAATGCCTTCTTTATTTTGCTTATTACACAGCAATTACACTTTTTCTTGAAGAATTATTCTGCATGCTATGAGGTAATCCTGCTAGATGCTGTTAGAAATTACTTTAGATCATTACCAGAATTCTTTAAAGAGAGGTGAAGTAAATTAAGCCTTACCTTTGCATTCTCGATACAGGGGCAGATGGCCCAGGCTGCACTAGCTTGAACCTCTGGGTTTTGGTTCTTCAGGAGTGACCATAGTAACCTAACTCCATCCAATCGGTCAATAATGCTGTACATGGAGAGAAAAGGGTAAATCATAAGTATGAAATCTGACTAAATTATTGTCAAGCTCAAAGGCTGATGCACATCAAATGACCCGTATATTGTTTTTTCATGATCTTGCTATTTGATGAGATAAAAACTTTAAAAATAAAAGTTTAATCTGACTGAGGTCCCAGATTTTTATACAAATAGTATCATAATCGCACAGTATTTCTAGTTGAAGAAAATTAAGATACCATATAAATCATGCAAGAATAATCTATCTTATATATGTGAGTATGTTGGACAAATAAATATATTGACATGTATGAATTTAATCAAGAAATATTTGACAAATAACTTAGTTCTCATACCACAAAACAGCATTTGTGAGCAAGCTGGACAACTAAATATATGAAATGAATAAATTGATCATTAAATATTTGACAACATACTTCTATAACAGAGATTCATTTGTATTAGTGGAGATATATATAAGTCAATCACAGAAACATATCGTCTGATGAGAGAGCCGGCATGTTGCCTGAGCATTTTACAGAGTCAACGACGTTCTTGCTCTCATCAGACGATATGAGAGGATCCACTATACTGCTACTTTTTGAGCGATTGCAATAATCTTTAGATAGACTACAATTTCATGTAGTTTTCTTAATAATCAAATCAACTAATGAAATATAAAGTCATTTTATTTCTTGAGCTTTGTCATATTTATTAACCTAATATTCTTGCATATCCCCTACTGATCTTTCGACATCATGCCGAGCTTACTTTCAACAGCAACCACAGCAAGAAACTTATAATTCCTCATGGAGTACATTGCATCAACTCACCCCATATTATCAGCTTCGGTTGCACAGGCTCCTACGGCCTTGGTCACATTGACAAGAAGGGCTTGGTTGGTGCCGGTCAGCAGGTTGACCAGGGATGGGATGCCTCCGGCCTTGCGGATCAGTTGCCTGTTGGAAGGCTCCTGAGCAGCACATTCCCCAAGGGCTCCTACAACATTCACTAGTACCTGATGGTAAAAGAGAGGACATGATAGGAATTATGTGAAGCCATTCCCATTACATATTATAAATATTACGGCCAGTATTCAATTCAATACTTATGTAAGAAAGTATTCTACTCAGTTTTGGGGTTAGACAAAATACTTAGCAAACTTCTGCTGAATTTTTTTAGCCAAGTATTTTACCCTACGTCAAAGATAGCTAGCTGGCAGACTTATGTCAATCACTTGGTTTGCAGAGAGTGGATCATACATACACGGATTTATTAACTGAGCACAAGCAAATTATATAAGAGCGCATTCCCCGTGATGCGTTAATAGTTCATAATTTTGGACTGGCTATGTGATGTCACAATAGCTATCAATACATATTTTGGCTTGAAAGTCAGCTTGCTAAATTGCATTACTAAAATCTGATCTGAATCAGACTTGAGCCATTTTACTTAGTAGTCAAGCTAAATGTTAAATTAAATGTGGACTTAATCCAATTACTGAATTGATTACTGGCCAAGAAGTGGTTTTATTGAATTCATTTTTAAACTTCATCAATTCGGTTCAAATTTACATGTACGTTTGCTTCAATTTGGTGACAGAGCGACATGCAGGAAATGGTGGTCTGACATTTGCTCCAGCCTTTATTTCTTTAAATGATTGACTTTTAGTTTAGGTTTTAAATAGGTATAGTGTTGGGCCCAGGGTTGAAGGCTGAAATTTAGTTAATGCTAGAAAGTGACTGAGTAACAATGGTTGCCAGAACATGTGTTGTAAAATCCATGGAATCACTAAAAAGGCATAACTCCTTTTGTGTAATAAGTGGCAAATCTCATCAACAATCAAATATTTTGACTATGAAATTAAAAAAAACAAAAAACAAAAAACAAAATTATGTACATGTAATGCACACTTTTTTCTCCATAAAAATATATTTCCCCAATTAAAAAAAGAAACAAAGAATAAAAACTTAACTTTTGAGTCTTGAAAGATTACTTTGATAGTATGGAAACCTAGTGACACTGAGGGGGTTAAGGCTGCTAGTTGCTGCTTCTTCTACTCAAATCACAATCCAACAAAATCAAAATCGAGAGAAAAAGTAAAAAGTAAGTCTATATAAGATTGTTATGTAGGAAACGTTTGACCAATTTTTACCTCCTCTGGTTGGTCATTGAGTAAAGAGACAAGCCTTTCGATGGCCTTCAATTCCTGAAACCTCATCACATTCTCTGAGCTCATGGCGCATTTCCAGATGGCGCCGGTGGCTGCGGCTAGGAGTTCCTTGTTATCTGCATTGTCCAGGAGAGAAACCATTGGGTCCAGACCTCCGTAGGTCCGGACTAGGTCCCGGGTCTCTTTCTCTTCGGCACACTTGAAGATAGCACTGGCACAGTGCATCTGGAGTTCCTGGTTCTCGCTGTTGAGGTTCTTGACAAGGTCCTCGATCATGCCCTCTGTTCGGATAGCAAGACGGTAGCTATGCTGTTAACAGCAAAGAGAAAATGAAAAGGTTGAGTATTGGTGTCTGATATTTAAATCAAGATTTACTAATATTATCAATCATAAAGGGAAAATGGGAGAAAAAAAGAGAATGAAAATTTCTATGTAAAACAGTTTTTATTTCGGTGTGGCAGTATATAGCATTACTTGTGAACAAGCCTTAAAGAGCCCATGCCATCCAAATGCAAGTTGATACCTGTTGGTGTGCAGTCCTATATACATCTCATATTTTGATATTCAAACTTCTAAATATGTTTCATAGATTTTTATATTTGAAATAATTTTCTAAAACCTGCTAAGCCCCATCACTTAAAAAAATCCTCCAGATCACTTTCCCCCTGTGACATCATCTGTCAATCATCAGTGAGCTTATAGCGATTTTGCAAGTGAAAGTGGTATTTAACTTTGTCAAAGCTGACACCAGTTACAATACAACATACAATACCAACACAGGAGTTGCTATGACAGACATGCTGTAGCATCAGCAGGAAAACAAAGGCAACGAGGAGGTACTGTGTGAAAGCATGCAATTCTATTATGAGTGTGTGCAGAGCTGGGGGACCACTGTCTATTGTATTGATAGATAGTTGGATGGCATGGGCCCTTTTATACACATCATGAGCTGTCTTTGATCACATAATAACTCACCTCTGAGGCACATTCTTGGAGGGTGCCTACTACAGGAATCAGCATGTTTTCATGAGGTGATTTGAGAAGGCGAGCCAGCAGAGGAATGCCACCAGCCTTCCTGATGGCCTGCTTATTCTTAGTGCTTTTACTGCAGCTCCACAGGGCAAGCGCTCCACAGCGGGCAACATCGATGTCTTTTTCGAGCTCGGCTGAAACTGGAGCTGAGCTAAGAGGAGCGCAGTCTAGGAGTGCCACCTACAAAACGTAGAACAGAATTTTGAATTATAAATGTTAGGAAGTTTCATGGGAGAAATTTCTTAAGAAAGAATTTTAACAGCTAGCTCCAGGCAACTTCGGTATCTTTTTCTGGCTCGGCTGAGACTGGAGCTGAGCTAAGAGGAGCACGGTCTAGGAGTGCAACCTTAAAAAGTAGAACAAAATGTTGAAACATGAATGTTAGGAAGTTTCACAGGAGAGATTTTCTAAGACAGGACTTGAACACAGAAGAGCACTTTCAAGGAGTACATCTTTCAAAATAGGACAAAATGTTGAATTCTCAATTTGCCATGATTGTACGCTCTGTATATTCATATCTCATCCGTCACACCTCCAAACAGACTCTAAACCGACCAATAACTTGACCATTCAGTGTAATATAACTGCTTGTATGGTCTGTTGTCTGTCAGGTATCGGTCTTGTCAATGTGTCTGAGGTACCAACTTGAATGACTGAATAAGCTTTATTTCTTTTGAATCACATAGCTTTACACCTAAAGCATGTCATGTGTAATTATAGGCTATACCAAACTGCGAAGTCTTTTGAACATTAAAAAAAAATATGGGATGACAGTGTTCATTCCTTTTACAACTGGACATAGAACACCAAAGCAATGTCTCTATTTTTCTTTTGAAGTTGTTATTTTGCTCCATGTTCAATATCCTACACTAACACTAAATTCTTAACTTCTACTATGAACGAAACACTATACCTATTAACCCTTTCGAGACAACTGACCACATTTTGTGGTTTGGCTCAATAACTTTTGATTCAGACCTCTAAAAAATATACCAGATACATGAGTAGAAAGAGCAAACATTTCTGCAAAAACTATGTCCATTTTTGCTGGATGACCATATTCTGTTTGATGCCAAGAATTAAAAAAAAGAGAATAATCTTCAAAATCCTTAAATTGGCAACACAATGAGAGGTTCAAAATCATTGTTTTTATTAAAATTGGCAATTTTTAAAAAACTCTTTGACAGAGTTTGTAACCATGTATATTAATTAAAAAGATTTTACACCTTATTAGCACCTTGTAGCACTAAAAGAAAATATAATTGTTGCCAATTTGAAGAACAAAATGTGATCAATTTAGCCCTTGAATAATTCCTGTCCTGAAAGGGTTAAACCCTAACCCTAAACCCGAGTGTAACCATAACCCTACCTAACCCTATGTCTTTGGTGAACTATAACCAGGAGCAAAAGTCATCAGACCATAATTATGTCAAAGCACAGAACAATCAGGTTCTACGTACTAATTTCCTGATTCCTCCATGCTGTCTGACAGTGCGACGGGCTCTTCTGAACTTGGCCACGTTGGCAATGGTTTCTGCAGCCAGGCACTTCAGGTCCTTGTTGCAAGACTTGAGGATCTTGACCATCGTCTGAAGGCCACCGAGGTCAGCGATGGCACGACGGATCTGAGTATTCTGTGAGATCTCCTTCAGGATCTTCAGCGAACCAATCTGTAATGACAGAGAGCCCACAAAGGAATCCATGTCAAGTTGTTGCAAGTAGTAATAAGCATTAAAAGGCAATCCTACTCTTATAACAAAATGAACTTTTATAAATTTTTGAAAAATTATATTTGAGCCATTTTGTGTGTCAGAACATATGGAACAGTTGTCTGACACTACATTACAGTGACATTACCAATTTACTTTCAAAAATCGATAACTTTCTTACTATTCATCAGATTTTATTCAGACTTTCACCAATCTGCCTCTCTGATTTTTCTGCTTTCCTGCAGAACAACTTGCTTTTCAGGATAAATTTCCCTTCAGAAACCCAAGGACAATCCACATGGACTTTTGCACTATATCACTAAGCTGTCATCACATACAATGAATGATGGCTGAATCCATGCATGTTTCAATAGGATCATTCCCAAGTAAAAAACTATAAACATCATAACTGCAGTACCTAAATGACACACAAAATGCTCCATCCATCTTGAGAAACCATGTAAGAACAACCGTCAAAGAAACTCACCATGCACTTTATCTCTCCTGTCTCCAGGAGATTGATAAGAACCTCTAGACCACCAACATCTCTAATGGCTAGCTGGCAGGTCTCCTGGGCAAGGTTAAAGTCTCGGGTTGCACACAGGGCGATCACAGTGGCAGTCTGGTTACCTCCCTGTTAAATGTCATGGTAAGTCAGAGAATGGCATTGATTAGGAATGAAACTGTCTAGAAGTAATGGTATTACTGCACAGTAGTACATATTTTGGAATCATCAAAATTGCGACGAATCGATCGGTGATCCAACATTTGCTTCAGGGACAATTAATCTGGGCTCTATTTTATCAAAAATACAGTGTTGGGGTTACAATTGGGTTTTAGATAAGGTTTAGGGTAAGGGTTGGGTGTAGTGTTTGGTCCAGGGTTGCAGTTAGGAATTTGTTTAGTTTAGGAATTGCCCGCCAAACAATTGTCCCTGGAACACGTGTCGTACAAGTGAATGTCTTGCTGAAATTTACAAGCAATAAAAAGCACTACACACAGACGTGGGTAAATGGGACCACATAAACATGTAGCATCAGAGATTCAATCTAAATTTGTAAGCTATTTTTAGCCATTTATGAAAAATTAGTTTTTTTCTAGAGCAATCTTTTGAATCTGAATCGATCACAACTTAACTTGAAATGGTATCAAATACAATTCTGCACATAGGAGACGAGATTGCACGTTTATGAGAGATGGAATAGAGGAGTTGCGATCAATTCCAATCAGTCACAATTCTTCATGGCTCCATCTCACAAAGGAGGAATAAGTTAAACCTGTTTTAACTAGGTCCACTGATCATACGGAGTGCCAAGTGTCAAGCTCTTCATTCTGTAGAAATATATATAATTCTGTAACAAACTGATAACTCAATTTCAAGTTGACATGAATTTTGTTGGTTCATTAATTTACAGAATCATGGTATATTTTACAGGATGAGCAAGTCAACACTTGCTGCTCCATAAATAAGTGTAGTAACTCTAGGCACTAGGCACTCCAGGTGTATGTTGTTATGAATATCAGTAAATAAGACTTGGCCTAGGATTTGGGCCTACCTTGAGGTATTTGACAAGTTTTTGAATCTGCCAGTACTCTGAAGGAAGGTCTGAGTTCTGTTCCTGTCTCCTGTCTGTCGTCTCTTCCTCCTCTTCAGACTCTGAGGAGCTGGATGAGAAGTCGTCCTCCATGGCTGGGGTCTTCGACTTAAGACGGTCACTGATCAAGGAAAACACAAAGAATAATTCATCAATATAGTTATGTCCCAAGCACAGATCCAGGATTGTCGGAAGAAAAAGGGGAGGGGGGGGGGGGTGTGGGGGGGGGGAACAGTGTTTTCCGGGAGTAAATTTGACCAGTAGAAGATTTATTTGGGAATTCTGGTGTCCCTTTCAAGGCTCTCTCCAGGCGGGGTTGGATCTGCCCGTGTCTTCCTACAGATTGTTTTTTTAAGGAATAGCCATAAGGGATGAAATTACTCATTTTAGGCAGAGTGAAATTTACAACAAGAAAAATCATTGAAGAAATAGTACTAAATAAATTTTGTAATCATTATGATTGAAATTATGCAAGTTACATATACCAAATTGGCAACATAATGTAAAGGGTGGATTTGCATATCTTGATATACATGTATAAGTGGTGTCATTTTTCGCCGCACATTTGCCAGGAATGCATTCTAATCTATAAACTTTAGATGTATTCCAAAACTTGATATAACGATTGCTTGAAGTCATACCTTGTCTGTCTCGATATTTTCTCTGTTTTCTCCTTCTTTTCACCATCTTTCTCCTTGTTCATATCATTTTTCCAGTTTAGAGTGGCTGGCATTGTCTTCTTGGATGGTTGAGTCTTCTTTCTTGTCTTTCTCTGTTAAGGAAAATGAAATGCCATACCATCAGCAAATGCAATTAAAGCATGGAGATATATTGTAAAATATGCACACATTCAATATATTTACATACTTGCCAAAATTTGGAATTCAGAAAACTGAACGCACATATTGATATTGGAAGGGGGTCCAGGGAGCTCCACCATCATCGCCGCCACCGCCGCCACCGCCTCCGCCACCATCGCCAGCGGTGGAGCTCCCTGGAGTAAGGGGTCCAGCGGCCTGCCTCAGGGCGATTTTCTTTTCCGTAACCCTAACGCGTCGAAATTGCCAATAGTGTCACTTGAGCAAAGACTATCACGGGGACTAGATGGTTTGTACGCATGCGCGTGGACTTAACTTTGTGTGTTTTCCATGCATAGAGTATACACTACATGTATTAGAACTCGTCGCTGCCGCGCCATCGGCATATATTCGAATCGCGTTTCGCTTTGCCGTCTGCTGACACTTTTCCTGTGTCTGTTGCTGCAAACTCGACGTCTTCATCAATATCTTGCAAAGGTAAATTAATAAACTAAGCTTGGAATAAATTATTATCAAAGTATTATTTACAGCTGCATGTTAAGATTGTTAACAATAACATAGGGGGTCTACATCATGTTTATTAAGCCCCAAAGTAGACTCTAGGCCTACTTCTGCGTCATGAGTAGTTACTAGTAATTGCCAGTCCCATACTACTAGATTTATGATGGACTAAATAAAGTCTAAAGACAAGTCTGATCTGAAGCAGGTCTGAAGAAAATGTGGTGGTGGTGGTACGTGATGAGGAAGACATATATGGCTGGCAATGATAAAGTGAACATCATGTTTTAAAAATAAATCAATTTAAACAATACTAAAACAATTTTGTACATGCATGGACTGGGAGAATGAATTGCTGTTTGTTTAATATAGCACATCTTTTGTTTTTTTAAATGGCGATTCAAAATGCCTTTATATAGCTAATTAAATTAATCTAATCTAGAGATAATTATCGATCAAAATCGATGATTACTCTCCCCCCTTTCTCTCCCCTCCCCCCCCCTGTCTCCCTCCCATCTCTCTCTCTCTCTCTCTCTCTCTCTCTTTTTATGGATTTAAGCTTACATTATTATTCATTTGCTTTTTATGCGCTGTGAATATATATCATCGTTTCATATTGCCAAATGTATATTATTTGTTTTAAATATAGGCCCATTTGTAAAATGTATTTTAGCCAGTGGTTGCAATCGAACAGTGTTAACCATGAATAAATAAATAAATAAATTAGTACATCAATATCTCAGACAAATTAAGAGTACATACATGTATGTATATTAAGGTAACATCTGGATTCTTTCTTCATCTTGGATGTTAGTGCATGGGAATATAATCATAGATCTAGATCTACGTGAACTTGAACTAAAAAGGAGCCCATAATACGAATTTCTGAATCATTTTTTTAAATCCAATATTAAGCCCATAAGGCCTAAGCACAGTCATTGTGAAGTTGGAGAAGGATTAACCCAAATTAACCCATTGGTGTATCCATATTACCCAAGACCCAATAAACAAACATTTTAATTTCAGTTGTCCATTTCGAATCTGATGCTGCCACTGTACTGTGTACATATGCCAAACGATGCGCGATGTCGATGGCAATGTTATAGTGGCGATAATAATACATGTATAACTCTGTGGAACACACACAAAGTTGCACAAGTCCACGCGCATGCGTAAAAAAACCATCTAGTACACTGATAGTCTTTGCTCAAGTGGCAATATTGGCAATTCCGACGCGTTAGGGTTACGGAAAAAAAAATCGCGGCCTGCCTCAGGGCCCCTGGTTGACACTGTTCCGCTCATGGTTGCTTTTATTTTGACAGATTTTCACCAGAAATCGAACCAAATCACAAAATCATGTACGACTACTTACGTGATACATACTGCGGACTCAATTAACTTGCGGTGAGCGACTCGCTTGCGATCGATAGCGCTAACATATAACGTACGTAACGGTATACTGTATGTAGCGAATGCATGCATGCTGTGCATATGGTTGAGGGATATGCATAGCACTATACGCACAAGCGCACTCATTATTATAGCGCGGCACACAGCAACACACTGCACGCACGTTGTGCAGTGCAATCCTCTCAGCACTCGGATGCTATGGAAAGCCGATTCAAAAAGTGGACGGTTCAGTTAAAAACTGAACGGTTGGCATGTATGCATTTATGATGAGTCCATGTAAAAGAAAGAGTTGAGTTTTGTAAAGGTAAAAAAAAATTGTAAGCTTTCTCATTATTTTTATGTTAGTTTGGAAGAATATCATAGAAATATCCCCTGAAAAATGTCCTCATATTTGAAATATGACGAGAAGTAGCTGGAAAATTTGGATCACACATTCATTCCAAGTGTGCGTGTGTAGTCCCATATACCCACTTCTGTGTGCAATGCATGTGATTTTCAGCAAAACTGAGTCAATATCTTATCACTTTGAATTTTTGATGATTCCAAAATCTCAAAGTATACACCAATTCTTATTAACTAGATCTAGACAATCAACCTTTCTCAATTGCTTACAGTTTCTTTCATAATGTAACTGCCTAAGCAGGGCCCTGTTTTATAAAACTTGTCATCAATAACAAATTGCCACAACCTATTTTAAGCTACTGAAATCCTAGCATCTAGTTGGATGAGAGCAAAGTTGTTATAGAACTTTAGTAGTTGTTACTGATAACAAGTTTATGAAACGGCCCTAAATGCAACTTTATCTTTATCGATAAAATCGGTACCTTACAACATACCTTGCAAATTACACACTAACCAAATATGATTGAGGGGTTGGAAAAGTAGAAAAGATCCCTTACCTCTTTCTTCTTCTTTTCCTCTTCCTTCTCTTCTTTCTTCTCCTCCCTAGCTGTTCTTTCTCCTGTTCCATCTTCGTCATCGAAGTCCTCTTCATAGTTGCTGATCTGTTCTGGGTTATTGTCCCCCTGGAGTTGGAATTCCTTGCTATCGATGACCTCCTTGAACTTTCCGCTCTTTGCCGAGAGCAGGGCCACGAGGCTGCGGTGGATCTCGCCCACTCGTTCATAGTTCATCTCTTCACCTTCCTTTTCACAGCCCTAAAGAAACAAAACAGTTGACAGAGAATAATAATGACAATCTGCAGTTGTACGACACATGCTACAGCAACAATTGTTCTGTGGTTAATATCACGCAAAATCACAGTGACATTATCTATTCGGCCAATTTGAAATTCCCACATGTATAGCGATTACAACTTTTAAAAATTCATAACTTTCGTATTGCTTGTCTGATTTCGTTCAGACTTTCACCAAGCTGCCTCTCTGATTTTTGCTATTTCTATCAGAGCAACTTGTCATTAAGGTGGGATTTCCCTTTAATTTGCATTTCATTTAGCAAGTAAGACCAATGCACCCCACCCCCACTAACAAATAGTTGGACCTGTGCTACAGATAACATACCTTGTTCAGATAAATGCCTGCTGTGTTGGCAGTCACTGATAGCTGGTCTCCATCATGGGGCTTGATGAGCAGGTACCCGATGTCTCCATGGACCTGTCTCCAGGGCGGGGCATGGCAACCGTTGTCAAACTGGTAGTCGGATGAGAACTGGACAGACTCTAGGGCACAGTGACTGTCCTCACCACTGAACTTCTGCAGAAGCTCCACCTCATCGTTGACCTGTTTGGGAGTGAGACGAATCTCCCTGCAAGAAGAATAATACCAAAGAAGCATGAGGAACATGACATAATGAATACATTAATTTTTAGATATATTATCATATAACTGTTCTTTTTAATTGTATTTTTCTGTTCTCATCATGTACTGTGAAAGAAACTGTGTAGAAGTTACTCTTAATTGTTGATTTGTAGTATATAGATTTCAGAATCACCAAAATGATTTTAAAAAAAAATCTTGCTAAAATTCATAAACGAAGGAAAGCACTGCGAACAGATACAGGTCTATAGAACTACACAAACAAGTAGCGTCAAAATTAGTTATAAACTATAGTTATAAACTATTTCTCATCATATCCAGAATATGAGAGCATTTCACAAGAAATCCTTTTCATTTGATATTATTACTATGGTATTCTTCAGTATGGGAACAAAAATAATTAGAAAGCTCACAAATTACTTTTCCTTTTTACCAGAACCCAATCTTCTTGTTAAACCAACTTTGTAAATTAGGGCCACAGAACCTCAAATCCACACATAAAAATGTAGATGGCCAAGTCCAAGGTATGTCCTACATGTATATCTTATCAAGTACTAGTATTATGGAATTGTGAACATAAACTGGTACAGGAATGTTATTTTACTTGACATTTTAAGCTTTAGTAGGGCTACCAGCTTCATACAGTCATCAGACATACTAAAATCTTTAAATGCGGTTGGTAACTTATAGGACAGAATAGCTTGGACTTGCCCTGAAGTATAGAATCAAATTTACCCCGAGACTTCTGAGAGATACTGGTTCATGAGCTGCATGTCAAAGTCTTTGATCAGCAGCAGGAGCTTGACCTTTAACCTCTTCTCCAGGGCTTCCTCGGAATCATCCTTCTGTGTCTCCTCCAGGAGCCGGATGGCAGAGTTGTCCTCTCCCTCTACTGTAGCAAAGCCCTCCCCCAGGATTTTGGCCAGGGGATCCCTATTGCCTAGTGAAAATAAGCAATATCATGTTTAACTCTTAGCAGTTGCATAAAACTTGCGTTTGAATGCAACTCAGGAAAATCAAACGTAACTTTATTTTCAGCCAATCAGAAGTGCGCATTAAGGACTTGCGTTTGATTTTTAGGACAGGCAATTAAACGCATGCTTTATGCAACGGGCCCAGGGCCTAAAGGTCTGAATGAATCAGCACTGCTTCCTAAAATTGGAACCAATTATTCTCATCTTTCACTCCTACATTGTTTAAGACAAATCAAACTGTATATTAAATGAACCTATGTGAATGAAAATTGCAAAATGAAACAAAAAAATTCTAATTTGTACACGGAAGTAGTAATCATAAATTCCACTCTGCGTTGAAAATTCAGAGGCTTAATGCTTAGTTTGAATTAAATCCTTTTCATTCATAAATGGCACAATGTACTGCAACAGAAATAACTGAAATTTTTCTGTGACTTTTGCTTATTCAATGCAATGGGTTAATAATAGTTCAGTGTTACCTTTGAATTATGGTTTTACATTATCTTTTATTGAATCTTCTACAAGCTACACTTCATACACGAGCAGAAAGTACAAAAATCTTGAGTCCATTTCTGTTGCATTACATTATTAATGTTCCCAAATAAGAACAATTTAATTGAAAATAAACAAGTCTCTAAATTGGCAATGCCGAGTGGAATTTATTATCATTACTTCTGTGTACAAACTGGAATTTTTTTGTTGGATTTTGTAATTTTCATTCACACTGGTTCATTTAATATACAGTGGTCTAAGCTACACAACAAATTGGCCATATTTAACTGGCACACCAAAGCTTACCTTCTAGTATAGCCCTTGTTTCTGTCATCTTCTTGTCTCCAGCCACCCTGAGAACTGTAGCTAGCTGCTCCATGGACCTGACGCTAAGCTTTGAATGGAGCTCACCCAGTTTCTGAAGGTGAAGGAGTGGCTGTTCGTCCCTGTCAGTCGCATTTGAACGAACACCATCATCACTGCCACCAAAAAAAAAAGGGAAGTATATGTTTCATACACACATTAATAATGTTGACATGGCATGTCTTAAACAAGAAAAATTCTACACAGGCTAAAGCTATAGTGAAGGAGCTGCGGTCATACTAATTCATTTCTATTATCTTGAATGCATATCTTCAATTGTAATCAACCCTTATGGTGACCTGCTGCAAAGTAATCCTCATTTAATTTTGAGGCAAGTCAAACGGGAATCCACATTTACAGAAAGTCAAATCTAATCCTCTAAGTAACATTATTTACATCTCCTACACAAGCCTACATCCTGATACCTAATAATGCACAATGTTTTGACTATAGAATTTTAAATAAGAAACCTTGAAAGGCAAAGATTATCTGCACTTGCTAAATACAATAAACCCAGACTTTAACCCTTTTTGTGCAGTGGGTGGGAAAAAGCGTATTAAGAATTTAACAGTGTATATAGTTAGACTAATTAGATTTCAATTAAACAAAAGAAACAGGTAGATGCATTGTGAATTTTGCCCCTATGAAAGATATTTCATGTTCAATTTGACAATAAAACACAGAATTATAATTAAAAATTGAAGTACTGAAGTATATTTTGGATGTGATGGCATGGTAGGGGTTGGTTAAAAATAGAGGACATTATATGAACTGGTTCAAGTTACCTGTGCTGTTGTTTTTCTTTTTTAAAAGTATTTATTTAAACAAAACTAACCATAATCACAATATTTACAAGAAATAACACGAATGATTAAAGTGTAAAATGAAAAACTTAAAAAACAAAGGAACTTACCTGTGTTCATAGTCTCCTGAGAAAGCAGATGCTTCAATACTGGTTTTCCATTGCAGAGGGTTTCTGAAGACAAGGGCAGCTTCGTTTGGATGCTTGGCAGGGAAAGGCTCGACAAATTTGATGATGTTGTTGAGAAGACTCTCGTTGACTGGCGTAAATTCAAGCTTGCCTTCGCCGCCCTCACTGGCAGACGTCCATTTAGCGGCTCTTGTAAGGGTCTGACCCATTTTTAATCAACTGTTTACCACCAAAAGAAAAACAAAACAAACAAAAACCATTCAAAAACCAGGTCATCATCATAAGTCCTTTGATTGGATCTCCATCACCTTTATCAAGTGCAAAAGTCAGGCTGTATTTTTTTTAATGGTAGCCAGCATTTAGTTATTTTGTCCGTACAACCCGCGCATTGTGCATCTATCCCGCGCAAGTGTGAGCGAGACCGTGCTTAGTCCATGCATGGCATATGAATCATTGGACTTTGCATCGTCTACACATGGATAGATGCACAGCACGCGGGTTGTATGGACAAATCAAAAAATATGTCTAAAGCTAGACTAGTGCCGACCTGGGGCAGGTCAACGTTTCTCAAGCAAATAGCAACAGACGGACTAGATGTGCAAGGTAAGAAAAACCTCATCAGTCCTGCTGATATGGTGTTTATTTAGTTCTTTTTTTAGAATTTCGATTTTAAAAATATTTTTAGCTCGAATAAGACCAGAATCACAGTGTGTGTGGGAATGGGTGATTATGAGACATGGTACTTTGGGGTTTACATGCCTCTCCAAGCGCCATATATGCAGGCCACGTACAGCTTCGTAGCACACTCATCCAATGTACAGGTTTATAATATAACCTTGTACTCCCAAATCAGTATGGTCATGGTGAAAACACATAATTGCTGCCCGCTACTGCTGTACTACTGCCAACAACAATAACAAATGAGGATTTCATCTCCCCACAGAGAGAGGGCAGCAGTAAAGAAGGCTCATTTGGTCTTAGCAGAAAAATATAGTGAAGACAAAATTTAATGCTTAAAATTCCATATTTCATGAATCAGTGGTTCAGCTGGTCACCAAACAAGAGGGACTTTCCAAGACAACTTGATGACAGTAGGTGATATATATTTTTAGTCTTTTGATCTCATATTTTTGAAGTCCTATTACCACAGATAATTGTGTAGCAGTACAGAATTTGCATTCACATGCTGAGGGCCCTTTCCGAACTACGGGCGCCGTGGCCCAGTACCAGATTGATAAGCCAAAGATACCCCAAAAAGCCTTCAGTGCGCTCGAAGACTCGGTAGTGTCCCATAATTTCTAGGATATGTTATCGACCTACAGTCACTCATACAATTTCCAGATCCACCATACATTAGACAAGACCGCTACGAGTGGGCCTTGCACGCATTCTGACCGGGCGTCTTCAGCACTGTATGCCAAAGATGCCCAGTTCAATGTTGTCCGAATTCCTAAAAAAAGCCTTTGCTGCGCTAGTAAACCCAGAAGTGTCCCGTAGTTTCTGGGATATGTACTCGACTCACCATCACTCACATGATTTTCAGATCCACCGTACGTTAGACAAGACCGCTACGAGCGGGCCACCTATGCTTTCTGACCAGGCATCTTCAGCACTGTATGCTGTATGTCCGAACTACCCCAAAAAGCCTTCAGTGCGCTCGAAGACCTGAAAGTGTCCCATAATTTCTAGGATATGTTATCGACCTACAGTCACTCACACGATTTTCAGATCCACCATACATTAGACAATTCTGCTACGAGCGGGCCTCGTGTGCATTCTGACCGGGTGTCTTCAGCACTGTATGCCGAAGATGCCCAGTTCAATGTTGTCCGAATTCCTAAAAAAAGCCTTTGCTGCGCTAGTAAACCCAGAAGTGTCCCGTAGTTTCTGGGATATGTACTCGACTCACCATCACTCACGCGATTTTCAGATCCACCGTACGTTAGACAAGACCGCTGCGAGCGGGCCACCTATGCTTTCTGACCAGGCGTCTTCGGCATACAGTGCTGAAAACGCCCGGTCCGAATAGGTGTGCGATTTGCTTGTAGCTGGTCTGTGCTGGTACTTCACAGTAAGAGACACTTGAAAAATCTCGTAAAATTACCTTTTTTAGTTTACCGGGAAATCACTACCGCCTGATGAAATGATCAAGTAACGTCTAACTTTTAGATCAGAAATACATTTACCACTGTTAAGTAGATATTCGTTCTAGATCTAGATAGATTTATAATAATAATAATAATAATAATAATAATAACTACATTTATAGGGCGCTTTATACGGGCGTTTCTAAGCGCACAGGTGGTCTGTCTAACTCAGTATACATGGTACATCCAATATCTTAAAAGCAACAAAATGAAATAAAATATTACTAATACAATACAGTTAAATGAAACTGACTACTTGTGTGCGCCTCCGGTATACTATGACTGATTAAAAAGGTGGATTTTAAGAAGGGTTTTAAATGATTCAATGGAGGGGGCATTTTGAACATGGGGTGGGAATTTGTTCCAGAGGGTGGGGGCAATAGATGAAAAAGCACGGTCACCATATCGGGTTTTCGTACGTGGGCCGTGAATTAATTGCATAGAGGAAGATGAACGGAGGGATCTGACAGAAGAGGAGGATCGTAGGGAGACCAGGTCTTGAAGATATTTGGGGGCAAGATTATGTGATATTTTGTATGTAAGAAGTAGAATCTTAAAAGTAATACGATGATGGACCGGTAGCCAATGAAGTGAGCGAAGAATAGGGGATATATCGTCATGTTTCCTAGTTAAGGTGATCATTCTAGCTGCTGAATTTTGAATGCGCTGGAGTGGAGATAAATGAGAAATAGGGAGGGCGGCAAGGAGGGAGTTGCAATAATCCAGATGGGAGGAGACGAAGGCGTGGACGAGTCTTTCAGTTGAGGCTTTGTCGAGTAGTCTTCTGAGCTTTCCAATTCTGTATATACCCCAGGACGCTGATTTACAGATGTTTTTTATGTGCTTTTGAAGAGTAAGGTGATTGTCCAATGTAATGCCGAGGTCTCTAACATATTCAGAAGTCTGTAGTAGACTTAAAGGCATTGATTAACTTTGCCCAGAATTGAAAAAAAAAATCACTGTTCCAGCTAATGCTGTAATCATAATTGCAAACCTTTAGCTCAATCAGGAATCGCCTGAGTTTTATAAGCTGATCGGTCGTTTATAATCAAGATATTTACGATTGAACATTGATGTCGGGATAGAGTACCACCGAACCCTAAAGAACTCTTACGGTTGGCATACCTCGCTCTATCACAGAATACCGTACGGGCTGGAAACCCGCTCTGAAATCGCCAAGCGCTGGTGCTTGGTTTTTGTGACTGCAGCGCAGCGAAGAAGCCGAGCGACTTGCGCTAGAGATTGATTGCGATTTTCTCTTTTTTAGGATAGTAAACGGGTTCCGTTTTCTCTCATACTTTCACATATCCTTAATTATATATGTAGTTAGAAGACTGCACACAATTCACTGGCATTTGAGCTGATTTTACAATTTTTCACAAAGTTAATCAATCACTTTAATTAGATCTATTAAGAAAGGGCAGCACAGGAATCTCCAAAATAGTGGAGGGATGATGGATCAACTAAGAGAGAGAGAGGTACCCTGTAATCTGTGTATCTAAAACAACGAAGCAGCAATGGCCTCCGTGAGTCACTGAGTCTGAGTGGGACACAGGCATAGCCTAGGCATAGCCATATAGGCTAGCCAGCCAATTATACATGTAATGATGGAGGGACATAAAGCTACGCACTTTGTTTCCAGTGGCTAAAATGTCATTTCATTCAGTGGTTGATGCAAATTTCTTTAATATATCTTGATTCTACATATTTTGCAGTTAAATTGCTGAAAAGTTTCTGACGGACAAATGTCAGTGACATAAATTTTCGAGTTGATGTCGATGCGGTGTCAAATTTTGTTTGACAAAATGAAAGGGTCCTAAAGCTACGCACATGTAATAAATGAAAATCTTGATTTTGGTGCTGAATGATGTGAATGTTACCCCGATTTCCAAATATTGATATCACAAAAAAATAAAGAAAATTACTTATTCTTTTCGGCAAATGTAAATTATATTTTCGTTGCTCAGTTACACCAAAAGCTTTGCGCATCGAAAGCGTCGCATTGTGCGTAAAAAAACTATTTGAGAGGTGCGTAGCTTTAGGACCCCTTGCCATACAAGCTTATCTGAAGATAAGCTAGCCAGTGGCATAGCGACTTTACTATACTTCGTGTGTAGACTCTAGGCAGTCACACACCTCAACACTTTCAAAACACCACTGCACAAAAGTCACCAACGTTGACTCAAAATCGGCATTTAATTTACAAAAACCGACACCAAAATATCCATGAAATACAATAAATTCAACTCACCGATGTTGGAAAAGATAATTCCCAAAATGAAATCTGTAATTTACTGTCAGTTCTGGCGAAACGGGGTATCGCAAGTCATTGTGTACATTTCCTGATCGCAGCGAGCACTGATAACCTCCCAAAAATATTCAGCCGTTAAAAATTCGGTCCCTATCACACACACGTAAAAGTCCCGATTTTCCGTGTGCACGATCGTAGAGGTCAATGTGCGCACGCGATACATAGTTTCTTTGTGGACAAAAATTTATTGGCCGAGTTTACTTTGAAACATCGGAGGAATGGAAACAACATGTGATAGCAAAAAAAAAATCGGCGGTGATTTCTTCAGTTTTGGACATGATTTTGACTTTGGATTTTGCTGGAAATATCAGGAGTTTTTCCAAATGACCATTTAAAGGTAGGAGTAAGATTTTTAAGAGCTGAATGTGAAACGAAGTATTTGAAATATTTTCCCCCATACCTTTCGTACATGCGATAGAAAATGAGTAGTATTTTTGTATTCGTCCCGCTTAGTCATGTTAGTCATGTTAGTGGTCAGTATGACCACACCAAGTACATGTAAGCCTAGATCTAGATCTAGGTTTAATAACTAGTAGTGATCATACTGACCACTAAGCGGGATGAATGCAAAAATACTACTCATTTTCTATTTGGGGGGAGATGTCAGCGCTCGCGGCAATCAGGAAATGTACACAATGACTTGCGATACCCCGTTTCGCCAGAACTGACGGTAAATTACGGATTTCATTTTTGAAATTATCTTTTCCAACATCGGTGAGTTGAATTTATTTATTTCATGGATATTTTGCACTCATAATATAGGCCCTTGCCTATGTGGGACTGTGTCCAACATTCACTCACTCGTGTGTCTGAACCACTCAGCCCCACTTGAAACTATGCAGCTGCAACCTGCTGTAATATATTCAGCCAAAATATCAGATCAAAATAGTGAAACTCAAAATATTACCTACCAGCAAGTTGTCTGTGAAAGTCCCTCTTGTTTGGTGACCAGCTAAACCAATGATTCAGGGAATGTGGAATTTTAAGCATCAAATTTTGTGTTCATTCTAATTTTCTGTTGAGACTGATTGATCCTTCTGTACTGCTGCCCTCTCTCTGTGGAGAGAGGAAATCTGCATTTGTTTACTGTGGCTGGCAGTAGTACAGCAGTAGAGGGCTGCCCTTATGTGTTTTCACCATTACCATATTGGTTTGGGAGGACAAGGTTATATTATAACCTTGTTCATTGGATAAGTGACATTCACTGTTGCAGCAGTAAAAAACAGATAAAAAAATTGCTCTAAGCAAGATTTAATTTTCTTAAATTTGCTAGATTTCCTGATTCAGGGACTCTTCACCAATACTGTGCAACAAATTTGGGGATTCAGAGTTGAAAGTGAAATTTTAAATAATTATTTTCCTCTCATGTATGAATGATCTAGACTGGAAAAAGACCTGCTGATACACACAAAAGCTACTGAAGCCTATTCACCCGTAAAACTAAAAGCTAGTCTGGAGTACAACTACAAGGTTATCTTCAGAAGTTCAGATAAGCTTGTACATGTATAAGTGCTATAGATTTAGATCTAGAAGTGGATATTTTGGTGTTGGTTTTTGTAAATTAAATGCCGATTTTGAGTAAATGTTGGTGACTTCTGTGCAGTGGTGTTTTTTAAATTGTTGAGGTGTTATGACTGCCTAACTTTTAGAGTCTACCCACGATATAGAGTAGAGTTGCTTTGAAGTTTGAGTGAGTATGACCACTATTTCAGTATTTGGTGTGGCCAGCAGCAGCCAGCGAGTAGTGGAGTGAGCGAGTTGGTCATGGTAATGGATTATTTCATGAGAGTGCCATAAGTATACAAGGTTTTGCGTAACGGGGTAAATAATTCATCAAATATGCTATTCCTACAAGCTTAAAATTGTGCGCGAACTTTATCTTAATGTGACTTCGGTTCCGCAATCTTCGTCGATGCATGCATTGTCTTTCGGCGGAGTCCAGCCGCATGGAAATCGACACACCGCCGGCTCGAGTGAAGCGACATCGACGAGATCAAGATCATGACTTGTATGATACAATATTTCTTAAATTTACTATCAAAGTATGCGATAAAAATATGCTTAAAACAAGGTTTATAATATTCTTACCAATATGTGTTTCCTGACTACCTATCTTATCCTCAATTTTCAGTGTTTTGGCCAAGTTTTCAACGTATTCACTTCAATTTCACTCCAAATGGACGGCGTATATTATGAGTCTCGTTGCTAAGCGCAGCATAAATCACGCATGCGTGACGAATTTCTTGTCTGCTGCCATCCGCGATAAGTGATGGGCAATCCCAAATTGCACAAATGCGTGGTAGAGATCGATGCACAAAATGGCAAATGCCAGGGAACTTTTATCAGAAATGAAAAGGGACAGTGTGCTTAACCTGGACAGGCTCTTTGAAGAGGTTCTATGTACACTCTCAGAAATGTTGGTTAAAAATCATTAGGTTAGTTCAAATATGAACCTACCAACTGTTGGTTTTAAAAAAAATGTATGTAAAACATATGGGATTTTTTAAAACCAACAGTTGGTAGGTTCATATTTTAACCAACCTAAAAACTTTCCTGAGAGTGTAAAGTAGTGTCAGCTTTTTTTTTTTTACTCTTCAAAGAGCCTTTCCAGGTTAAGCGTGCTCCATGCCCACCCCAGTCCTGGGGATGATGAAAAAGTATACAAAACATATTAGACCTACATACCAACGTTCTAATGACATGAATGATGAAAGTGTATCAGTTTTTGTCATAAACGGGTATATACTATAAAAGGGGCACATCAGATAAAGAAGCGATAATTCTTTTCAAAGTAACATTTTATTTCCGTCTACTTGTTTACGTACATGATATCTAAAAAAAATAATAATAAAGACGTTCAGCTTACAAAGCTTACAATTGAAGGAGGCATTGTCCCTGAAAATCATGTCATAGAATGCTTGTGATTGGGGATGTCCTTTTACAAAAACAACGAAACATATAAATAAATCCGTAAAATTTGATAGAAAGTGAGAGGGGGGGGGGGGGGTGATACAATGAAATACAGATAGGGTATAATATATGGGGAAATGAGCAATGTAAAAAATCACAGATGTTTGAAACTACAGGTGATCAAATTAGGAATATTAAAAAAAAATGCTGACAGTGACAACTTATAATTTTATAATAAAGCAAGGCTGGTTCCCAGCTGAATTTCAGCGACAGATGGATATAGAAAGGTAACATTACATCTTTAAAGAAAAAAATAAAAATGATAGATAATACTACTGTTTTTAATCAACTTACAATATGAGGAACACTTATTATGCTGTCGGTTTAAAGCGGCAAAATTAACTCTTTTTCTTTAATCACTAACAAGAACGAGCAAGATTTAGACATTGTGGTTTATTCACACCGGGGATGTCACTGAAGGGGGGGGGGGGGGGGGCTGAGACCTGATTACATTTTGTCACTCGGGGACTTTCGGAATTTAATATCCTTTTCGATTTACTTGTTGTTCAAAATGGTAAAACGACGCCCCTTTTTATACAAAATAATTTCAGGAACAGCCTCAGAAAATTACTATATGGAATCACAAGAGCCTCGGGCACTGCACGTTGATCACAAAATGAAATGAGACAACATAAGGCATTATGCATGATTGATTTCACCTCATACTCACCTAACCTATATCTGCGCACCCTAAATCACATCATTTGAAAGGGAAATAAAATAATTAGGCTAAATGATAACAAAGAGAACTTAGCAACATTAGATATATTATCACCGATAAATCTGTAGTTCATGAGCTTTTGGGCGGATTACTGAGGATTTGTCTCAATATCTTTCAAGGCGAAAATAGCTGAACTTGCATAAAATAGTAGCATCTTATTTTGTGAACCCATAACATAACGGGTAATATAGTACGCCTAATTATTGAGTCCTTGTTTCATAAAGGGGTGGTTTTCAGAGGAAATGGCGTAGCCGTGGATTCAACCATTAGGGGGCTGTCTTACTCAAGGAATGAAATGCGAATCATGGCCTCGATTCAAACGAGACGGGGTTCTATCATCTTCTTTCCCCATCTCCCTTTCCTTTTCTCTCCTCATTTTTCGCAGTTCGACGGGGGGGGGGGGGGGGGGGAGTTCCCGTCCCCCGTAGCTACGCCACTGGTCAGAGGTCATCTCACAAAGGGCCACGCACTTAGTCTACAGGGTGACTGATATCGAAACCAGTTTATCTCGTTGTGATTTCTAATACTCTACAACACAATACGAGTAGTTCGTGTTTGATAGTTTTCCTTATTATAGGGTATTCCTGGCATTTGTATTTCATTTATGATTATCTATAATTTATAATTTTGAGACTAGCGAGCTTTCGATTTGCACGTCAACTAAGACCCCGTTCTCACTCACTTTGAAAGTGGACTTTTGGAGCGGTCTATCTAAGACCCGTTCCTTAGGAACGGTTCTTAGGTGAGTGTGAACGGTCAAAGTGGTCCAGGAAGTAGTCTTCTGGACAGCTCCAGAAGACCACCTCGGGGAGGTGGTCTTGAGGAACGGGTCTTATTAAGAGCGGTATGGACCGCTCTAAACGTGCAATGTGAACGAAAGCGTACTTCAACCGGAAGTGAGCTAGTGACGTTCCGCGCGGAAAAAAAAGCAAAAGCAATCGATCGGGCAGCCGGCAGGCACGCTACGGTACATCAGTTTGTATTCCGCGCGAAAAATTTGACCCGCTGACCTGAGCTGCCATAGCAACAAGGCCACTTTGAATCGTGGAGCGGTTTGAGCGAGAAAAACTGCTCGGAGTGTGAACGCTAGCAAACCGTTCCTCAAGACCCATTCCTCTGGAGCGGTCTAACTAAGACCACTTTCAAAAGTGAGTGAGAACGGGGTCATAGTCGACTGTAAGATCGAACCACATTTTGAAGCTCTGCGCATGCGTCACGTCGTCTCCCTCGTCCACTAGCCGAATCGAGGACGCGTGCACCCTGGTTTTGCCGTCGCCCAAGATTCAGCACGAACGTTCATATATATGACGTCATACAAGCTCCAAATATGGATGAAAGTGCGACCCACACCGTCGTGAGAGATCGAAAGCGTGTAACGCGAAGTGAACGGACTTGGCCTGTGCGACGTCTCCACGCTCTGGTGACTCGTCGCAGAAGTCGTTCGGAGCAGAAATCGAAAGCTCGCTACTATCTAGCTGCGGCTCCCACCACATCTTCAGCATGTCGTTGCCACGTTTTACATAAAAAAAATTGAAGGCCGGTACAAGATGGCGCATTTACCATCAATTCTATGTGTGTGTGACCTATAGGAGGTTAGAGTGTGACCCCTAGAATACAATCGTAAATTTAACGACTTAACCAAACAGCCTAATCGAAAGGGCATCTTTACACAAAAACGTTTAAAGGTCATGTAAAGTTTTGGTAAGCCCTCAAAAACTGTTCGTCAGCTTTCTTTAATTTTTGTTGATAAATAGCAAGATACTAGCAATACTAAGACACTGTGAAGATTTCGCCTCCTGAAGTTTAATATTAAACGAAAAAGAGGCAAAAAATAATTTATGTGCCGCCGGGACAGGCACGTAAAATCCCAACAAAGGCAGCATGTGCTATACACTGTACACACACGTGTAAAACTAATGATGAGTAGCTACACACAGTGCACACACGCTGTCTCTATGCGAAGCCCCAAGATTGCTGTGCGGGGAGCCGTCGGGGTGGAAGGGTCGTAGCATAATGGCAGTGATCAAGCATTCCTATTATATTTACACTAAAATTCACCAGAAATCATAGATGGAATACTAAATGATCTCTTACAGACATCTTTTGATACAAGGAGAACAACATGAGACTATATTTAACATGTTTCTTTCCAATTTCCTTTCTGCTACCAATACTGTACATGAGCTTTAAGGGCCATTTTGTCGGGAGAAATTCAAATATTTCTGCAAATTGTTTGCAAACGCAGTCTACACCATTCAGCAAAACTGACTTGTTGAAATATGAATTTGATTCCAAATATAGGTTTAATATCAGTTGCCTCATAAAAGGGTACCCGCATTTTAGGAAAAATAATGATTGTTTTCCAAAGCTTTATGAAATTCGTTTGTAAACCGCTCGTATAATTAGGTCGCAGACTGTATAGTTTACTTTGTATCAACTTGTGAATGTGACATCGATCTTTACCACATTATTATTGATTACGCCCGAAAACAGCTTGATAGAAAGTCTCAGATCAATTATCATGGGTTCCCACTGTGCACACATAATAATAGTGTTAGATACAAAATGAATGGTGGAATTCTGAATGCGACATTTGCTGAGAGCATTGTCAAGATGACCTCAACCTTTGGATCCTTTTCACAAAATATGTATGAACAAATACTTATTCGAAAGCATCGTATCGACATGACCTCTTTCATTTCCCCGCTCACACTAAGTCGGTATACCAGCATGACCCGAGTAGGCCTATAAGTTTAGGAAACACTTCACATGCAGGAGATACACATTACGGGTCACAGCTGTAAACATTATACATGTACATGTACATGTATAACTAAGTACCAAACAGTTACTCCTAGATCAGACCGTAAACACACCAGAGAGATTTCGGTATGTTCCTGAATCCGAGCTCTGCGCAATTGATAATGAAACCATAATTTGCTGCTCTACAGGAAATCAACAATACCATAAAAAAATTCTTTGTGGTGAAACCGTGCCACTGTGTTGATGCAGCTCTATAGCTAGTACACGTTTCTCTGCTTCTACTCATAATGAATTTGTAAGACCATAAAATACACTGGCAAATGACTGGAGCTATACATGGAAATCGAAAACTTGTTGTTGTGCCTGGTGGTGTTCTACCTGGTTTGAGTAAGGAATGCCCTGGTTGCAGCCTGAGGAATACATCCGAAATGCGAACAGCAATTATGACACTTCTAGAAAATTGACTCATTTAACTTGTGGACCTTAAAGTTGAACTGAGAAAGCACCTCATAAAGAATCACAGGTTGTAGTAGTTTAGGTTGAGAGGGACGACGTTTACTCTTGTCGGAAAAATTGCCAGGATTATTGCGTGATGAGTGAGTATATTGTAGGTCAAGATATCATTAGTTTCTCAATGTCTTTCCCTCCCTTCCTCCATCCCTCCACCCCCCCCCCCCTCTCTGTCTCTCTGTCCCTCTTCCACCTCCCTGGTCTCTCTGTGCCTCTCCAATAATTATATAAATACTTTTAATCAAAGGGAAATCCAATCTTAATAGCAAGTTGCTTTGAAAGAAGGAGGAAAATCAGAGAAGCAGATTGGTGAAAGTAATAAAAAAAAATTATGAATTTTTGAAAGTTGTAATCACTATGCTTATGGGAATTTCAAATTGGCCGAATAGGTATGTCACTGTGATGTAGCCGTGGACAACTCCCCCATTCGCTCTAACACACAAAATGACTAAAATGTCACCTTTTTTCAAAATGCATTACTCATAGTATATAGGATTTTTTCGTTCATGAAGACCTATAACAATATGCTATCTCCAATATATTTTGAGTATACAGCCCCGAGGGTAAAAGCGCCTCGAAGAAAACCGCAAATTAAAGACATTTTTGTGTACGACAAATGGGAGAGTTGTCCACAAAAATGTCACAATTGACTCACCAAATTGCCAATTTGAGATTCGCATAGATGTAGTGATCTCATTTTTCAAACATCCATAACTTTCTTAGTCCTTGTCCGATTTCTTTCAAACTTTCACCATCCTTTTTTTCTTATTTTTCTGCTTTCACACAAATCATCTTATTACCAAGGTTGAATTGCCCTTTAAGTTGGATAGGTCGGTAGGGTGGGGGGGGGGGGAGGGGGAGGGGTTGCCAATTGCACAAACAGCCCCTCAGCTCTCAGAGCACATGAGCTATATAGAGATGAGTGAAGGGAGAAAATTATCATACTATAGCATGCATTCAGATATACTTCTGATTTATTATTTACCAAATTTACAAGAACCGTCTATTATTATATGCGCGTATGCGATAAATTTTACAGCATCTTTATATTTTTCTTATTACATGCCGTTTACGATAAAGTCTTATGTTTATATATCATGATCACATTACTACCTCACTAATGTTTAGTCGTATACATGTACGATAATCTATATCCAGAAATGATGAACAGAGGGCAGAATTCCTCCTCGAAAAATGGGGGCGGTGTCTGGCTATGCAGCCCCCGTGTCCCATAAACACTGTATACTAGTCATGCTAGTAATTGATGTCTTATGTCCGGGTCGTAATTCAAACAGGGTGGGTGGGTGGGGGGGGGGGGGGTCCACTATTATAACCGTCACATTACCATAATTATTTGTTTGTCCTTTCTTCCAACATGAAGGGATTGGATGTGAACAAAAATGTTGCCCCGCGGCCAACAGTGTCCGAATCCCCACCCCATTTTGCTCTGGTGTAAGTGGTTAAGACATCAGGAAGTGTTTCAGATTATACTAGCGCAATGGTTGGATTGACTCTTCATGTTTTTTTAAATAATGTCTTTTCCTGGCCTTCAGTACTACAGGTATTTTTCTCTTTTGAGATAGAGGTATATTTCCGCCTTTTCCGGCAATGGAGAATTCCAACATTATTTTGTAAGGGAAACAGGATGGTGAAAGTTTGAACGAAATCGGGCAAGCAATAAGATAGATAGGATTTTTAAAAAGTTGTAATCACTATACATATGGGAATTTCAAATTGACCGTATATGGGTAGGATCACTGTGATGTAGCGGCGGTCAACTTTCCCATTCGCTCCAACACACAAAATGACTAAAATGTAATTTTTTCAGAATGTATAACTAGTCACTAGATCAGTGTAGTCTTTTTCTTCTTGGAGGACCTGTAATAATATGCTGTCTACAATATATTTTGAGTACTTCCCTGAGGGAGAAAGATATTTTGGTGTACAACAAATGGGAGAGTTGACCGTGAATACGTCACCATCGATTCACCGATTTGAGATTCGCAGAGATGTAGTGATCTTATTTTTCAAAACATTCATAACTTTCTTATTCTTTGTCTGATTTCTTTCAAACTTTCACTACCCTGTTTCTCTTATGTTTTTCCTTTCACACGAAACAGCTTTTTTACAAGGGTTAGATTGCCCTTTAATATGTTCATTGTTTATATATTGTAAATGCGGTTATTGTCGATACAGGGCCCTATTTGATTTTGATTTGATTTATTTTCTTCTGCCTTCATATAAGTACAACATTTTTCTGTAACATATATAAAATAAAATACAAAAGTACTTTTTGACAATAAATCATAAATAGCAAGTACATGTAACAATCATTTTTCAAAAACAAGCACGAAATGATAAATTGTCAAATTATTGTAATTCATCAAATATAAAGTCATTTGCTTGAGAATATGGCAGCCCCAGACAAATATTATGAAATAAGCAGAATGGATAAATAATTGAAATCCTAAATTAAAAGCATATTAATGATGATGGTGATGATGATGATGATGATGATGATGATGATGAAGAGTTGACACAGTCGAGCGGTTATTCTTAAATTGAAATTGAAAGTGAAAGGGCCCCTGTCTGAATAAAACGACGGCAAATAAATTGTTTTGAGATTATATATATATATATATATATATATATATATATATATATATAATATATATGTATATATGCTGTGAAACCTTTCAAGTGGTCAGACCAGATATCTATATGTAATGAATATTGAGATTATCACTGAGAGTTGCTATTTTCAGACCTAAAATTCGCTTTCTAGAACAATTGTCTTTGAAATGAATTACTATTTCAAATATGAATTGGTAATTTTCCCAAACAAACATACATCTTGCGCAGATCAAGAATTGATCTAACCAGGGGCGTCGCTAGCGGGGATGGGGGGGGGGGTGTCACACCCGCCCCCACTCAAATTTGTTGACGGCAAATGCGCCACCTCTGTCGGCAAAAAAAAAAAAAGAGGGGAAAAAGAGAGAGGGAAGAGGAAAGAGAAAAGGAAAAGGAGAAAAGAGAAAGGATAAAAAGAAAGAAAAGAAAAAAGAAAAGGGAAAGAAAGGAAAACAAAAACTGAAAAGGAAAGGAAAAGGGAAGGAAAGAAAAAAGAAGGAAAAACTGGCAAAAATTTTTGCTCGCTCGCTTCGCTCGCTTGCAAAAACATTGGGATGTTAATCTTCGGGCAAATGGCGTCCCCTCCCTTCGGCAATGGGCTACAGCCGCCCCCTAGGATTTTCAAAGTTCCGATAGTCATATTCGGGCAGCGAGGTGCTAGAATATCCACATATTGGGGAAGAAAGGTTCCCAGATAATTATATAACTTGTATAAAGTAACTTCTGTACATTTTCACTACGAAAAGTTTTTTAAAAATTGCGAGCGAGCGAGCAAAAAGTTTGAAATTTAAAAGTAGATATTTGAGCAAAAGGCTTCCAACTTCGGCAATGGCCTGCAGCCCCCCTCCCCCCGAGGATTTTACTAAATCATATATTTGGGAAACCACCACTTCATATTCGGGCAGCGAGGTGCCAGAATATCCACATATTTGGGCAGCGAGGTTCCCAGGTAATTATGTAAAATAACTTCTGTATGTAACCCTCTGTACATTTCCAATACGAAAAGTTCAAAAAAAATTAGAAATTGAAAAGTTGATATTCGGGCAAAAGGCGTCAGCCCTCTCCTTGCGAAAATGGGCCTGTGTGATCAAGATCTCTACCTCTGCGATTTTCTTTTATTATTATTTGTGGAGGAGAGGGATTAGGGTGCAGCATTCAAAATGTTCTAGCGACGCCCCTGGATCTAACCCAAGTTTTTGCTCAATTTGATTAGCCCAACTGAAAGGTCATTTTAAAAACTCCTCTCCACTGCTCAACTCCATAAAATTTACTTGGGTCGACAACTGTGTGTATGTGTGTGTGTGACTGGGTTTTTACAGACGTGTATCATTGGGAATAGGTGCCTTTTCCCCTGTGTTTGTTTTTCATCTAGTTTGGATGAAGCACATCTTAAGACTTTTAAGTCCATTTAAATTATGTACATGTACATGTTTACCTTTTGTTTAATGTATATGATATAATTTGTATGTGCATGATTAGGTGCCTATCCCTGCTTTTGTCTTTTTTCTAATTTTGATGAAGCACATCTTACCTTCAAGACCTTTAATTCCATTTACATGATTTATTTGTATACTTTGTTTTCAATGTATGATGTGATTATGTGAAAAGGGAAAGAAATAAAAATGGAAAGAAAAAAAAAATCAGTCAAATAGGATTATTTACATCTGGGACAGAGCTTTAACGTCACCATCCGAAAGACGTGACTGAGATTCGAACCTGGGTCCGATCAGAGTCTGTTTGTAGGCGAATACAAAGAGCTGTCCGCAGACTTTACCGCTAGATCAACTCCTGATCCCTTTGGAATCAGCTTTGCATTTTTTTTTGGGTAACATCTAAATATTTTACAACCGCAGTGTCGCATTGCGTGACTAAGGACACATAATCAAGAGTCTAGATAGGGAAAGGGGAGAGGGAGAGGGGGGAGGGAGAGAGAGAAAGAGAGAGAAAGAGAGAGAAAGAGAGAGAGAGGGGAGGGAGAGAGAGAAAGAGAGAGAGAGAGAAAGAGAGAGAGAAAGAGAGAGAGAAAGAGAGAGAGAAAGAGAGAGAGAGAGAGAGAGAGAGAGAGAGGGAGAGAGAGAGAGAGAGAGAGAGAGAGAGAGAGGGGGGGGGGGTGGTCCGGTAGCTCCAGTGAAAAGTAAGGCCGCGAAAAAAGATCGAGTGAGAGAAAAACTTTTCCGGGTACAGTGCTTTTGGACAAAAATATTACAAAAAAGACCATTTTCATAATACACTCAAATTTAATGCTTACCTCTTTGTCAAACTCCTAGTAACGAACTGTTACATCCACCTGTTATAAGTCACTGTATTTCAATAGTCAGAATGCAGATTGCATACATTAAGTGTTGCTAGGTTGGGCAAGCCAAAATGTTGTCCCACCTAACAACGCCTAATACATGCAGCAATTCACATTCTGACTATTGAAAAAGAATAGGTTTTTACGGGTGAATGCAATAGTTTGTCACTAGGCAAATGTGTATAAATTTTAATACATTACGAAAATGGCCTATTCAATAAAAGAAGGCTCTTATGTTCTGTCGTTTAAATCGTTGGTTGTTAGTTAATTCTTTTTCATCATCCTCTTATCATGCTTATAGACTAACAGTAACCAACCAAATCTAAGCTTCAATCTGATGTATTCCATAGTAGTACACCTATAAATGTATGTTAAAGTTGTGTATGTGAAATTGAAGTCTGATCGGGTAATACCTTTTATATTTCATTTTTTTTCAATTCCGTTCAATTTAAAGGCATTTATTTCCAACTTTCCAATATAAGCATACAGAGTAATAAATGAACAAAATAATGTACATGTATTAAAACCAAAAAAATATGACAAAATATAGATTCATGTGGTACACACCTCTGAAAGCAAAAGCTTGGGGCGAAGGTGCCCTTAGGCGTTAGAGTACATAATAAATATTTAAAAAAGAAAAAACTACAACAAAAAAGAGGAAAAAAGACAACATTCCTAGACCGCTGAGCTCGATTTTGAACAAAATGAGGGGGGAGGGGACTCGGAGGGGGAGAGGAAAGGGGGGCATAGGAGGTGCAAAATAAAAGGAGTACAAAAAAAGAGAAATTCACGAAGAAACAGAGAGAAGAAACGGAGAGAAAAGACCCAATGGAGGGTGGGGAAGTGTCTTAAACCATGCCAGTTGTAAGATGAAGTAAAAAAAAAAAAATTTCATCCTTCTTAAGAAACTGGCAAGAGATGCGGAGTACTTTATTGTATCTGGTTTAGATGGTTTCATTTCCCGTGTTTTGCATCATTTTCCTTATTTCATTTTACACCTCCCGATTTATTGGGGGGGGGGGTGTGGCAAAACGATATGTTTGCCCCCCCCCCCAATATTTTCTTGGGGGCAACTGCCCCCTGCCGCCCTACCCCCCCCCCCGGATCGACGCCTCTGGGCTATTGGAGAAACTGCCTCTTGCCTACCCAGTGGTGAAGCGCCGCTCCTGAAGATACCTCGCACGTTCCAACCCGATAGATTTGACCAAGGAGCATAATAAGATACAATGAGTCCTTGAGAAAAACATTGTATAGCTGACGGCCTCGCCAACAAAAGGTGAAGTCATACAAAAGCTGGGTTGTGTGCCAATATTGAATAAACGGATTGCAAACACGTACACAGAAAACATGAGAAAAAGAGGACTGGATACTGTGAAACGGCTGAATATTTTGTTGAGAATATTTCAGTATTGTGCGTTCAGGACCTCCCAAAGTACTACATAGCACATGTATCATGCTCTTAGTTGGAGGTTGAGGAAATGAATACTTAGTTATATTTCGTGCAGCGCTGGTCTTTAAATGGAAATATAAAAGGAAGTTCCTCCGAGGGAAAGCAGAAAAATCGGAGAAACAGTTTGGTAAAAGTTTGAAAGAAATCGGACTGACAATAAGAAAGTCATGAATTCTTGAAAGTTGTCACGGGAGTTTCAAATCGGTCGAATCGGTAATGTCGCTGTGATGCGGAGAACGATGGAAGAGTTGTCCGCAAATACGTCAACTCGCCAATTTGAGATTTCCATTTATAGTGATTACAACTTTCAAAAATACATAATTTTGTTACTGTTTTGTCTGATTTTGTTGTGACTTTCATCAATCTATTTCTCTGATAAAAGGTTGAATTACCATTTAAGATACTTAATATCATCCGTTACTTTTGTCTTCACAGTCATCTTTGTCATCCTTACGATAGCGAGTTGTCTGTCTTCAATCCAAGCTTCGCCTGAAAATGAAGGCATCCCTAGCACAATAATGACGTCATATTGGAATGATTGGGTTGGAGAACACATTCTACCATCACTCCGGGTTGAAGCAGCATCTTCTAATGGGTCGCAATGTTTCCAGGAGCTGGAGAAAATTTTCACGGAAGGCGGAAATAAGCGAAATATAAGTAAGTTTTGAAAATTAGGAATAAGTTCCACAAAAGAATGATGCTTAATAATAATAATAATGATAATAACAATGAACGTTGCTTATATAGCGCATATCACTTATTAAGAAATTCCCTATGCGCTTAAAAGAAAATATATAAAGAGATAGGTCAGAACAGAAAACAAACATGCCTGGTAGATGGAGTTATAACAATAAAAACCAAATAATACTTACAAAGAATCAATTAATTACTTACAGAGAATCAAATAATTACATTAAATTACATTGAATTAATACGATTCTGATGTTACATGTATCTTATCTGACATTCTCTTCTAGTTCTAGATGCGACTGGTAAACCAACTTCTGGTCTACTTGAGGGTAACCTTGCTTGGTTGGGTGACTACAGGCAATGTGTAGATACAACGGGTCTTCACTATTGCCTTATTTCAGCACCCATTCAAGTAAAATCAGTCAGCAACCGGGTAAGTAATTGGATCTTTACCATATACTTACTTCTATATAGTCTCACTGGAAGGGGCGTCGCTAGAACATTTTGAATTGGGGGGGGGGGGGGGTGACACCCAAATTTGTCGCCACATTCGTAGGGTGTGACACCCGAATTTGCCGCCGAAAATGCTCCACCCTAATCTCTCCCTCCCCCCCCCCCCCACATGGCCTCACAAAAAATAATAAAAGAAAATCACAGATGACGCCTTTTGCCCCGAATATCAGCTTTTCAATTTCTAAATTTTTCGTAGTGAAAATGTACAGAAGTTTCATATAGAAGTTATATAGAAATATCCGGGAACCTAGCTGCCCAAATATGTGGATATTCTGGCACTCTGCTGCCCGAATATCGGAACTTTGAAAATCCTCGGGGGAGGGGGGGGGGGGGGGGGGCTGCCGCCCATTGCCGAAGGGGGATGCCTTTTCCCGAATATCAACTTTTCAATTTCTAATTTTTTTTCTTCAACTTTTCGTATTCAAAATGTGCAGAAGTTACATTATTATCCGGGAACCTCGCTGCCCAAATATGTGGATATTCTGGCACCCCGCTGCTCAAATATGAAGTGTTGGTTGCCCGATTATCGGAACTTTGAAAATCCTCGGGAGGGGGGGGGGGGCTGCAGCCCATTGCCGAAGTGGGACACCTTTTGCCCGAATATTAACTTTCCATTTCCATTTCTTCTTTCTTTTCTTTCTGTTTTTTTTCTTTCCTTTCCCTTTACTTTTTTCTTTTCTTTTCTCTCCCGCTACTCACTGGCTTTACGACCGGCTGCCGACTTCTGACAACCAAAAGAAAGCTGCGACCATCGACAAGCAATTTGCAAAAAACATCGGTCCGCGATCAGTTGCCAATCAGTTGTAGGATAGTAGCCGTTCGGTTGTGGGCCAGTCGCCGATCATCAAAGACAGATAGGCCACCGTTTGAAGGAACGGTCGTCAATTATCGGCAATTATAAACAACCGGTCGTAGACTGATGGCCAATGTTTCTACGGCAGTCGGCGATATACGGGAAGGCTATAAATTACTGTTGCAAAACTGTCTAAATTATATATTTATGCCATGTTATGATGAGTAGGTCACCATTTATTGCAATACATGAATAACATGCATAATAAATAATTGTATGGGTGCAAAGCAAGCATGTATACGAAGTTGTCTGCATAAAATTTAACAAGCTCATGAAGAGGAAAACGCATCAATATGGCTCTCCCATTTCTACCATCGGCTTGAAAGTATGTGGTCCATATATTAAATCATCACCTTTATAAGTAAATCTATTTTCCACTAGGCAATACAATCAAAATTACCCTTGAGTTGATTTCATGAAAGTCTTTGGGATGGTTTTGATTACTGTTGGTTATCGGTGCTCGATGATGGTTTGGGAATCAATCGGCGACTGATCATTAAATTTTATTATTCGACGATTATTCGCCGACCTTATCTTTTCAACCCAAATCCACTCGGCAATGCTCGACGAGCACTAAAAGATCAATCGGTGATCAGTCTGCGATCTGTGAATATGGAGTAATGTCTAAAAGGAAAAGAGTAGAATTTTCTCTTTATTTTCACTGTATATTCACTCCCCCGTCTAGTCATGTCAGTGATCACTCGATTTTCGTTGTTGATGAGAGTAGGGTTCAGACCGGTTGTCAGATGATCCGGTGACAATTGCCCCGCGGTCAATACACTAACCGAATTTTCAAACTCAACCCTTGACCAAATATACCTAACACTCACCCTAACTGTATACTTAACCTAAAACCAGATATAGCAACACTAACCTTAACCGTATACCTAACTTAAACCCGAAAGCAAGCCTAACCCTAACCCTATATCTATGAGGATTTAAAGCCCGGAGCATAATGTCGGATCACAGGGGTCTCCAAGTTATATTCTCACAAAGTGCCCCTAATATTATGAGATGAGATTGGGCAAATCCAAGATTATTCCCCATACGTAACAAAAGAAATGAAAGATTATACATGTATAGTTTACCTGATGACTATATAATTCACTTGATAATCATACTATACAGTGAACATGAGTAGATAAACAACCCATGACTGGATGAATAATACTTTCGATTTCACTTTTTGTTTATCATTATTTTGTTATTCTCTGCAACGTTAGGGAAAGTACATATCAGACTATTTTTCTTTCATTTTAGCTCTCCACAAGCTCTTGTACTGGATAAAATCAAAATAATTTTAGAAATCAGTCATAAAGATAAATATCTTTGATTCAGGTGGTTAAAAGGTTACAAGGCACATTTACTTAAGCTTCTCTCAGTTTATTTCATCCTAGATAGAAGGTTGAAACAACTGCTACCTACTTATGAACATATTTTTCCTCCTCGTAACACTGAGCCACGCTTTTTCATTATACCAACTGCAGGAGTATATCGTTGCTCAGCTTTTCTAAGAATTTTGTGGCGTAATAAGTGATACCATGCAATATAGTTTAGAGCACCATTTCTCTACTCTTCAAAATAATATTCTTATTAAACACATTAATTCCAAGATTATCTTATCCTCACATGCTCTAGTTCACAAGACCGACAGCCAACGAGACCAATGACATCGGTCTCGCGGGCCTTTTGAAAAGCTATCTGATGATTCACGAGACCGTCGGCCCACGAGACCGACAGGCCATGAGACCGTCATGTCAGCTTGCGGGCCTTCCTAAATATAATTTTTCGAGAGGCTCACCATATCGACAATGTCGGTTTCATGGGCTGTCGGTCCTCTGGGATGTCTCCTTCACGAAAGAAATAGATTATTATCATATTTTTACAGCTGAGTGGTACGGTGTCACTTGGTACGTGTGTCCCTGGAGTGTGTACAGAGAACGATATTATTCAAGCTGCACATTACATCGGTGAGTTTAGCATCAAAACACCTCAGTCACACAACCAAACCAACTCTATACCGACCGATTCTTTGCAAATCGATCGGGGTACGGTAATTTCCCGTTTGGTCTGTTATCGGTCTGTCAGTTTCGTTGGTGTGACTGAAGTATTAGATTTTCTTGAATATAAAAGGGTTGATACAAAATATTCCTTGAAATGCTCTAATAACGCAGCCAGCCGTAAGGGTAAAAAGTTCTGAAGCATTTTGAAAGCACTTAAAATTGTTGTTAGTGATATTATTATTATTATTATTATTATTATTATTATTATTATTATTATTATTATTATTATTATTATTATTATTATTATTATTATTATTATTATTATTATTATTATTATTATTATTATTATTAATATTATTATTATTATTATTATTATTATTATTATTGTTATTATTATTATATTATTATTATTATTATTATTATTATTATTATTATTATTATTATTATTATCATTATTATTATAATTACTACTACTAATACTACTACTACTACTGATTACTACTATTATTATTATTGTTATTATCATTTTCATCATCTATATAACTATCATAATTATTTTATTACTATGCTTCAGCCTACGTGTAATCGGATTATATTATTAGTAATTTTATCTTACTCCCCTCTTATGTACTATAATTATCTCTCCCTCTATTTACCTTTCAGAAAATATATTCTTTAAAAAAATTTCTAAGAAACCAGACGTCCATTGCAGTGAGAAACTGGACCCATCTAGCGATTCGGGATTTATCTGCACGATGTAAGTATTTTTTTCCATTCGTTATTTCAAATCAATAAGTAGTATACTTTTTAAAGATTTATTTTAAATGATGCGAGCCTTTATGCAATGAAATTATATCAAGTGTCCATTTTATTCTAGAGCAGCTTACAGCTCAATCCCTCTGCATTCAGTTTGTTTTTCTTCAGTTTCTGTGTCCATAAAGCAGATAAACATCATTCTCAAATCATCCATATGCCAAAGTTCAATGGATTTGTTACATCTAATAGATTTAAGAATTAGGTTTACCCTTCATGATTTATATCATATATACATTTCGTTCTGAAATAATTAGTTTTTACGGGATAAGACTTTATCACAAAACAATCATATTTGGGCATTATTTTATCTGACACCTGTATTTAATACCCTCTGTTCAGTGGCGGATCCAGGAGTTTTGGAAAAAAAAGGGATGGGGGACAAAGGTTATCACCTTTTTCAGTTGCCTTTCAGTACGGTCGAGATTTGAAAGGGGATCACTTGGGTTTCAAAGGGTTGGGGCGGTTGTACTCCCTTGATCAGCCATTGCCCTCAATAAGATAAAAACCCTCTGAATTCTAAACCTGAATAAGGCAAATGATTTCTCCCCCCCCCCCCCCCCAGAATCTTTCTTTTGCTGCTCTGTATGCTGTGTCTCTGTGCCACGGCGTATGAGAGTTATCAGAGTCATCGAAACAGTGCGGATGAAGAAAGAATACCGATACTTGGGCACCCGACGTCAGAAAACTCCTGCAATGGAAACCATCGGAGTGAACGTAGACCAGTCGATTCTAGAGGTGAGACGCCATCACCGCCGAGCATGTCTGAAAGGCCTCGTCAATCATACCTTAGTAATAACTATGTACTCTGAGGGGACACCAACTTCATTGGTGAGGGGGTCACTGGTCTTACTCGGTGCATGAAATGCAAATTAATAAGGCCATTGATTAGGCGGGTGGTCGGACATTATGCTTCGGCGATTTTGCTCAGGGTTTTATTTCGTTGGTTGGTTGGTTGGTTTTATTTTCCGTATAAAAAGATCATCAGTACACACTTATAAATATACATGTACAAGAATATATAAATCAAGACTTAAATCAAGAATTAACAAAACTAAAAACTAAAAAATAAAAAATAACGGCTGGAAAGCTCTATTCAGAGCCATTAACTTAATGGCTCTGTTCTTCCTAGAGGTCCAGAAAAAAAAAAACAACAGCAACGAACAAATATTTAAAAACAAAAGACAAACAAAACAGGCAGAAAAAAATAGACATACATACTGTAATACAAAATATAAGAAATATATCACGTACACAATATCCAATGTCAGATTTCAGATTTCAGATTTAGATTTTATTTCATTACATTTTCATTTTTTCAAAGTATATAACAATAAGTATTATGAATCTGACAATATTCAAAATAATTGACAACACAACTTAGTGCATAAACATTTTTCGATCATTACAAGCAAAACAAAGTGCATTAAAGTTTGAGTTGTGAGAGAAAAAAAAAAGTAACATCAATGAAGACTACTTAAGATTAATTTTATGAAAATGAGAATGAAAACAGAGACCAGCTTAGAAGCAAAGCTTGTAGAAGCGCTGGTCCCTGGCAAAAAGATGAAGCATGAATACAGTACATAAAAAGAACTAGACTGGGCAATCATGCATAAAATGCCCAATAAAAGGGAAAAAAGAAGAAGACAGATACATGGCCTTGGAAAGCAAACAAATTATAGACATAACACACTTGCTATAGAAGAGAAAGCACTGAGAAATATTGTAAACACAAAAAGCTGGAAATAGTAATAGGAAAATAGTAAAGTTTTAAAGAAGTAAACTTTACAAAAGACGGAACATGAATGACACAGTGACAGGTGGGGGTTAGGACGGGAGGGTGGGAAAGGGACAAGATCTTGAAGGTTTCATTTCGTCTTTAGATTTTGCTACACAGGTAAACAACAGTCGTCATCAGGATCACTGAGGGATCAATGTTCATAAAAAGCAATTAGTGATTTTTTCAATTTACGTTTGAGCGTACTTAAACTTATACTGTCTCGTATATTTAAAGGGAGGGAATTCCAAAATTTAGGAGCAGTAAATGAAAAAGTATTCTGGGTTAATGCTGTACGAGTTCTTGGCAAGTGATACAGATTTATTTGTCTAGTGGGATAATGATGTATTTCGTTATTTACTGTAAATATATTATTGAAGACAGTGGGCAATTCGTGGTTATGATACTGAAACATAAGTACAGCAAGGTTGAGGCGATAAATATCATAAATTTTTAGTACATTATTAGAGTGAAACAGACCATCTGTGTGGTGGCGATAATTAACATTACTTATAATTCGCATAGCCTTTTTCTGTAATAAAAAAACTCTGTCTAACAGGCATGCCGCACTGTTTCCCCATGCTAATATTCCATAATTAAGATATGGTAAAACCAGTGTGGAGTATAGTGATAAAAGAATATTTGGCGGAAAAGACCATTTGAGTTTATTAATCATACCAATGTTTCTGGATATCAATTTACATACATTATCAGTATGATGCTTCCATGAAAGTTTATTATCTATTATTGTGCCTAGAAATTTTGTTTCAATCACCTTCTGTATTTGTGTATTATCTATTAAAATCGGATGAGGTAGTTCGTTAAAAGTATTACTAAATAACATGTAATTTGTTTTTTCTAGATTTAGTGATAACTTATTAGCCTTAATCCATATTGCAACTGAATCCAGTTCCGAATTAATCACATTACATAAAGTTTCTAGGCTTTTATGCGAAAAAAATAGATTAGTGTCATCTGCATACATAATAAAAGTCAATGAATTTGATGATCTATGAAAGTCATTTATATACAAAATAAAAAGTAAAGGGCCTAGAATAGAACCCTGTGGAACACCACAATTAATATTTCTTAAATGCGACATGCAATTTTCAATACAGACATATTGCTGTCGTTCGTATAAATAATTTCGAAACCAGTCTGAAACAATGCCCCTTATGCCATAATGTGAAAGTTTGCTTAAGAGAATTTCATGATTTATAGTGTCGAATGCCTTAGAGAAGTCTAAGAACATTCCTATTGTGTGGGTACCATTATCAATAGAACTTGTAATATTATTAATTAGAGACAGGAGAGCATGTGTTGTATTATGGTGTTTTCTAAACCCGAACTGAGATTCATGTAAAATATCATTATTATTCAAAAAAGCCATTGTACGAGTAAAAACTACTTTTTCAAGTATTTTGGAAAAGGTGGTTAACAAAGATATTGGCCTGTAGTTTGACAACGATAAGGGGTTACCCTTTTTAAAAATAGGGATTATTTTGGCTAATTTCATTTTGTTTGGAAAAACACCTGTGCTCAGAGATAGATTACATATATAAGTGAATGGTTCAACAATACTTGCTATAATTTTTTTAATTATAAAATTATCCAGACCATCATGTCCACAACTGCGTTTACTCATAAAATTGTTAACAATATCAAGAACTTCACCTTCATTTACAGGAGTAAAAAACATAGAATTAGGGTTAGGGTTTTGTAAGTAATCATAAAATTTTCTATCACAGTTTGGTATCTTACTTGCTAAATTTGGACCTATTTCAACAAAATAATCATTGAAGTGATCAACAATATCTTGTAACTCCTTAATAGTTCTTTCATCAATTTGTATCTTAGAAATAGTACTTTTCTTTTTCTGTTTATTCAGAACTTCATTGATTAATTTCCATGTGTTTTTAGCATCTTTGTTACAATTCATAAATTGTCGTGAAAAATATATCTTTTTTTCTTTACGTAGTAACCCTGTCAATGTATTTTTATAATTCAAATATTTCGACTTAGAACTTTCAGTGGGATTCGCTTTATATTTCAAATAAAGATTATTTTTCCTATTTATTGATCTTAATAAGCCTGGAGTTATCCATGGGGATTTTGGAATTCTTTTCCTATTTTGAAGATTAACTTTTCTCATAGGACAACATTCATTAAACAAACTAGTTAATTTAGTCATAAATTCCTCAAAACTACTATTTACATCAGTCATATCATAAATATCATTCCAATCTACTATGTTAAGTCTGTCTTTAAATGTGTTAATATTTCCTTCAGACAAATTCCGTTTGTATATTATAGAAGGGTATTGTGTTTGCAGCAAGATGGGGAAATGTGCAAATATGGGAAAGTGATCCGTCAGGTCTGATATTACAACGCCAGCTTGGGGAAAGGGATGCATGTTACTAAATATATTGTCAATTAAGGTGGAAGATTGTTCCGCGATGCGAGTTGGTTTAGAAATAAGTGGTATAAATGAGGAAGTTAGAAGCGTTCCATAGAATTCATGAACGAAAGCATCAGAATTGTAGTTTAATAAATTAACATTGAAGTCACCCATTAAAAAACAATCCTTGCCCCGCAGTATTGGGTTTGAGAGAATATTTTGAAGGCTAATTAAAAAATCATTGTGGCCAGATTTGGGAGGCCTATATATGACTCCAATAATGATATTTTTTCTATTAACAAAATCAATTTCTACAAAAAGTGTTTCTATGGAATCATTCACATAATTCAAAGCAGGTCTATTATTATAGTTATATTCTGAGGAAATATATAGAGCAACACCGCCCCCTATTCTATTGGTCCTATTATTCACTATTAAGTCAAAACCCTGGATTGAAAACAAAGAATTAGGGGTATCTGAAAGCCATGTTTCTGATAGGCCAATTACTGAACATTTAAAACTAAGCCGATCAAGAAGATTACGCAAACACTCGAAGTTTCTATTTATACTTCTAATATTAGCATGAAACAAAGAAAACTCAGCCTTATCCATATTTAAAAAGTGTGAAACAAATTGATTTTCAGAGTAATAAGAGGATGATTTGGCTTTATCATGTTCATTGTCATCGAAATGTACATCAAAATCCTTGGCATTCGAGTTTAGAGTAGTGATCATATCATTAACAAATTTAGTGTCAGGACTGCGAGTTTGAGGATGTAATAGCGTTTGGAAGGCATCTAAAAATTCATCATTGGTTAAGTTATTACCGGGTATGTTATCGTTATTACCGTTATTTACCATTATGTAAGATTATCATCACCGTAAAGAGATAGATCTCAGGCCACCTGAGGGGAAAGGGGTAGGAGTAGGGTCTGGTAGGGAGGGATACTGTCACAATGTACATAAATACACCATTTAGAGAACCCATATTTAAGAGACAAGAGAACATAAGTTTAAAAAAACAAAAAACAAAACAAAAACGAAAAACAAAAAACAAAAACAGACAAACAATACTAAAAAAAAAAAAAGCAACGAACAAACAAAAACAAAGCAAAGGCAAAGACTGTATAAAACGAGTCTTAGGACAAGGCCATGCATCTAACAGTGAGTATCTAGAAATAGTAAGAGTTTAAAATACACGTTGTGTTCTCAAAGTAATAGATTGACATGAGGAAATGGTTTGATGATAGGCACCAGATATTTGACTTGGCAAAAGTAAATAACCAAAGACAGATACAATAACAAATAACAATCGATGAAAGCTTAGAGGTAATGCGTTGTACGTCAAGCACTAATACAAATTTACTAATAAATGTGAACATTAACTGACCATCATGACCATGGGCCGTCGAACCAAAAGACAACCGATGGGTCGATGATCGCTTGTATCATTGATGGCAAAAGCAGCTTATTGTGAATGTTGCGTATTTAAACTTGTAGGGGTATGCTTCAGTAAGAAAGGGGCTCTTTTGATTAATCTGGAACTGTGGGTTGAAACCGTTGGAGTTCTGTATTCGTGCTTGACCTTTAAGGGCAAATGGTCTATTCAACAATAATTCCTAAATATATTGATTGTTGCTGACAATAAAACAAGCAAGCAACAAAAAACGTATTTGTGTATATAGAACATAAAGGGTATTCAAGAGGGTAAGTAATTTCAGTACTTGTAGCTTCATGGTAATATCAAGTACAAAAACAGCATACTGTCAATAAAACAAGCAAGCAACAAAAAGCGTATTTGTGCATATAAACATAAAGGGTATTAAAGAGGGTATTCAAAAGGGTATTTAACGAAGGAAAGGAATTTCGATACTATCAAGTACAAAACAGAATACATGTGTACAACAGAAACGGAGCATGCATTTGTAATTGCGATGAACGAATATAGAGTACCAAAGTGAAGATGTCACATTCTTTTGTTAAGACCAAATAATAGATCAAAACAAAATATCCTTGCCCAAGCTTTCCAGTCGTGGTCCCGGACAATTATGTTGTTGTCTTACTTTTTTAAAGGACTGCTTTAGAAAAAATGAGATGAGAATGTCATGGGTGTTCAAATTCAAAAGGAGTAAGTGTTCACGTGACTTCAATTCTAATGCGATTAGTTTCCGCGCGACTAAAGGATTGTTTTGACGTCATACTTCGGTACTCAAACGTTACAAGACAGGGGAAAATGTGGTGTATGCTTGGTTGACCTCATGACGAAAAGACACACTCACTGTTATTAATCTTTTAAAGGACAATGACCAAACAAAATATTCAAACAGAAAAGTTTGAGAAATTATAGTTAAGAAAATGTAAAGAGACGTTTTTTAGTTGTTGTTAAAACTGACCATATAAAGCATGCAAATTACGGTCATTCTTAAAATCTAGATGTATTTGCAAATTTATAGTACGAAAAAGAAACAAAGAACAAAAAACAAAAACAAAAAACAAAAAACAAAAAAACAAAAAAACAAAAAAAAGACTTGTTTCCATATCCATAAAATAGAAGAGAGATTATGAACATAGTATAAACACATAACACCAGGACTAACCTGTCTTACCATCGAGTACTTGTGAGGCTTATTGAGCTACGAGGCCAAGGTATTTGAGGTGATATAGAGAAATAGGCAAGTTAAGCAAAATTATTGAGTGAGGGCATGCAAAAGATTTTTACCAGACATACCGAGCCAGCTGGAAATAACTCACTAGCCTAGGACATATAGGCATTTAAGGCAGGTTGCTTTCGGTTATCTAGGGTCAGGCTTGATTGAAAAAGTGTTTTTATATATACTGCATGACCAAACACAAGAAAGGTGAAGTTTTGACAAATAATGGGGCGTTTTATATTGCAGTGTGTCATTACAGAAAAAGAACAAATGGGTAGGAATACTAATACCTCCAAGTACAAAAATAGCATGTTGCCATAAAACTGATGTTACAGACAAAAGCATGAACAATTCAATGTCTATATCATGAACTAAATAAAGTAGTTCAGGTCAACAAAACACAGATGTCCGTGAGTATGCAAATCGTTCTTTAAATCCAAATACGTATTCGAAATGACGTCCTTCTTATTTTGAGAAATCGTCTGTTGACAGCCAGCAGGGCATTGACTCTGTGTTGAATTATTGGAGTCAATGCCATTCTGGCTGCCACCAGACGAAATTATAGTAAAAGAAAAATAAATATAAAGAGACGTTTTATTATTAAAACTGACCATATAAAGCATACAACGGTCAATCTTGAAATCCAAATATATTTGTAAGATTTATAGCAGAAAAAACTTGCTTCCATGACCATACAAAGAGAAAAATAAATTTATGAACATTGTATAAACTCATAACACCAGGACTAACCTGTCTTACTATCGAGTGCTTGTGAGTCTTATTGAGCTACAAGGCCAAGGTATTTGAGATGAAATTGAAAAATAAAATAGACAAGTTAAGTAAAATTAGTAAGGCATGCAAAAGATTTTTTGCAATATATACTGAGCCAGCTGGAAATAACACACTGGCCTAGTACAAAGGCTTTTAAGGCAGGTTGTTCTCGGTTATCTGGGGGTCAGGCTTGATTGAAAAGATGCTTTTATACTGCATGACAAACATGAGAAGGGTTAAGTTTTGCCAAATAATCGGCGTTTTATATTGCAGTGTGCCATTACAAAAAAGAACAAATGGATAGGGATACTAGTTTCTCCAAGTACAAAAATAGTAGGTTGCCATATATCAGATGTTACAGACAAAAGCATGAACGATTCAATGTCTATATCATGAACTAACAAAAGTGGTTCAGGTCAACAGAACATAGTTGTCCGTGTAGTATGCAAGTCGTTCTTTAAATCCAAATAGGTATTCGAAATGACGCCCTTCTTATTTTGAGAAATCGTCTGTCGAGAGCCAGCAGGGCATTGACTCTGTATTGAATTATTGGAGTCAATGCCATTCTGGCTGACAACAGACGAAATTATAGTAAAGAAAAATAAATATAAAGAGAAGTTTTATCATAAAACTGACCATATAAAGCATGCAGCAGTCAATCTTGAAATCCAAGTGTATTTGCAAAATTTATAGCAGAAAAAACTTGCTTCCGTAACCATACAGAGAGAAAAATAAATTTTTGAACATAGTATAATCACATAACATCACGACTAACCTGTCTGACCATCGAGTGCTTGTGAGGCTTATTGTGCTACGAGGCCAAGGTATTTGGGATGAAATAGAGGTTGCTGATGAAATCAGGTCTATATCAACAAAACATATATCGACATAACAAAACATAAATGTCCGTACAGCATGCAAATCGTTCTTTAAATCCCAAAAAGGTATTCGAAATGACAACCTTCTTAGTTTGAGAGATTATAGTAGAGAAAGAACAAATTTTAAAAGACATTTTGATCAAGCTGACCATATAAAGCATGCAACGGTAAATCTGGGGCTCTAACTGTATTTGCAAAATTTATAGCAGAAAAAAAAATTGTTATCCGTAACCATCAAAAAAGAGAAAGAAGTTTTGAACATAATATGAAAATAATATAAACACATAGCTCCACGACTAACCTCCCTAACCATCGAATGCTTGTGAGGCTCAGGTACAATAATAGTGAAATGGATTTGTATAATGTAGATTATACTTTGATTAAACTTACTTTGTTACCACATGTATAAAATAATGAAACAAGGCACATGATAATTAGCATAATCATTATTCGCTGGCTATACTTGCAGTTGGTTTCAGCAGAAGATTTGCTATGATGATTCTGTCCAATTGGACCATGGCATTTGCTGGGCTCCATTTCTGGCGATTTTTCGCGTTTGTAGATATAGCCTGGCTCCAACAAGTCTTATTCTGGTTGAAACGTTCTGTTCACGTCGAAGATTGTATGCTACTGTAGCCAGACGGCCCCTCTCTCTCTTGAGGCTTGGCGGAAGGTCCGTCCGAATGGTGACGCGAGAAAACGCGGAATCGGGAAGATGGGATGCTCTGAGAGGTGCTGGAGCGGTGCCTGCACCAGGCCCTTGCTGTGGGGGTTGAGTGGGTGCGGCTGCGGCGGCGAATGTGTGATCGACGTTGGTTGTAGTCGCGGTGAAAGGGGTGGCCGTGGAAGTGGAAGTTGTAGAGGTGGTGGTGGTGGTAGCCCCATCGGCTGCGTTGAGTCGTTGGCCGTCGATACGGTCTGCCTGATATCGATGAGGCCGACGTTCAAAAGCGTTGAGGAGGCGGTCACGATCGACCATTGTTACGAAACGGATGATGATGGGGTCCGGTCTAGCGTTGCGATGTCCCTACCCTAACCCTCTGTATTTTACATAACACGCCCTCCCCCTCCTCCCTACCCCGAATACACCAAAAGTTTATAAGTCAAAATCTTGTATCCATTCCTGAAAGATATAGGGTTAGGTTTAGGGATGCAATTTGATTTTATGTCAAGTTGAGGATTAGTGTAAGGGTTGGGTATAGTGTTTGGTCCAAAGTTGACGTTAAGAATCCGTTTAGTATAGAATATTGACCGCGGAGCAATGTCGCCGGCATGATCGTATATTGTAGATAACCGATTTACAGAAGGGTTTGGGAGGTTGTTCTATCTTCTTTTCACGCTCCCTTTCCCAATCTCCCTCTTTTCTCTCCTTTTCTAGTTTTATCTCTTTTTTCGCCATTGATGATTTTTTTTTTTAAAACGTTGAAAGCATTTTATTCCCCTTTCCTTATGCTTACAGAGCTATCAGCACCAGTGAGGTCTTTCATCTGCTTCTCCCTGACTCGCTCTGTGAATCAGATTACTAGTACTGCATCAGCCAAGGATGACATACGATGTCTTCATGGAATGAGAGTTATAAGCATGTTTTGGATTATACTCGGACATTCACTCAGTTACCAACAAAACTCAGGTGCAATGGGTAAGTACCTTAGATTGCGTTGGAGATTTGTTTAAACGTTACGTGGAGTTTTTGCAGGGGGAGGGGGAGGGGGGGGGGGGGGGGATATAATCATGACACATTCTCAAAATTATGTACAACAGTGTTGACCTGTTTGCTTTCGAAACGAAATACCCCAGTAGACCGACATCCCATATTCTGTCGTATGATTCGACATTTTAGGTTGTTGGCAGACGTCCAAAAAATGATAACCATTTTTTCAGAAATAATGATGAAATGCTTATCATACTTCCAATTAATAAAAATGTGTTTTCCCTTTTTTTTTAACTTATGAATTCTTCATACTTCTTGTCTACTGCTCCTTTCAACACTTAGCCCCTTTCACTAAAATGTATACCTATGGAATAGCCTTGTTGTTGTTGTTGTTGTTGTTGTTGTTGTTGTTGTTGTTGTTGTTGTTGTTCTTCTTCTTCTTCTTCTTCTTCTTCTTCTTCTTCTTATTCTTCTTCTTCTTATTCTTCTTCTCCATGTCTTTCTCCTTTCCCTTCTTCTTCTCCTTCCTCTTATTCTTGTTGGTCTTCTCCTCCTCCTCCTCCTCCACCCCCAGAATCGACGTCCCTGCTTACACATGTTACATAAACACACTCTCAAGTTCTCTCTGTCTCTTTCTCTCTCTTTATTTCTTTTTCTCTCTCCCTCTCCCTTTCTTTATTCCCCTCTCTTTCTTTTCTATCACTTGCCATCTTTCCTCTCATCCCGTCCATTCCTTTTTATGTATACAGAAAAATGAGCAAAATAGTAAAACCTCCAACTTTTTCATAGCGGCGTATCCCGAATATAATTTATTCGACATATGCCCCCCCCCCCCCCTTCCCACCGTTTGAAGGTCATGGAAAAGGAAATCAATACTTCTTGTTTGTGTGTTTATCAAAGGGCTGCCCAGATACTTTCTGCCCCCTCATCCCACTCTGGAGGAGATTCCTCCACCCCACCCCCTCATGTTTATCAAGTTCTAGATACGCCTTAATGATGCTGTTTATTAAGACCCCAAATCCAAGAAACTTTATATCCGTAGACATGTGAGACCGAGAAGTTGAGTCTCGTGAATATTGCGACTAGTTGTCACAAGATCCACGAAGCAGGTCGTTTTGATCTCGTCGAAGATCGTACAGAAAACATTTCAAATAGTTGTTAGAAGTAAGGAGGCCCACGTAACTGAAACGATCGGCTATTAAAGAGGAAAGTTCCAAATGAGACACTTGAAATAATAAGCTTTCACATTAATATTATTTCTTTTAAATATTTATTTGTATTCACAAAATATTTACAAATCAAATGATGACACAAGATATATATTGAGCTTACCAGGGAGTGTTTTATATAAATTCGTCAAATTTGGTTAATGGCGGTGTTAGCAAGTAGACAGTGGCCAAAATTTTCTATTTAGTTATAGGTTTATAATGTGCTGTATTCAATTCAAAAGCAACAGAAAAGCTTTTGCCACCATTTCTGCTCTTTTTTCCTTGTATCAATTTCCTCCAAGAAAACTTCGTCGTTTTCCTCCTCCTCATTCTCCACCTTCCCCTCCTCCCCCTGCTGCTCCAACTTCTCCATCTGCTGCTGCGGCTGCTCCTCCTCACCCTGTCCCAACTTATCCTCCTTCTTCTCCTCCTCCTGCTGCTGTTGCTCCAACTTCTCATCCTCAACCTCCTTCTGCTGCTGCTCCTTCTCCTCACCCTTCCCAAACATCTCCTTCTCCTCCGGCTGCTCTACCTCCTCCTCCTCCTCCAACTTATACACCTGCTGCTGCTGCTCCTGCTGCTGATCCTGCTCTTCTAACTTCTTCTCCTGCTCCTCCACCTCCTTTAACTTCTTCTCCTCCTGCTGCTGACCCCCTTTATCCTTCTCCGGCTGCTCCAACTTCTCTTCCTCCTGCTTCAACTTTTCCTCCTCCTGCTGCTCCTCTTCCTCCTCCCACTTCTTCAACTGCTGCTGCTGTTGCTCCTCCTGCTGCTGCTCCTCCTCCAAATTCTCCTCCTGCTCCTCCTGCTCCTTCTTCTCTGGCTGCTCCACCACCTCCTCCAACTTCTCCTCCTCCCACTCCTTCTCCTCTGGCTGCTCCACATCCACCTCCTCCTCCAACTTCTCCTCCTCCGACTGCTCCACCTCCCACTCCTCCTCCTCTTCCTCCTCCAACTTCTCCAACTGTGGCTGCTGTTGCTCCTCCTGCTGCTGCTCCTCCTCCAACTTCTCCACCTGTTCCTCCTCTGGCTGCTCCACCACCTCTCCCAGCTTCTCCTCCCCCTTCTCCTCCGGCTGCTCCACCTCCTCCTCCTGCTCCAACTTCTCCTCCTCCTCCTCCTCCTGCTCCTCTTCCTCCTCCAACTTCTCCAACTGCTGCTGTTGTTGCTCCTCCTGCTGCTGCTCCTCCTCCTCCTCCAACTTCTCCGGATGCTCCAACTTCTCCGGATGCTCCACCTCCTCCACCTGCTCCAACTTCTCCTTCTCCTGCTCCAACTTCTCCTCCTCCACCTGTTCCAACTTCTCCTCCTCCTCCTGCTCCAACTTCTCTTCCTCCTCCTCCTGTCCCAACTTCTCCTCCTCCTCCTCCTGTCCCAACTTCTCCTCCTCCTCCTTCTGCTCCTCTTCCTCCTGCAACTTCTCCAACTGCTGCTGCTGCTGCTCCTCCTTCTTCAACTTCTCCTCCTGCTCCTCCTGGTATTTTTTCTCTGGCTGCTCCACCACCTCCTCCAACTTCTCTTCCTCCTCCTTCTCATCTTCCGGCTGCTTGACCTCCTCCGGCTCCAACTTCTCTTTCTCCTGCTCCAACTTCTCCTCGTCCTCTTGCTCCTCTTCCCCCTCCAACTTCTCTAACAGCTGCTGCTGTTGCTCCTCCTGCTGCTCCTCTTCCTCCATCTTCTCCTGCTGCTCCTCTTGGTCCTTCTCTGGCTGCTCCACCTCCTCCTCCAACTTCTCCACCTCCTGCTCCTTTTCTGTCTGCTCCACCTCGTCCTCCAACTTCTCCTCCTCCGGCTGCTCCACCTCCTCCTCCCACTTTAACTCCTCCTCTTCCTCCTGCTGCTGCTCCTTCTGCTCCTCCTCCTCCTCCTCATCCTTCTTCCTTTCCTCTTTCTTCTCCACTTTCGGTAAATCCGAAGAAATACAAGATGACGTCATCGCTGCTTGCTGTTCTCTGAGCATTCGGATGAAATTGTCAATTTGTTCGACATGGATGTCGTGTAAAAAGGCATACATATCAAACTCATTGAGATCTGCCAGCTTGTGTTCGAATTCTGGTATTACACGAGTCGCTGAATAAGAAACAATGAAAAGATGGAAATTAATCAAACTTTACTGCATAAATTTGTTTACAAAACCAAATGGCGTTTCATTGTCGTTTATGCACAGATGAGTTGTATAAGTTGATGGTTATCGGAGGCTCCAGCTCTCCACGCATAATTAAGATAAACAAATTTAATTACATGCATAATTGCATAATTATTAAGTTTAATTTATGTCTAAAACTCTTTATTCATGTAATATAATATGCTGCACTTAAGAAATATATTAATGATTCCATATACTGCTGTTGGTCCCAAATATGAGACATATAAGTAAAAGTTAATGCAATCAAGGAATTTTTTTGTTTGTTTGTTTTGGTTTTCTGCTTGATATTATTTATAAAGCAAAATACTGCAGTGATTTAAACATACAGCTTGTCTGCAAATGGTATTAAAAGAACTTACGTTCGTCGCTCATGATGAATGAGTCGAATAGAGATTTCAAAAGATTCTGAATATATGCCACAGATTTGCAAGAATAGCAATTATGTGCTCGCACTATCAATCATTATAAGATGATTATGTTTGATATTGCAGGAAAGAAGTTACTTTTGTAACTATGCGCGCGCAGCGACGCGTGCACACCAGTACATTTCTATTATTGCGTCACAGTAGAGCGCATATCCAAAAGGAAGAATATGCGCAGTTTAGTGTCAACTTTTAATGATATGCGCACTGAAATATATCATCAACTAAAAGCTGAATCAAGTCAACACTTTGGCTATATAGCACTAATAAATTTAATGATCTCATTACTCAATCATTTTTTATGCAACTTTGACCTGTAAACTGACCCGGATTATAAAGATGACCTTCTCCAATGTATATCATAGCTGATAAATCCATTTTTTCTTCTTCAAGATTTCAGTATCGCAACCATCAAAATATGCTGGCCAATTCTTATAAATTAATTTTATAGTATTAATGCAGCGGGTTGAAGGGAGCTAAACAACCGCTGCAACTCCTGTTGAGAAAAACATAAACAAATAGCATTTTAGGGGTAGATGGGAAACGGAATCTAATGGCCTTTCCTTTTGGGAACTTAGGAGGGCGGACTTATTGTAGCTGGAAAATAATTCCTGGGAATCTGTAATCTTGAGCCTTTCAACATTATCTTTTGTTTAGTATATCAAATTCCGTTTCTGATTTTGCTTTTCCATTTTCAGCTGACATTTTGTGGGTGTACACCGTTCCAGCTAAATGGTTCACGAGCCAAGTTATATATAACGGCTATGTTGCCTTAGATACCTTCTTTTTTCTCGGGTAAGTAGCAACAACAAACAAAGAAACAGCTATAGGTAAAATGTCGTAATCGAATAGAGGTCTAGATAACGCAAAGCGAATTTTATTAGAGGAAGGTAAAACTATAGAAAATCATCTATTACAAAACTGGACTGCATACGGTATTTCATGGTAAGCGGTTTTTCTTTGGTAAACTAAAGTATCTTTATTTTTTAACAGCAACTTTATAAATATAAAAATGTAAATAAATTGTTATGTCAGATTACTTGTTGTATGAAAATTATGTTCAGGACTACTGGTCTAAAAAGAAAAAAAAATGCAATGTAAAAAATATGCTGAACATCTTTCAATCTTTCAATTTAAGCCTCTTATAGTAGGACATAAAAAGAGAGGGAGAGAGAGAGGGGGAGAGGGGGAGAGGGAGAGAGAAAGAGAGAATAATGTGGACGAAGACGATGTTTTGAGCTCCATTCAATACTCCCTACTGATGCAAGTTTCTTGTAATCTACCCATTAAATCTTGCAGATAAATTGTATCAGCATCATTTATATATAAGAAGACGATGAACAGAACATAATGTATAGGGTTGAGTTATTGTTTTAAAACCTAAATGTCATAATCCCGAAGGAGTAATATCAGTTTTTTAAATGAAGGCGGAATCTTGAGAAATGTAATTACTGAGTAACTGGCACTCATTTTTCAAGTAGAATACAAATGTATATTTTCATTTTCATTGCACAGGGGCCTTCTTGTGGCATATACGGGTTTCAAGTACATGTCAAAGTCTGTAGGGAGAGTTAACTGGTTGGTTGCAATAGTACATCGATATCTCAGGTAATACCTCAAACAACTGTTTTGTTCACATCATTTCATTTTGCTTATTTATTTTTTGTTTAGATTGTGATAGATTCACATAGTTACATTCATTTATGTTACTGAAAGTGCATGTTTTCACAAAGAAAAGTGAAGGTGTCTGCCCCCTCCCCAGACATATTTTCAACCTAGAAAAATAGATAGTAACCTATAAATGTTTTACTTTAGATATGCTATGACATTGTTGGAAGTCATGATGAAGCATCACTGAAGTTGAGTTTAACACAACCGCAGAATGCGCTCTTGCGCGTTTGTATAACTAGAACCGTAACCCTTTGAGGGCCATCCGCATTGTCAAAAAACTAGCTATAATATCCGAATATCAGATAAAATAGACAGAACAACAGAGACATAATGCATTAAATTAATCGATGGATCTATCGAGAGGAAACAGATAGAAAATAAAAGCTGCCAAGTGTCATAATTTGTACTTCATTGTTTGAGTTTACAAGTTTACTTTACAAGTCATAATGTATTTGTTGATCGAAAGACATTATTGTGTATTATTTTGTACGTGTAATTTTGTACACGTTTTCACAGGATAACACCAGCAATGGCGGTTGTAATTCTTTGCTACACCTTCGTGTATCCCTACTTCGGAGAGGGTCCTTTCTGGTATAAACGAGTTGAAGAATGTCACGAGTGTTACGAGTGGTGGTGGACCAACTTTCTTTATATCAACAATTTTGTGCCACCAAATACATCGGGCGGGGTATGACTTATTTTTAAAAATTCTCTGATATTGATTTAATGCATTTTTGTTCATAATTATCCAGTTTTTTTTTTCTCAGTTATGTATATTTGTTTGCTTGCTATGATTAGTATACTCTTGGAATCAATCGTGTTTAGACCAGAAAGGATATGGCACATTCTTCCTGAGACTATAGCTTTTTAGGCTCGCCTTGTTCTACCTTCTTCTAAATCCTTATTCATTAATAATCCTTGCACTTTTCTTCATTCATGAACCTGTATAGCATTAAGGGGCGTATCTGAAAATCAAGCAAAATTTGACAGGGCAAAATCATTTTCAGAAGGGAGACTTCGGGGGAGGAGGGGGGGGGGGCGGTTATGTGCCTATTTTCGTTTTGATTTAGCGTTTATTAACCGTTCCTTCCATAAAGGGTTCCAGTGGTATTCACAATAATTGCAAAATGGGCTTACAGCCACATCAATATTTTATTTTAGGACAGCTATACTCCTTATAGACTACCGGCAGAAAACTTCCCTTGGAGGTAATTACCTCACATAGTACAATGTACTGCGCGAATAACTACCCCGGACAACTTCCAATTGAACTGGTACAAGTATAATCTCGAAGAACTAACTGGGCAATTACCAAACAGATACCTATCCCCGGACAACTACCAGCCAAACCATTACTGCATGAACAGCTATATAATACCCCCAGACAGTTACCAACCAGACAACTGATAACCAGACAACTACCAACCGGACAACTATATACTCAGGACAATAACTGCTTGAGCACAATCCCCATATACAACCTCCAACCAGACATAACTAGCAACCATTCAAGCGCCTACTAGACAACTACCACACAACTATCCTTTTAAAGATAAATTTGCATTATGATCATGCGATTACATTGTGTAAGAGACTGTTTGGAAGCACTTTTGAAAAGTTGATTATGTAGTACATAAGAATTGGTGTGTACTGTGAGGTTTTGTCAGAATGATAAGAAATTGACCAAATCTCGCAAAAAATGGATATATGGGACTGCATACACATTGTGGCATGAATGTTTGGTCCAAACACTTCAGCTATTTCTAGTCATATTTGGAATATGAGGGCATATGAAGAGCTATCCTTTTCATGAGACATTACTATGATGTTCTTCCAAACTGATATGGAAAAATTGAGAAAGCTCATAAGTTACTTTTCACCTTTCATCCTTTTAACCGTCTCTTTAATTGTTGTAGACGAAATAATCGTCCGGGATACAGTTGTCGTGGGTTATAGTACAGGGCGTATAGTTGTAATAATACATGTAGTTTTGTTTTCCTTTGATCCTTTGCAGTGTGTATCGTGGACTTGGTATCTAGCGACAGACATGCAGCTATTTCTTGTAGCGATACCCGTCATCATTTTACTTTGGTGGTGAGAAAGACATAATATTGACTTAACCTGTTGACTACTGAATTCTTTAACTCTCTTAGGCTTAATACAGGAGCTACCCAGTTCCCATAGTCTATGGGCTAATATGGAAAAAGAATGTCGTCAAACTCTTGTCCGTTGCTCATTTTGCTGACGTATAGGACTGCGTCAGCTCCTGGCGCAGCCTCTGACGCGCCATGTGAGAGTGACATCATAGTAGAGTGGGTGGAAAATAAACAATTGCAAACATTCCGTTGAATTATTTGTGTTCGCACTAATTTCTTCATAGGCTTGATTAGTGGAGGTAACAACGCAATCGGCGAAATGACGTGTGTCTTGAAACGGGCTTTAAAATATCATGTAAAAATTTGTTACTTTGTAATAAGATATATTCTGTTGAATGAATCTAGTCGTCTTGTGAGGTTGAATATTAATTTTACTTGTATATCGAAATGCTGAATCAGAAAACAAACGATAAAAGTGATTTTAAAAAAGGACTTTGTTTGAAAGAATTATGCCATGTTTAGTTTATCATTTTTGTGGTGATAATGATAATATGTAATAATATTCTGGATTTATTTTGCGCCTAATTTATCTACGATGTCTCTAAGCGCTTTACAGATATATTATTACTCCAGTTATCGGATTCAGGCTTGCCCGCATACAATGTATACACCTTCTCCACTCTCTGGAGAGCATTCCAGCCAGGCGCCTTTTACAGACGCTCACATGCTAACAAACCACAATGACTTTGGCATTCTATCGGGTACCCATTTATCACCTGGGTGGAGAGGCAGCATGTAGATAAAATGCCTTGCTCAAGAACATAAGTGCCGTGCCGGGGATCGAACCCACGACCTTCACATCTCCAGTCAAGTATTCAGACAACTCGACTACTATACACCTCTAATAAAAAACGCAATCGCTTACAAGTTCCATCAAAACATATTTCAGGCTGTGAATCAATTTGCCGTGGCTGGTACGAGTACCAGCCAAGGAAAAAAAAGTCCTTTGGGGAGACATCAATCTACGGTTGTCACTCTTAACCCGGGTGTAGTTAATGGGTACGGTGGTAAGATTTTTTTTTTATAATGTAATAGTATCACTTCGTAGACGTTTTGAGTTCCTGGGATTAATATGTGCGCATTATGATTATAGATTTATTTATTCCCAAACGAATGTTTAACGCATATTATAATGCTAGCTTTCACCTCATTATAGTTTTAAATCTTTATATGTGATATTCTTTTCTTCTTCATCAGGTTTCCTACTGTTGGTATCGTTACATTAACCCTACTATCTCTTGCCAGCATTGTTGTACGTGCTGTCGTTTTCGCATTGAGGGACTACGCGGCCACTCAGATTATTAACACGTAAATATACATTTTCCTCTCATAAATTTCTTTTCTGGCTTATTTTAATAACCTAACTTTCCTGTATAGAGTTTAGATGGGCTTATTGCAGATTGTGAATGGCTTTTTAAATGAAAAAAGGAAGGGATGAATGCTAATCAAATCAAATTCGCTGAGGGCTGGCTCAAGAATACATGTACAATTTAAACCTATGCTTGCATAATTTACTATCGTTCGTTAAACTGAGTCATGGGACATTATGTAGCCCGCCCTCTCTTGTAGGGGAGCCCCAACCATGTACCAATGCCCCTATAAAGTTCGACAGCCACGGTATAGGCCTCGTAATATTTGCTGAAATTGTATATAAGACACCAGCACAATATACTGTAAGACTGTTACTAATCTTAAGTGTGATATCAAGAATTATCATTTTGTTGGTTTTGACTCTGATTCATTACAAAGCACTGTATAATATAAAATCATTTGTTTGATTCTTGCCTTTCCTGGAATTTTGATTGTAACAATATTTTGTTATTCGTGAAATCTGGGACTAATTTAAGTAACATTCAGTGCTCTTTGACGGTTTGACGATTTTCTGCAAGCGAAAAATATTAAATTTTGTATACATATGACTTTTTTCAAACCGTTTCTCTTTCAACCTTTTCAACTTTTACAGAGTTACAGGTCAGGGTGTAGGACCCATGTTCACATTTTCTGTGAAACCATACGCATGCGCAACAGCATACTTGATCGGCATTGCAATGGGATATTTTCTGCATATTGTGAAGAATAAAGCAATTAAAAGATTACACGTGGTAAGAGTTTTCTCCTTTCTTAATAAAATATACGTTCTAAACCCTATGTTTTACTGTTGGCATGAAAAAAGAAAGATAAAAGTAAATTTAGTAGTGATAACTACTGTCAAAGGCTTTACTTGAGAAGTGTGTAGAGTTCTCACCAAAAATATCGAATTATGCTCTTCTGTTTTCTATTGTGTACTTAGAATTTTTATCATTGACATTCAATAACCATGAAATCCCAACAGCAATAGATCTCCTGCTCATATTTGGCAGAATGCTCTGCCATCTTTTAGCATAAATTTATATTTTGTAAAAAAAAGAAGAAGAAGAAGAAAAAGAAGAAGAAGAAAGTTGGTGTTTATTTTATATTCCACTGATCACTAACTGAAATAAAAGATTGAATTCACAAATATTGGTCATATATCTGATTATCCGATATTTTCTGTTTTTAATTTATTGGTTCCAAAATTTAGGTAGTAGTTCTACTAGGTTGGGTATCTGCATTTGCTGTCGGGATGTCAATCGTATACGGACTTTATGGTGTATTTAATCATCCTGGGGTCGAGGTCGTACCCCCGGGAAAGGCAGTGAACGTGGCATATGGTTGTTTGAAGAGCCTGGCATGGGCTTTAGCTCTCTGCTGGGTGGTGTTCTCTTGTCACCATGGTTACGGGGGTAAGTATAAACTCTCTTGAAAGTATTGGTTAGTTAGTAAGTTGATTGTTTATTTTACCTGACTGATAAGAAAGCACGTGTATGCTTGCAAGTAATCAGCCAGGGGACCGACGGCTGTAAGTCCTCTCCGAGGGACTTGCTTATGAAGATTAATGCCTTACCAAAGGGCACTACTGCATCCACTTGGTTTCGAACCCGGGAATTCCTAGTTACGAGACCACTGCTCCACCACTGAGCCATCGTGCCTCCTCTGATTGATGTGGATGATGTCCTGGTCCCATAAACAGGGGCGTCGCTAGAGAGGAATGTAAACTTCTGTCGGAAAATTTGGAAATCCGACAACCTGTCTTTTCCTTGTTCTTCTCAAACTATGCATTAAGTTACCCTCTTGTTAATTGTGTGTGCGTCTTTAATGCTATAACATATTGTAGTATGCATGGGATGTATATACAGTACCTTGTATTTATGATAATATTTGTGTTATGTGTCCCATTCAGAATGCCTTTTTGTTGTTTTTTCCTTGTAAACTGATATTTCCATCCATTGCTGGATATCAGTTTAAGTATAAGGTATAAGTATTAGCTTTTCCTGTTAAAGCTGATATATCTGGCAGTCATTTTTTTACCGGCAGGAAGTTATTTCAGCAGCCCTGAGATAAATTTTAAGTTTGTATATAAAGTGATTTCTCACGCCATTGGCCAGTCTTATCCATTGTTAGTAACAAAGTGATGACCAAGTTACGATTGCAGTTTCGATAAGAAGACTATATACCAGCTCTGAATTATTATTGATGATTAAGGATGAATATTATTCATTGACTAATCGATATAATTTGAAAGAGGGGTATCATAATCATACTTACCCCTATTTATCAAAGTAGAGTGCAATTATGTCGAAATATTGTCCAAATTCCGTGAAATTTAAAGACTTTTCCCACCACTTATATAAACCCTTCCAGGTTTGATAAATAGATTCCTTTCGTGGAGTTTTTGGATCCCCCTGTCTCGACTGACGTTCTGCGCATACCTATTACATCCTGCTATCATCTATCTCTACACGGGAACCCTCTCAATGCTCTTCAGTGTTACAGTGTTTAGTCAGGTATTCATAAGCTTGTATACCTACTCATAAAGTTACCGAAAAAGAAAAATACTGGTATGTTAGAAGAAACAGTTTTTGAAACAAACAGCAGGGGAAAAATTAATGATAAAATTAAGATAATTATATTCAAAAAGGGTCAAGATAACAGGGGGAGGAAAGAAAGTAAAAAATCTTTTTCTTGAACTTTAAGAAAAAAAAACCAAGACATTTTTGTTGTTCGTCTTTCTATTTTCCCCCTTTTGGCAGCCCGTTGTAAATCGATTGCTTGAGCCATCGTTTTAGGTGATTATGATGGTAATAATGATGGTGATGGTGATGACGATAGTGATAATGATGATGGAGACGATGATGATGATGATCGATGGTGACTATGATGATGGTGATGATGATGATGAGCTCACATAACATTGAACTACAACAGAAACGATTTAAAATACACGTTCAAGGGGACTTTTGCTGAGACTGTTGTTGATGACAATGGTGATGATGATGATGATGGTAATGATGGTGATGTTGATGATGACGATGGTGCTGATGATAGTAATGATGGTGCTAGTGATGATGGTGATGATGGTGATGGTAATGATGATGGTAATGGTGTTGACGATGATGATGATGATGATGGTGACTATGATGATGGTAATGATGACGATGACGATGATGATGGCGACGACGATGATGATGGTGATAATGACGATGATCAGGGGCGAATCCAGGATTTTGTATAAGAAGGGGCACACAAATGTAGGTTTGTCAACTTTTGGAAAAGGGAGACCCGTATTTTTTGGTCTCGCCAGCTCTCGAAAAGTCGCTCAGTGGGGGGGGGGGGGGGGGGGGGGTAAAGTGGGGGTCCAGTTCCCCTCCATAATTCTCTGACAAGTAAAAAAAAAAAAAAAAAAGTTTTTCGTTCTAAAAGGGGGCCCTAATCGAAAAGGGGGGGGGGGTGGCCACAATGCATACTTTTCTTTCAAAGGGGGGGGGGGGGGGGGGAGGGCACGGGCCGGATGTGCCCCCCCCCCAAATCCGCCACTGCGATGATCATGATGGTGATGATGATGATGGTGGTGATAATAATGATGGGCAAACGATACTAATGCAGATCAATATCCCCTCAGTCCATTTTTGTCTTTTATCATTTCTTTCCCAGAGTATTTTATTCGCCGGTTTTGTAACGATCAGCTACTCAGCAGCATTCATTCTTTCTGCGTTGATCGAGATGCCAATTTGCAGTCTTCAAAAGATGTTCCTCAAGCGATGATGTGAAGTTTCCTAGTCGAGAGGTGCGAAGATTATGGGTTCGATCCCCCGCACGGCACTTATGTAATTAGGCAAGGCGTTTTATCTACATCTTTTTCTTCACCCATGTGTTACACGGGGTGGCGCTGAGAGAGCGCCAAAATGACCCGGCCTTTTTAGGGTTCAGGCGCTTAGAGACATCGTAGATGTATTAGGCGCTTCAGAAATCAAAAAATGTTATTATTATGATATCTCACAACATGACGTAGATCAAAGTTGTCTCTCGCTTTAATTACACATGTGTAACTAAATTACTTTGTCATGTTTGTTCGTGGATGAAGAATACTTAGAGGTTAAACCTACCTTCCTAACGAGTTGCTTTGGTTGAAAACAGAAAAGACAGAGAAAATCAGACAAAATAAGAACTTTAAGAATATTTGAACCTCGTAATCACAACAATCCAATCCAATCCAATCAGGGTATTTATAAAGCGCCAATATTTAGATGCCAAATCAAAGGCGCTGTTGAGACTGATAAACTACCAAATGTCTGTTCATGATTCTAACTGGGAAAGACGAGAATATATGACTATTTGTAAGCAATCTGAAATAGTTATGTCTTGAGATGAGTTCTGAAAGTGGATAGCTGGTCACAGGAGCGAAGAATTTAAGGAAGACCGTTCCACAACCTCGATGCACAAGCAGTAAATGATCGATCACCTAGAAGAGAGCGTGTTTGATGACTCTCAAGCAGATATTTACCTGCAGATCGCAAATTTGTTCGAGGATCGATAGATGAATAGATTAGTGAATCGGTTTATAGATTCATGCTGTCGCTGGCGTTTTGTTGTATATGTATTATGATTTTCCATACATTATTTTAGTTGGGACCCCATCTATTTGTGTCTTCTCTAGAACGATATACGAGAAACATTTCATTAGGCATTTCACTCTACTTACACTTCTTCCTCACCGACGAAGTGTTACAATTCTCTATACGAGTTCTTGTATTTCAGATTGCATTTTGATAAGAGATGGGAAAAAACATTCCGGCAAGCTATTAAGATTTCTCGTCTAAAATAGAGGCAAATACGGTAATGTTCATGTATTATGGAAATGTTTTTTTATTTACCTGCATGCAAGGTGAATAAGAGAATGCTGCTTATTACCATCTTCTCTCAGATTATGTTTACTTTATATTCATGCATATCCCATCATTCGAATGATTACATAATTGTTCTAAAATCTTTCAAACCTTGCCTCATAATACACTTATTCAAAATAGCGTTCATTTGAGTATCATTCATGTATATTTCTACATTGTACTTATTTTCAACTTCTTTGCATTATTTTCTTATGTACTCTAGTATATTAAATTGTATTGTTCTTGTGTTTTTCATGTACTCTGCACCATAATGACTATTATCGTTTATATATTTTCCCTGTATTTTCAGCGCCTTGACCATTTTGTGCAATGGACATGGCGCTTTATAAATATCATCGTGATTATCATTGAATCTTGCTTCCTCTTGACTTTACTTTTTCATGAATTCCATTAGATGATGCTAAATAGGGTATATCTGTGGTACTGTCTCCATTTGTTTTAAAGTTATCTCGAATATCACAAAAATATGAGCGAACATGGATTTAAAAAAAATACATTATGTATAGTAATGACTAGGATGTCAAATTTGCTTTAAGTTACCGTTGATAGATGTAATTATTCGTAAACCATCTGAGGAAGAGTTTTTTTCAGGAGGCCTATCATGACTTTGTTTTTCTGCAAGTACTTTGATCGCTTATGACATTTGATATGTATTTACCGTTTTTATTGGTGATTTTTGTCCGTTTATATTATATTATGCATGTTTGTTTTATAGTTTCTTGGTTACTTATTAGATTTGTTTTTAAATATGGATTTTATTTTAGTTAATTGATTTGAATTGATTTACTCAAAACCACTGAGATTCAATTTTTTAAAACGTGTATTTCAACTTTAAAGGACCTCGTAAAACATGATCTGGCGACAATTTCTCCGGGCTATATTTCGTCAAAATATAGGGTTAGGGTTAGGGTTACCTTTGGGGTTTACTTTAAGTTTCTGGTTAGGGCTAGGTGTAGAGTTTGATCCATAGTTGAAATTTAAAAAAAAATCGGTTGGTGTATATAGACCGCGGAACAATCGTCGCCTGAACATGTAATCAGTATATGATAATTATGAGGTCATCATGACTGCCTTGATTTCCTTGTCTTTCTGAGTATAACTCAGCTATTATATAATTCCGACAAAACTCATTTTGAAGATATCATTTATTTGTAGTCTGGGATATTCAGTGTAACTTTGGTGTGATTTTGTGCAATTTTTCCCGTCAGTACCAGTACTCAATTTTTAGAGTGTGCAGTGACATTTTTTCGGAAACAGTGCGTATCACAAAGTATTACGCAAATTTGTTAGCTTGGTGCAAAAAAAGTTACCTCTGTGACATTCATAATCATACTCTATAAAATGGGAAGGTATTGTCCAACACGAGGTTAATTATGTGTCCGACCAACTTAGAGTAATTTCTGTCAAACTTGGGTAATATTCTGTGCAATTTACAGTAATAATTTCTTCTTTTGACAATGATGAGACAAAATATCATGCAAATTGGGGATGAAATTACCCAAAGTATAAGTTGGACCAGGTCGGACACATGATTAGCCTCGCGTTGTTAGCTTGGTGCTTACAACTCGACCCCGTCACGGGTCAACAACCATTTGCCGCCAATGATCACTCGCCCTGATCAAACGTCCCGAATGTGAAACGTCGCAAGCTAAAATATAGTACTACGTCAAGTTGACTTTATCTGTAATATTTAACATTATTTACTCTTGTTGTCTGAAACAGACGAGCCATCTAGCAAGCGAGCAATTTATATTTACCAATTTATGTTTACAGTGTATATGCAATCAAACATTTTGAATTGTGCATTATAGTCCTTGTACGTGAGTTTTGTAGCCTCTTTCCAATTCTGTTTGACGAATTGTTGCTACTGGGAGCCTTCTTTTTTCTTTTTTTTCCTAATGAATGATATTTTGAATTCTCATCCATATTTCATGTGTCATTTTATTCGTGTAATAAATGTATTATTATGAATCTGAAAATAATTCATATTTTCTAGGACGTATATGTATCTGCATACACACATAAATCTATACTTTGAAAAGTAAAGAATTATGTATAAAAATTGTGTACAGTTATACATGTACAGGCCATTCGCTTTTTTTCTTCTTCTGTGTTTACTTTTATTGCAAAGAAATGATTAGGAATATATGCCTACAATATTATCGAAAGTACTGTAGAACATGTATTCAAATTATATTGTTATTGGTAGGGGTTAGATGCTCTTTAGCCTGTATACCCACTGTTTCTAAAAAAGTATCCCATATAAAACTTGAGCCCAAATGTATACTTTTTCCTAATGTATTGTAATTGTACCTCGGAAAGTAGATTTTTGTTAACCTATTGATACTACATGATTTAACCACTCATTATAAGCTTTGTATTGCTTTAAGAATTGATGTATTTATTATCATATCATGTAAATCGATTCCAAGGTTTTCGAATACAAAGAATGCATTTCAAAATCTTCAATGTTTGTTTGTTTGTTTGTTTTGTTTTTGTTTGTTTTTTAAATAACACAAATGCACACGCTGGTATCAATATGCCTTTAGCACTTCATTTATCTGATGTATGATAAAAGAGCAATGTAGATAAAATGCCTTGCTCAAGGGCATAAGTGCCGTGCAGGGGATCGAACGCCCGATCCTCGCATCTCCAGTCAAGCGCCTTAAACCACTGGACCACGGCACCTCCACGGCTGTTTACTAGTAATTTTGCAAGATAGCGCCATCATTCGATCAAATCCATGTAATTGCACGAGACACATAGTCCTGTCTTATAAAGGTTGAGTTAATGATATGAGTCACAACAGTGGCGGATGTAGGGGGGGGGGGGGGATTCCGGCCCGTTCCCCCCCCCCCTTTGAAAGGAAAGTGTACATTGTGCCCCCCCCCCCCCTTTAGAACTGATAACTTCCTTTTTTTTTTTTTTTTTTTGCTTGTCAGAGAATTCTAGAGGATAAGTGTACCCCCCAAAATCTGATAACCAATTTTTGGTGTTTTGGGGGTTTTTTTTGTTTGTTTGCTTATCAAAAAATTTTCGGAGATTCGTGTGCCCCCCTCCCTTACAAAATCCTGGATCCGCCCCTGAGTCTCAACATGATCATTCACAACTCTTGATTCGCGTTACTATACGATTATCATTACACAGACGAAACATATGAGATTGTTTATTCGTATTCCAAGTCTAAAGAGCATACCTTTGACGACTGAAAGGCTTGAATCTTTATTAAACAGTGCCTTCCCGAAGCTAGTCACATTGCAATAAATAATCTGACATTACATCACATTCATACGATTATAAGAATAAGTAAACCGCAATTCATTTTATAAAGTCTACCATTATCAATGCCATTGAATATTTAAAGGGATTTGGTAACTTTGTGGAGGCCTGATTTAATATATTGTTGAATTTTGATATCTGTCTTGTATAATGGTGTTCAGAAGGATAAATAAATAGCCAGGCATAGAAAGATTTTCAAATACATAATGCTATATTATTAAGATATCTATGACTGAATACTCCCATTAACGAAAGCGTATGGCCATACGCTTTATTCTAACACTGAGTCTATGGGAGAAAATGAGTCTAGCATTTCCGGTCACTTGCATATGTTTACTTTTGTGAAGCACATGATGATTTTGAAGTGCTTATTTTTTTCCTGGGCTTCATTTTTACACCATATTACACACACTGATAGCATGTAAGGTCAGACAGCTCAGATTTCATCAAGCCTCTACAAAGTCACCAAATCACTTTAATATATTTATCTAAATAGATTGTCTTCTCTCTAAGACTCCATGTGATCAGAATACAAACGAAACATGTAGCCTATAATTTACCATGCCAGGGCCCCCTCTAGATATTCTAACATAAACTGTATTTGATAGGGGCGAATTGTGACTAAAATTCGGCCCGGAAATTTCAGTTCTCCTGGCCCACTCAATGTTGATCAACTGGTCGTGAGGCCGTCCGTTCACAAATGAACCGAAATCTGAATCCAAACACCCACCCAATACATGTATGATGAACTCACAAGTCTTAGGGGTACTCGTCTGCACCGGCGCGCCACGCCGCGGCATTTTATAATATTAAATGTTGTAGTCGTATAGTGTCTTACACCATATCCGCAACTCTTCTTACGTGGTGATTCTGATGTTTAGTTAATGCTGCTGCCGCTGCGGCAGCCGCCGATGCCCGTCGAGTAGTTAGCGGCGACCCCATGAGTCCTGACCGTGGCGACGACGGCGATAGCGGTGACGTAGGAGACATGGATGAACGACTTCCAGCCAGTGCCTGAAACTGTAACGGCATCCCACTCCTGCCATCTAACGGTGACGACGGAACTGAAGAAAACTTCCTCGTGTTTATAGGAGAGTCCATGTGATTGGACGCATGTGCCGATGCAAAGAGATTCGGTTGCGTGTTCCCACGGCGTAACATGGGCGGTCGTTTCCGCCCGGGATTCAACCTCTCTTTGGCGATCGACTCTAAAACATACTGTTTCGCTTCCCAGTCACGTTGGCTACTCCATCTCAAGGAATTCGCGTCGATCGTGTCCATTGTGCTCCGCCGTTTTAAGTAGCGTGCCCTCTCCGACTTTACGTGCTGCCGAGATGAGTGATGGTACTCATGCGATTCCCGCAGACCAGGAAAAGAGTCTCGCTCTTCACTTGTTGTATCGCTAACAGGAGTATCGCTTTCGGTAGTCATGTAGCCGTCTTGCTCCTGATCATCCTCTGGCATACTGGCGAGCTGCGGCGGTCGGCTTCCTTCACACGTTCCAAATCCTGGCGAACCCAGTCCGAAATCCTTGCCGAATTGAATTGAAGCGCGAGTCGGGCTAGTTCGTCTTATGTTATACGTCATATTCTCTGGAGAAGGCGAACGGAAGTGATAGCTCTGCCTGCGCTGCAAAGACGAAAGCCGCATCTGTTCTTCCAGACCTGACTCCACACAGTCTTTGTATTCCCCGAAAATTACGTCATCGTCGGATAGCGGCTCCAACATCGGGAGATCGGTGCATATCGATTCCATATCGATATCTCTCGAGTACTCGGTTGGGAGTCGGAGCATTTGGTCTTGTTCGGTTAGTTGTCTGTTTGGTTTGATATTCCCCTCGGCCTTTCGCTCTTGATAGGATGCAAGGAGAAGCTTCATGGCCCGTCGAATACCTTTGATCTCCTTTTGGACAAGTTGGTGGGCATCTTTGATGTTGTCCTGCAGGGAATTGAGACAACGTTGTTAGAAATACATGTATTATGAATGTGGTCATATGGATATTCATGTACCTGTTTGAATTATGATATGGGCATTGTTTTGTAATTGTTAAGCAGTTGTCAAATGTTAGCTGATTAAACATCAGGTCATAATGATAAAGTTCATCTGATAAGTATTTTTTTAAAGGACCGTTTGAGTGATTGTTGTTGTTTTTGTTGTTGTTACTGTTGGTTGGGTGTGAGGCGTGAATGATAACGTAGATAAGAAGATTTTTTTTTTGGCTCAGATAGCCTTACAAAATGATCATTATACTATTTCGAATGATATAAAATTAGCATGCAAATCTAGGAACAATTAAGATTATTATATACGAATCTAAAGAAGGTTGAAAAATTCTGCGACGGTCTATTTTATTTTACTAGTGAGACTTTTCATAGATATTCATGCATGCATACTAATACTACAGTACGATGTTTCCAAATCAATACGTAATTAAGACCAACGGGTTATGATACCGCCAGATCCTTTTGAAATCCGTTAAAGATGTTGACAGTCTTGGCTCATCAGCGGAGAGCCATTAGAAAAGGATATGACCTCCGCAAGTGACATTATTGCCGTCATTCCCCCACGGTCATCGATTTTAAACCGCTATAAAATGTGCAGTTGAGTGCATTGAAAGCGCGCAATAAGAATGAGGAGAAGTAAAATGTTTCAAATGTTACTCTGTCGTCTTGTAGGTCACTGGCAGACTTAAGGGGCTCACAACCGGGATCCGTGCCCCCTTTTTAAAATCCAATTGGTATAACTCACCCCCCCCCCCAAAAAAAAGTGAGTCTTTCAATATTTTGACCTCAAAACGCACCTGAGAATGTGATTACCCCTTTTTAGTTGTCAGATTTTTTTTCAGAATAGCTGCCGAACCCCTTTTTTCAAAATCTTTGACCCGCCCTTGGGGTGGGTAACATTCAGTGTTCTTTCTTTATCTTGGTCCCGCCATTTTTAAAAAACTACCTAGATGTCCCATGTCTGCGAAGCACCACTGTTTGCCAACGCAGCTAACTTGGCAAATTTGGCGCCACACCTCCATTCAAAGTGTTCTTGTGACGTCTCTGAGTGTCAATAGCTTATTATTATTATGAAATATTGATAATATGTAGTTTGTTCAATAATAATGTACTACATGCAAAAATCACAAATTTGTTATATAACTGAAAAGAAACTTTGTTAATTCTGAATGAGAGAAGGGAATAAAGTGCACTATAAAATGAACAGTAATAATGCACTTTGGTTTCATTCCCAGGAGATGCCCAGTTGGAAAAAAAGGTTAGAGTATACAGGTACGACGTTCATGCTCAATTAGATCGAGGTTCCATGGATACGATTTACAGTTTTAATCCCTAATTATTACATTTACTTAGGTATGAGTGTGTTTAGCGGAGCTGCCTGAATAATGTACTCGTGCATTCAAGGAATTTCTTCTATTAACTTCACCTGGGTGGAGAGTAGGAAATATTGATTAATGCCTTGCCAAAGGACGTTAGTGTCATGGCATGGATTCGAATCTCATACAATGTTGTCCAGTCCGATGGTTTATCAACTAGACCACGAAACCTCTACAAATTGTCTGGTAATGTCTGCTAACCTCCATCCTTACAAACCATAGAGTGGCAAGACCCCCCCCCCTCCCTCCCCCCCCCCAAAAAAAAGATCTTGCTCAAATCTAATCTAATTGGGAATAACAATATACATATTTTCGTGATGTCCAAATCGTGTGCAAATGTAATTTTGTATCATAAAAACTGGCGCTCGTGATCTAACGAAAATTAAATCAATTTATGCAGTCGTCAAAGTCTTGTTATTCTCATAAAATACGAAAAGAAAATCCATGTGTTTGTTCTCCAACAAAAGATAAACCTCTTAAATGTTGTGGGGATTAATCGACCGCTAATCATCCGGCAAATTTGAATCAATGGTGATGGAGCGATCCAAACATTTCATTATTGATCGATGTAATTAGGCTGCAATAATGGAGCGGAAAGAATGGCGCGAGACTTTAAGAGATGCATTTCTTGTATGGCATATAACAATTGGGGATACATTTCAGTGAGGGCCAAATGAAGTGTTATAACTTCGATGTGACACAGAGTCAATAGGAAATGCGCCACTTGACGGTCAAATTATTGATTCACTGTTTGGAAAAGTTTCGAAGAGTTGGAAAGCAGCCTTGGTGACTTTAGGTAAAACTTAATAAAACAAATCTTTGTTCTGCTAATCTCTTTTCGTTACATCGTACTAGGTAAATGAAAAAAAGTTTTTATTCCGCTACGAGATAAATACTGAAAAAAATAATAAATGAATCTTTTCATAACATTGGTCACACATGTGACTAAGATTCGACCTTTTGAGTTATTAACGATCAAAACGGGTCAATTTATGACACTCACTAAATTTGCATGTGAATGTCTTTTTTTTCACTATATCCCCCCCCCCCCTTCCTGAAATGTTCCTTGGTATAATTATATGTCTTCTTTTTACACCAATGGAAAATCAAGTGTTACAGTACACTGACGGTCATTCTTGATAATGGTATGACTACCGAGACTGGTTTCAAAACAGATAATTTGATATTTGAATTGACTGCTAAGATTCATAGCACCAAGGCATTATTCAGTACTTTTCCCTTTTAATCATCCGATATTCATCTGATTTTTTTCATTTCAGTATTATTATTCTTTGTATATATTTAATACAGTACCTATTTATAATGTGCTATGTTATTGATCCTATTTTTTTTTGTATCAGCGCTCTGATCAGATTACTATAAGATCGCATAAATAAGAATTGCTATTATTATTATTATTATTATTATTATTATTATTATTATTATTATTATTATTATTATCATTATTATTATTATTATTATTATTATTATCATGATTATTATTATTATTATTATTATTACTATTACTATTACTACTACTACTACTACTACTATTATTAGTAGTATTATTATTATTACTATTATTATTATTATCATCATCATCATCATCATCATCATCATTATCATCATTATCATCGTTATAAGTATAACTGTTTTACTTCTTATTATGTAATATATTCTCATGAGTATCATCACCATCATTCAACAAGTAAGTCTCTTCAGTTTTCTAACTGCTCTCTTGGAGAACCCTGTTGAGCACTTTTGGAAAATACGACTTGTATTCCTCAGTAGTTATCCTCTACCCCAGATTCAAGTTGTTTACTCAATTTTAAACGTTGGGAAATTAGATTGTTAGGCTTATGATATACAGTCAACATTGTATGGAGGCCTTTGGCTGAATGAGCACTTAAGTGGTGATTTAGAGAGCATTGTATAGCTTACCAAGTCAGAACGAAGCTCCTCTGCTTCTTTGAAGAGGAACCCACGTCTTTCTTTCAACCCCATCTTCACCAAAGACTCCTTGGCTATAGCCGTAACCATAATCTGAGATAAGGGGGAGAGAACAATGAGACAACAATTAACGATTTTCCAGCTCACTAATCGCGATGGGATGCAACATGGGGCATATGAATTTTAGCGTTTTTTCATATCTTATATCACGAATAGATGCGATATTCAAGTAAATAACAATTAAACCCACAATATTTTCTAGCTGTTGTCTACTTTACGGGTCTATAGGTAAATTTTGAAATAAAAGAAGTGTCAAAAACATTTTCAAAAGATTATTGGAAGTATAGGATTAGACACGTAAATGGTTGGTGATAACCTACTGAATTCTTTGAAATTACTCTTCTAATTACTGAGATATTTTAAGTCCATACTGCGTTACGAAGAGAGATCTCTTTGAATGCAAAACGTCGGTCGCTTTTCTTAAAAATTTCAGGAATATTCATTTCACATTCTATTAAAGGCAGACAGTGTTTTCATAAAGTTTAATGGCACCATTAAGGGAGAAGCTATAACATCTGCATCTCAGAAAACAAAAAAATAGTAACATATTTCAATGAGACCGGTTATATCTTCCAATGAAATATGAATATTTAATTCCATATATATATATATATATATGTACAAAGTATAATGTTACTAAGAAGTTCTTAGCCCCCTTTTCCTTATATTTAGAGAAGTCAATCTAAAACAACTCTATATAACTTTTCAGTTTATACTATCTGTCAATGAGTTTCAACCACATTTTATATTGATGATAGCAATTCATTTTTCAAACCTTACACTTGGTGACTGTCTTAATCATCATTATTACTGTGATGGTAGATAATAGTACCATAAAAATACTAGTGAAGCAGTGGCATATTTATTTTTTTTTTTTTTTTTTTTGGGGGGGGGGCACTTCCCTGTTCCTCCTTTTGAAAGAAAATTGTAAATTGTGTCCCCTTTTTGTAAATTGAGCCTCCCCCTTAAGACTTTTTTTTCTGTGTATTGGTTGTCAGAGAATTTTGGAGGAAAAAGAAAATTTTCTGAGATTAGTGCCCCCTCTTTTACAAAATCCTGGATCCGTCCCTGCTAGCCAATCACACATATCTTTGTTTTGACAGCATATACAATCGACACTCCTACGACTAAAAACATTTGGTACATTTATTTCTTACCTTCTGTGCATTACTTCCAAAACACGCAATACACCATCAGAAAGGGACAAGAAGACTCTCTGTAGTAAAAACTCTCGTAATAGTGAAGGAGTGAATTTCTTGTGTGAAGTTACTAAAAAAATAATAATTTCAGTGGATATGCATTATAGGGACGTATTTCAACTCTTTCGTAACGTCATCAAATCGTGCGAGCTCCAAAGTTATTTCTTCTGACACCAACGCATTTCAAAAGAACCAAGAAGATGAATTCACATGATCCTCTTCGATAAGACTGTCATCTGTTTATATACATATAATAAAGTATAAGGCAGAAGTCATACGGCAAAATCTATTGGCATTTCCAAAATCATTTCAAATGAAAACCTTCCGCTTTCTCGGCGGGATGCGGTTCGAGTTGGCGACCCCTTTGTAAAGACAGGTAGATACTAGTTGTCTGCAGGTGGTGGAAGGGGTCCACTCTATGACTGACCTGATAGCTTGGCCCGTCTGTCAAAGAATCTATTCACCACTTATTCGTTTTACTTCGATTTTATGTAAGGATACATTATCTGGTCGCAAGCCCAAAGCGACGAAAACTGGTAGAGAGAAGAAAGTAAACCTTTCAGTTATCGATTGAAGACCGAGACATTAAGAGGTGTGACGAGGAAAGTGACCCGCTAGATCGTTCAGCTGATGGCGTAGTCTCATAAACTGCAGTCAGAAGAAAATGATACCTGTGTTGTTATTTCGCAGTTTGTTGTGCTTGTGATTATGATAACTTACAGCTACTTTTAATCAGAAATATTAATTTTGTGTAGATTAATGTCACGTAACATTTTGATGATAATACAATTCACATTTAATTAAAAGAGAAATACCAATCGGTCTGTTGTTCAAACCGTTGGGGTTCATGACTATGAGGTGATATGAATTGGTGTCTCATGAATTTATTATAAAATATCCATGATGTAAACAAACATCCACAATGATTAAAAACAACTGTTTAGGTCGGCCTTTGATCAAAGTTCTTCCAATAATTTACGATTCAAGATCGATAAAATATTTAAAAGTATTTTACGTCTTGTTCTCCTCTGTGTACATACCAACACACCTGTGGTTTTTCAAGAACTTTTAAAGATCAGCTCACATATCATCCCCAACGGACAGCAGACATCCTGAACATAGGCCTACATCATTCTCTAACATTATACTAAACCATCTGTCAGAGCTCCTGATCTTCAGCATCTCCGAGTAGAAACGATTCAGGAGCTGACAAACGTTCTCCCCCAAACCTTGATCTTTTGCTCGTATCTAAGAAGCAACACCTAATCGTATTCTCACCTCGATCAACCAAACTCCTGTCACTGCACAGTCTCTCCAGCTTAGACTACCTGACTAGAGCCATGCTAATGTCTTTGCTTTCACGGATCAACACGAACAATTAGGAGAATTTAGTCGCTAGCTTACGAGCCGCCACAAAGTAAGACTCTACTTTCGAGATTGTAATTGACGAATCGATGATGTATGAAGGAGCATCATTAGGGGAGCATTCGGCTTCCTTTCAGGCCCACCCGTATCCTCTCGAGTGGGACAAACGTGCGTAAACACAACAGATAAAGTAATTTACTTCATGCGACCTAAACCTGGAATAACCCCTCCGTTGCATTCATACCAGTGGCGTAGATATATGGGGGCACGGAGGGCAAGTGCCCCCATGCAGTCGAGTGGCCAAACTAAAACAGAAGAAAGGAAAAAAAAAAAAAAACCCGCCCCATATACTTGATGTTTTTTGTCTTGTTTTCTAATAAGCATTTCATCAACCAAATAAAACCAGTACCTCTATGATGCAAGAGCCCCCTCAGTCTATGGAATAATGCTATATAGCTACGCCACTGATCCATACAATCATTTTACAGAACAGTAGATCTACATACATATCGAAAGAAATGGAACAAAAGTGCACGTGCCTCTTTTCAAACGATTTGCATTGGTACTTTTATTCGGCTTCTTCCTAGGATAGACCGGTGAGATCTCAAATACGAAATTTCTTACTCGACATCACCGATGTCCTTGTGTACGAAAGCGTTCAAGTTCCATTCTACTTGACGACATGATGAGATATTTCATCTTGTCAAGTCGACTCAACATCCATATCATGTCGACATGTAAAGATATTCAACTTTCCATGCCGACTTATCAACTTTTATTAGTCGACATGACGATATATACTTTTTGGGAGGTCGACTTGGCAAGATAATTTATGTCACCATGACGACAAGAACTTTTTGTGAAGTCAACTGGACAAGATATTTCGCCATGTCGACTTATAAAAGTTGATAAGTCGACATGGTAAATTAAATATCTTTATATGTCGACATGATATGGATATCAAGTCGACTTGACAAGATGAAATATCTCGTCATGTCGTCAAGTAGAATGGCACTTTAACGCTTCTGCAATTGTGTCTATTATTTTGTGTTTATTATCTCACAACACGCTGCATGATGAATAGATGAATACATGAGGTCTCTGTTCAATAACATGCTTATACGTGAGCTTAAGCACGAACCGTTTTAAACAATATAGACATACTAAAATTTAATTTATAGGCAATGCCGAAGTTCCTTTCCCTCCCGGACAAAGCTGATGCCAAAATGAATAGTAATAGTAATAATAACAATAATACATGAAATAACAATGTCTGTATGATTATGAAAGGTTGAATGGTAGTTTATTTGCAAACCTGTAATGCTGGTGTGACAAGAAGATTAAACAAAGAAATCTAAGCCATTTTGCTTAAATATATTTCTTTAAGCTCAAGAAAGGGTTAATGGAACGCTTGGAACATATTAGTAGAAATTTAGTGGCATGAAAACGGGTAAATCCAATTCGTCACTATAGGCAACTACAATGCCAGTCTAACCTTAATAACAGGGTGAATTGGATGAAAAGAGAAAAATCAGAGGGACATACTGGTGAAACATATAAACGAAGTCACGGATGAGGTACATGTGGTTAGTTAGTGTAACAAGTAGAGCAATAAGTGAAAGATGAATGAATCTCAAATCTGAGATCTTTTATATCAGGAACAACAGCTCTAAATGTTTTCCTCTCTATATAATTGAAATACGCCGTGGGAGGTACGTTTATTAAGAATATAATATCCGACTGATTTCAAAGAGCACTTTTTTTTTTATACAATAGCTATCTTTTATTTTGAAAGATAAGTAGAATTGGACACAGCAATTCTTCTGAACAAGATATGTCATCGCAACGGATAATGATGAACCATCAAACAAAATGCTAACAGCCCCGTAATAGTAGAATCAGTGCCCATTCTGCATCTATCTTTACCAGTGAAAAATAGATTTCCAAATGGAGAATAATTTCAATTTTAATTTCAACCTTCTCGTAGCTACGTTACTCCCCCACCACCCTGAGGATACAGATAGCAAGTTCGTTCCTTGTTTAGCCACTTGGTCTTTAGTCTTTAGCATAAAACGATGCCGTACACAATTTTTGTCTTCACTAATGGAAAAATATTGATCTGTTGATAATCAAATCTTAATTCGTATCTCTTAGACCTCAACCAACCTTAAACGTCTCTACAGATGAATTAATTGTCATATATATATATATATATATATATATATTATGTATATGATTGTAAATTGTAGTCATGTTTCAAATATGCTGATATATTTCAAGAGCAATCCATTCATTGTGTCATTACTATTATGATATTCTTCAACATGGAAGTACAAAGAAAGATAAAGCTTATAACTTCGCCTTTCCCAGTCAATCATCTCTTTGACTGGCCTTTAGTATACACAACAAGAATTAATTAGAGTAATAAAAACATAATTTAGCAGAGAATGTTTATCGTCTATATAGTTGCACTTTGATTATGGAAAATATGAATAATCAAACAAAAACCATTTAATCTAAAATCAATCTAGTGAAATATGACTGGTGACTAGAATCTAGTCAGATTTGCCAGTGGGACTAACTATTCCCACCGGCACCATCACTATTCTAGTCAAAACTACCAGCTTCGGGTTTGAAGATAACAGGATCCATGAACAGAATCCTAGTCAAAATGAACAGAATCCAAGCCAAAATGAACATAATCCCAGTAAAAATGAACAGAATCCAAGTCAAAATGAACAGAATCCCAGTCAAAATGAACAGAATCCCAGTCAAAATGAACAGAATCCCAGTCAAAATGAACAGAATCTCAGTCAAAATGAATAGAATCCCAGTCAAAATGAACAGAATCCCAGTCAAAATGAACAGAGCCCCAGTCAAAATGAACAGAATCCCAGTCAAAATGAACAGAATCCCAGTCAAAATGAATAGAATCCCAGTCAAAATGAACAGAATCCCAGTCAAAATGAACAGAATCCTAGTTAGAATGACTAGCATCTGATTAAGGAAATGTGAGCAGGCGATCTGGTCAAAGAAATGACTAGACGTTTCTTAGAGTGAGAGGCATGCTTGTGCTGTTCTGCACTTGATCCTATTATCATGATTATACTTCATATTAGATTTCATATCAATATAGCAGTCAACAAGTCAAACTACTTGAAGCACAGTAGCCCGTTATTGTCATTACTAAACTCACACTGACTAGCGATCTGTGGGGTCTATTTCATCCTATTTTCATAACCATGATGTGGCGTAACAACTTATAGTTCAGCAAAGAAAATATTGACCATTGTTAACAGTACAATAATGACAGTGCCAAAATGGGATGCTCCTTTCTTTTTCCCACTGTTCAATTCCGTACCTTCCAGGCGTACAACTCAGTAGGTGAATGGAAATAAATGATTTAAAACTCAACGATAAGATCTTTGCAATTATTGTAAGGAATAATCGCATAATGTATATTTACTTTATGGATAATGATAATTAATGAGGTACGTCAACTGTACGTCAACTGTTTTGACAACGAATAAAACAAGTGCAGGTGAACCACTAATGTACAATTTTAGAAACGTGATATCAGGGTCCTGTAGAAACAAAATATGACTGACAATCAATTATATATATATAAATATGTTGTATCTCAGTCCTAGGTACAACTGGTTGTATCTTCATGTAAAATGAAATTGTTTTTTTTTATGTTACTATTTGTAAAGATGTGATTTATTTAGGGGAAATACTATTAATCTTGGTGAAATGCGATCAATATTGTAACTCTTCATGTTAAGGACCAGATCCAGGTAAGAGTAACTTTCTCTGTCCGAAGCCCCCACTTTTCTTAACTGCAATAATTTCTGCGTTAAGACAAAAACAAATTTTGTAATTAATTTGTGAAAAAAGGACACGATCGATTGGGGTATTGAACAAGTTCGTTTTTCCAGCACTTAACTCCATTGTTCACCAAAATTTTGCATAACAGACTTAAAGCTTTCAAATATGTTTGGAAGAGAGAAAGAAAGAGAGAGAGGGAGAGAGAGATAGATAGAGAGAGAGAGAGTGCGAGAGAGAGAGAGAGAGAGAGAGAGAGAGAGAGAGGAAGACAGAAAGAGAGAGAAAGAGACTGGTCATCTTTCAAAATGGCCCCCATAGGTAACTATTTTCTGAAGTTTTTTATGATATATTTCTCTTCCCATGACTTTCTCTTTAAAAAATATCTGTCTCTGATATTTCTAATTTCAGACAAGTTGACTATTTGGGAATTTACGTATCATTTATCATGTTTATCCGACTGGAGAGATAATCTGTATTAATCGTATTTGTTTAAAGCACGTATGCTGTTGCCATCTTATTCAATTTGTACTTATGCAAATTTATAATAGGTAAAAATGAAAACTTAAATGCATTTATGGAGGTTATGGATGACGATATTACATCAAATATTGCATAACCATATCCCACAAACCCCATTCATATCCACTCTACAATATTTAGAATTACCCCTCCCATGACACACGCTCACGTTTTTTTGTAATAATAATACTAATAGTAATAATGATAATAACAACAACAACAACAACAACAATAATAATAATAATAATAATAATAATAATAATAATAATAATAATAAAAATAATAATAATGATAATAATAATAATGATAATAATAATAATAATAATAATAATAATAATAATAATAATAATAATAATGATAATGATGATGATGATGATAATAATAATAATAATAATGATAATAATAATAACAATAATAATGATAATAATAATAATAATAATAATAACAATAATAATGATAATAATAATAATAATAATAATAATAATAATAATAATAATAATAATAATAATAATAACAACAACATCATTTCTATTGCCCACATATCCATCCCATGGGATGCTCAAGGCGCCAAAGACAAACACATAAATTCAAGAAAATTGCATAAGACAGAGTAAATAGGAAATAGTATGATATCATGAAATATATTATAGAAATCATTCAACCAAAGTAACCTGACTTGAGATATTTTTTCAGGGTTTTTTAAAAACAATTTTGATTTGGTGACATTTTAATTGAGGTAGGGAGTTCCAAAGCCGAGGTGCAGCAGCAGTAAATGCTGTATGTCACCCCATCTCCTGTTTGTTCCTAATTCTTTGAACTTTGTGGAGACGGAGGAACGGAGACCTGCACGAGTAGTTGAAGAGGAATGAAAGAGAGAGGAAATATATGAAGGGGCAAAGTTATGAAGAGAACTGTAGGTAAATAGTAACATTTTTATGTTTGATGCGTTGTTTTATTGGAAGCCAGTGAAGTTTTTTAAGTGTTGGGATAGTATGGATTGAACTTCTGGATTCGATAACAAGCCGGGCAGCTGCATTTTGATTTTTTGTAGTCTTTGGATTTTGAATTTTGGAAGGCCATAAAGTAGCGAGTTGTAGTTATTGAGGTAAGAGTGTTACAAAAGCATAAAATAATTGTACACAATAAAATGATAAAATAGGCATCTGTTATCGTTTTCTTATGAAATTGTTTCTTTAATAATTCACCACCACGCATTGTTTCAATAAATAATACACCAATATGAAACCACATTTTGTATAAATCAAGCAATAATGAAATATCAATTGCAATAATTTGGCATATAAATGATGCGATATGACAACTGCTTTAATAATATTCATGAATCAATCTTTCCTGCCATTTCTAAATTATAAGTAAAAAAATGAACGTAAATAGATCAACTAAATCAGTTATTGCAAATATATCCAAGGATAACGCGCTATCCTACATTCTATAATTATAGGAACCCATTATGAATCAATTCTTTTGCGAGATCGATGCAGACAGAATTTATCATTCGTCAAAAGAATATATCTTAACACATAATATACTGTGTTGAAATAATCATCAAATAGTTAAATTAACCCAAAACTAATTTGCATAAAGCTTTAATGATTCTGATTTAAAAAAAAACATACACTTTGTGTACAATTACTAGTTGAAAGAGAGGCATCTATTATGAAATTGATAATGTTCAAAATATCCAGGCCAGTACAAAAAATAGTTATTATATTTATTGACAAATAATTATATTATTGATGCTTCTTGGATTAAGACACATACAACATTAATATTCACCGCTCAACCGTATTAAATTGAAAATATGCATTTTTCGTTACAACTATTCCAAATCAATCAATAAAAAATTGTGGTTCATTATTCTTCTGACATTAATATTAATCCAATGGCAATATAACGTGTCGGGACATGTGTTTCATGAATGATATGAGCTGCAAAAATTGTCTGTTTTATCAGATATTATTAAGAAGTGGCGTGGGGCACAGGAGGTACGTCCCCCCCCCCCCCCCTTTTGGCCAAACTCTATGTGTGCCCCTGTGTCCAAGTCCAAACTGTATCCCTCACTGGCAGATTCGATAATCATATTATGATTAGTAGTAGTACTCTTTAAAAAAAAAAAAAATCGAGTGATCCCTGACGTGACTCCCGGGGGAGTGAAAACTTAGTGAAAATTCACTCTCTTTTTTTTTAGAGAGAGTATGTTGCCTATTAGAGATCTTGGACAACTTCCTGTGCCCCCCCCCCCCGATTAAAGAACCCTGGATCAGCCACTGCCCAATGAAAGTGAGCAACTGATATTGCTGCGGTCGTGGCAGTGAAATGTGTTGAACTCAATACTAGTAACAGGTCCACGTCTTAGTCACAAAGGTATCTCCGCTTATGATTCAATTTTCGGAACACCGTAGGCCTATATAATTATACTGCATATTTGTATTATAACATGCGACCTCCCAATGCATAAGAAAAGGCTGATTTCCTGTGCCATGTCTAATGAGAAGGGTGTTCACTACTACCCTCCTTGCTCTCAACAGGCATTATGACGTCATTATGTAATAATATGTAATAATTCATGTTCATGATTATGCAGTGCATTAAAGGTTCTATTTAACAGTTGAAAATACATGTTGGAAATGAATCAGTCCCATATCAATAAAAAGCAATAATGTATGGATGGCGATAGAGACATGGAATTCTTTTGACATTATCCGCGAGTTGGGCCTAGTAGATCATGAGACGTCTCATGAACGCTATAGAAAAGTGGCGAGAAGGCCCCCGAGATCGACATGCAGTAGACTCGTGTTCTGTTGGTTTTGTGGGACGTCGGTATCATAGGCGTATTCGCAAATTTTTGCGAGGGGGCAAAAATTTTGACACTTACTTTGTGGTAAAAATTTACGGATATGATGTATTCGGGCACCTCGCTGCCTAAATATGAAGCTATTCGGGCAACACGTTGCCGGAATATGAGATGGTTGCCGGAATATCGGCACTTCGAATAATCCTCGAGGGGGGGGGGGGGCTGCAGGCATTAGGCCCCCTCCTCGTACGCCTATGTTCGGTATTGCGGGCTGAATCCCCTCCTTTTTTTATAAATTGAAAATGAATGAAATTACTCTTACTATAGAGGTTGACAATTTTTCTTAAATATTTTTTGCATACCCATGTGCATAAAACATCGGAACAAATGTTCTTGTGCGTCGACACGCTTTCGGAACTCGGGACTACTAGCTTGACATACTTATATTTCTTTGTTCATTAGTCAGGTAAAGTAAATTGTCTACCAAATTTATTCAGCAAATAATTATCTCTTCCTTGTAATCTTGAACATTTTGCGTCAATTCAATTGTTTCTGTAAAATTTTATTTTCCGACATAGCTAAATCTCAAGATTTGCTTTAAAAGCTGGTCAGACCTGAACGATAACGACAACGATAAACGTGGTTCCACCTGAACGATTTTGGCCACGATAGAGGCGTTGGTATTCTGTCAATCAAAGACGATAGACACTGCCTGCCGGCGTGGCTCAGGAAATGTCGTTGAGGTCTGTCCTAAGACAAAACACTGGCCGGGCGATCCCAACGAGAACATCATTGAGGGATTCTCATAAGCTTAAATAAGCGTTGGGGTGGGATCTACAATGAAAATTTCCAACGCACTTTCCACATTAACAACAGGGGAGCGATTGGGGAACGTGTTATCGTTGTCGTTTATAATGTCATCGTTATCTTTCAGGTATGACCATCCCTTAAAAAAATCAGCGGTACACAAAGTTCTCCATAATAAATCAATACAAAAAAGAAAAACGAGAAAATTTCCATTATCATTCACTTGTGAAAAGAAAAGTACGATTGCCCACATCCAAAACATTGTAATGATTATTAATCAACTTCAGAGTTTAGATCAATCTTTAATTATGCCGATCCTTCGCCCAAAGCCTTTCACAATGCAGATGAATTTTTTCATGATGAGGGCAATGCACATAGATGTCACTGCCATACCGATCATTGTATAGACACAGCACGCGATTAAGCTAGATAGTTCGGTATCTGGTACTAAATCACCGAAGCCAATTGTAGTTAATGTGATGAAACAGAAATAGAATGCGTCGAAGAAATTCCAATTGGTTTCTAGCATAGAGAATAGAATGGCACCGGAGGTTATATAACTGAAGAGCAGGAGTAAAACGGGCCACATGGGGATATCCGCTACCTCTAGATTCCTGGCGCCCCGCCCTTCACTCGCGTCCGACTCACTCCCTTCGTAGATGGTCCCTAGTTCATCATCGAGTGGTTCTCCTCGGCGACCTTTCTTTTTCCGCTTACCTTTTCCTTTTCGCCCACCCTCACGAATAATCTCCGACTCTGGCTGAGGAGGCGGTGGACGAGGATCGAAACCCTTATTTGCGATGTCGTGTAGGAGTTTTGTATTCTCCCCACATGATAGTTCTGGTAGCGCAAAGGCCAGGTCCTCTCGACTGCTACCAAGGATTTTATCGTGGGTCGCTAACCGTATTGCAAGTGTAGAGTCAATGAGTTTGAGTTTCCTATGATGGTGTAATGAATAAAGACTGGGCGGTTTCATTAGAATCTTTTTCCGTGCCCTTCGTCTTCTTGGAAAAGTGTTACCATGTCTATGATTGACTCCTAGAGTCGATCTGTCAATTGAGGCACTGCCTTCACTATGAGCGTAGTCCCCGCGCCGTTTCCTGCGCTTCTCCGCTCGTGGGTAGGTCTGTGACCCTGATGGACTATACCTTGACGCTGTTGAACTCTGCCGTGATATACTCTTCTGTTCTGAAGGTGTCCGGCTTGATGAATCTCCCTCACTCCCATCTCCATCCTTCCTCTCTTCCCCCTCATTTCCTTTATCAAACTGACGGAATTCAATACACGACTGCTGTCGAGGGAAAGACGAACGATTTTGTTTCGCACTACTCAGCTCGACGCTTGACTCCGCTCGACTGGACGTCGGGAATGGCTGCGAGCTGGCGGAACCGTAGCTGTCACTTTTCGCTAGCGATGGCGATCTTCTGTCCATCTCGGACGCGGTGCACAGCGACGCGACGTCACTCTGGACATCGGATCCCTCTCCGATCTCTTCGCTGATAGGACGCGGGAGATTGATCAAGGACTGTTGACGAGGTGTACTTCCGAGGCTACGACGAGAGCTCTGCGTATCGGAGAAGACATCCTCCTCCTCGTCATTGCCTTCGGCCAATCTCTCCGCCATCTCATTGGACTCTGCGTACGGGGGTGGTAACCTGGGGTCACTTGAGGATACCATATCCATGTTGAGAGACAGAGGCCGTTGATTAGTCAGCTTGGTCTGATTGTCCATGTTAACGATGGTTTGACGAGGTGATTGAGAACTCTTCTTTGGGCCTTTCTTTGATCCCTTACGAACCTTCTTCTTGCTTGGGATTCCCTTGGCTGATTTGGTGCTACCTATGTTTTGAAGGGAAAAAAGGAAAGAAAAAGAAAGTTTTTCATCTATTCAGCAAGCAATGTTCGTAGTGAAGAAAAAGATGGAAGAGAACAGATAAAAAGAGTCCAATCGAACCGAAAACAACAAAGCATAGACTGTATCAGTGACTGGTGCGTTTTTTTATGGATGTTTGAAATCAAGAAAGTCAAATTATCGCAAGGTCTTCTGATTTCATTTTTACAGCGGCTCGCGCAGCTAGCGGTTCATTACACATTTTGAAGGTGGAGCGCGTATACACAATTTTTCTCTCTTACAGCGCATCTGATTGGTGGAAATGAACTATAAAGAGAATCATATATTTCACGACGCAGGACTTTATAATTGAGCGCTAAGTGAGCTTTTTCTAGAATACCCATTTGGAGGTCTGTTAGCTCTCAATCAAATAGGGAAGGGAAAGAAAAAGGAAAGTTGAAAGGAGTTTTCAGAATACCGCCCTGGAAATGATGATTCGCGTGCAACGGGCAAACAAAATATTTGAGTGAGCGTTGAACGGATCATACTAAAACATATAATAATTTTTTTTTTAAAGTTTTTATTTATTTTGGAAGCAGTTGTCATATTGTAGTGCAGACACTGAAGAGTTGGTTCTTACTAACTCATACTTTCCAAGTTTGAAACTGGTAGTGTCACGATTACGATATCAAAGGAGCAAACAGCTCAAAGACCAGTTATTCCATCAAAGTTAAAGCTTACTTCAAATGGGAATTTGTGAATTCATTTATTTTCAAATTTTATTTATTTATTTATTTATTTTTGCATGGTTCATCACATTACATAGTATGATCATGATGAGAATAATAACACAAAAGTAGTACACTTAGAAGGTCGTTACGATCATAATGCATTTACAGTTGTAAAGATGCTGAAGAAACACACAGAGGTATGGCGATGTAAGCTTAAGACGTTACCACACCTATACCATTCAATGTTATATATTCTCTTAAAATGGAGGAATACAACAAATATTAACAGAGTTGACTAATTAACTGACAAGACATTACAGACAATCAACAGATATAACAAAAATTATTTACATATTTTTAAAAAGGAGAATAAAAGGTACAGAATTGGAATAAGAGAAATTGAGAAGGAGCAGCCTTTACCTAGCTTAATTCATCTTACGATGCTATTTATATGCCCATAACTTGACGAATGCATGAGTAAAATGGGAATAGTCTACTTTTACAAAATGATGAGAAGAATTTTTATGATGGCTTCAACAAACAACGAAGATTGTATTACAGTAATCATTTCTTTTAGATAAGCATGCGTTTACCCTCACTATAGGGGGAGGGGGGGGGGGGGGATTACCAACGTCCTGTGGTCCTTTTTGAAACCCAAGAGGCATACCTTAATCACACAACCCCAAAAAGGTGACCCCTTTTCAAAATAATATGTTAACCCTTTTTTGTTTTCTTTGTCAGTAAATTTTCGGAATTGTTCCCATGTATGAAATTTTGGATCCGCCCCCTGGGAATGGGTTCCATTGTATAAAGTTAACTTTCTGATGCACATGAACAAAACAGAGTTGAAACTCTGTTTTGAAGTGTCGCAGCCAAGGGGGTGGGGTGGGGTGGGGTGGAAGAAAATTCCCCAAAGTAATAAAAAAGTGATAATAACAATATAGCGCATATCCCAACGGCTCTACATTAGCGCTGCCAAAGATGTTTGGAAATTATTAACCTGGTTTTACCTCATGCCAACCGTTATCAGGGTATAGTGCATTTCAAGAAATAAATCCTGCCAGGTACCTTCATACTTCTTGGTCGAGAGTGGCAAATATAGATCAAGTGCCAAAAGGAACATTTTTTTTAGTCATAGAGAGGGGAGAGAGAGAAAGAGAGAGAGGGGGAGAGGGAGAGAGAGAGAGGGAGAGAGGGAGAGCGAGAGAGAGAGAGAGAGAGAGAGAGAGAGAGAGAGAAGAAGAAGAAGGAGAAGAAGAAAGGGGGTAGAGAGAGAGGGGAGGTAATGGAAATTGGTGACTAGTAGGCCCCTATTCTTCTAATTTATTTAAACCGACACGAGGACTAAAGTTATATTAAACAAAGTGGGGAAAATTAGACTTCAGTTTAACTTATAGTATATTTAACTTTCTGGTAATCTTAACCGTGCATCACGTTTTAATTTGAATAGATTAAGGACCATGTAATACTGGAATTCAGACTAAGGATTACCTTTTCGCTGTAAAGTTTTCTTCGCTTGTTTTTTCCTCTTCTTTTTCTTTTTGGCTTTACTACGCTTCCCACAGCGGACCCTCTTACACAGCCGACTTGTGTACATTCGGTAGAGGAGCCGAGCGGATGTCGCCATCACGCGGCCAACATTGGTCAGGACGAGCAGCATGAGGGGAATACCAAGCAGAGCGTAGAACATACAGAATAATTTGCCAATAATCGTCAGCGGTGCAACATGACCATAACCTGCATAGAAGGGAACAGAAAATAATGGAAACAATCAATGATTACATCATGAAGTATACCATTGTTAATTCACTTAATATTTTGACCGTACGACATTCAGAATTATTTGTCTACAGGATAGAGCTAATATAATAATATAATAATAATAAAAGTGTCTATAATCCTCAGCGGTGCAACATGACCATAACCTGCATGAAATAGATCAGAAAACAATAAAATAAGAAGTTATTATGAATTATTAGTCATATTCACTTGATACTGAGATAATAATATATTCATCGCATGGGGTGTACGACACGCATGCTCCGACGGCAACTCCTCCGCTGTCAATTTCCTGTACGAACTGAATTCTTCACCCCTGGACCAAATCCTGAACTAAAACCCAGTGCCAACCCTATCCATAATATCTTTGACAAAATAAAGCCCGGTACGTACATCAAAGACACCCATGATTAAGCTCAGATTTGAACTGATAATATTTTTTAACAACACGTCTTTCTTGTACTATAGCCTATATTAATTATTGCACTATCCTCTTTCCAGGGCAGATATGAAAATGGCCTTGCGATGATTGGAAAATACCGTAGTTATGTTTCCACATTTTTGTTCATCCCCCCCCCCCCAACATGTGATGATGACGGTGTATTGATGGAATTTTCTTCCGTAAATCCGTACAATCAGCTTACAATGCTGACGCCACCTCTATTTGCCCCTCTGAAAGTGTTTCGAAACAGGTGACAAAGTCGTCATAATGTAATCAAGGGGAAAAACATTATAAAGCAATTTAACCATGAATTAAATAGAAAATGGACATCGACTCATAAATTTTCCTAGTGTCAAGCAGTCTATTCTGTGTAGGAAGCTTACAGTAACTACCATGTAGAAACTGTTAAATGTTCACAAATTAAGGGGACTCTTGCATTTTTATACTCAAGTGAGATTTTTTTTTTTTTTTTTTTTTTTGGGGGGGGGGGGGGAAGAACGATCAGTAATTAAAAAACACACACAAAAAAAAAACTTATCCCGTTGGGGCAAAATACTGAACAAAGTGGATCGAAATACATCAGTGCTTTCATGTTGGGAAATATTTTACTGCAGTATGTTTTTACACTTTTTCTTCACTCGATTTTCTCAGGATTGTTTTGTTGATTTTTTTTTACCATCAATGCGTTCAACGTTCGCTATAATTCTCCAAATACTCATCAGCCCATGATATCAGCCCCGTCTTATAGTCTGGCCATCCATTTTATTCTGTCAACACCTGTTTTGCAATCCGTTAAATCAGATTAGAGATGGTCGCCCTATCACGATTTATACTACGAGCTTTAACACACACTCAAGATAGGTTAGAAGAAGAGGTTATTCTTTATCATGGGGGGGGGGGGGGTGTCAAAGAACTCCATTGTATGTATAACCAATTTTTTTTTTTAATCCCCAAAATTTCTTCGAAGCGTAGAAATCTTTTGCGACGAAAGCTCAAGCAATCCTGGTAATTAACGTGGCAATTCTTGATTAACAACGATTGTCTTGTGCACCAAGCTCCACTCAGAAAAAAAGAAGAAGGAGAAGAAGAAGGAACAGGGAGGAGAAGAGGAAAAAAGAGAGAAAATAGAACGAAACTGAGCAAAATGGTAGAAAAGAAGACATAAACAGGAGGTTGAAAAAAGAACTAATTGTTCACCTTTCCCAGAACCTAACCTTTTCAACCCCAGGTCCAATGGTCTACGGAGCGCCAAGTGTCCACCTTTCGTCCAGTAAAATAACTATAATTCTAAATGAAACAAAAACCATGTCATTATGAAATCAATTTCTTGTTTTCATTACGTGACTATAGATTCACTTCTTTCATTAATTTTGTTTTTAGAATAACATTAATTTGTACAAAACAAAGACAGACACTTTGTGCTCCATAAACCATGGATACGAACCAATCTAATTTATCCCAATTGATCCTACAGCACTTCTCCCACAGCTACCGACAAAAACAGTGAAAACGGCTTTGGGCAATTTATTTCCCGCCTCCTAATTGCGTAGAAGGAGGACATGGAATGATATGGGGTTCATATAATTGACCTCTCACACGCACCCAAGTAACTATTTAGGCTGTATCATTTTACTCTAACGAAGGGGTATGGTTTTAAAATCAACCATTTAAATAATCATTAGGTGAAAGTGCTAAGATGGAAAATATTACAGCTATTCCATGCAACACACAGTGTTATTGTATAACGGTTAAAGGTAGTATTGAGTAAATATATTATACATCGGCGAGTGCGTTAGCAAGAATTATCTACACAAGGTGCCCTGGGAACAGCCGAGGCTGTTTAGACTGTTTGAAGTTACCGAGTGTGGATAATTATACTATAAATGCGCGAATATAATAATGTGTAGCGTTTATTTCATAAAATGGTAAACGATAATGACATTTGATAGATTATCCTCATCCCAAAGTCCATGGATAAAGCGTCGACTGACTAAGTTATAGATCTACCGTACAGAGGATAAATGACCGGTCATTGGCACTTTCTAATGACCGGTCACTTGATATGAAAAAGAAATGCTTCGTCACATGTCCGCTCTTAATTGTTTGATTTTATGATGTTCAAAATGTCATGACACAAAATCAGTCCACAGTGTTATGGGCATCAACAACAACAACAACAAAATTATACTAAAATGAAACCGATATCAAATTACCCATAAGAGGCGGAAGAGCTGGTAAGGCTGCAGCACCCTCGCCCCAAGAATTTTAAATCCACCGATATTTGGACATCCTTCACCTCAAATTTGGCTGTGAGGTGGTCTCCATGTAATTTTATACCCTGCCAGAGAAACCTTAAAGATGAAATTACTCCAAAATGCTAGGAACGGTTAGAACACATCAGTATAGTGTCCGACACTCTAAAAAAAAGCTAAAAATGTGTAATGTCTGCTAAATTTTGTAAGCGGGTAAACCATATAATGTCTCTTGTTTTTCTACCAAGTTAAAAATCTTAATCATGACAGACAGGTTAAAAGCACAGAATAATTACTAAAATGAAACCCCCAAAAAAGCTGTTACGCAGACACGACAAGCGTGGGCTTTTGAGAAAATCCAGATGCTGTGGGGGGAAATACTTAGGAGAAGCAAATGTGGTGTTTATTATTTCAATCGTCGCGTAAAGTTAATGCTCACCGTAAATAAGGGACATTACATCTGCGTTGTGTATATTAAGTGTTGATATTGCTGTAAACCACCCACGATAAAATGGAGAATATTCTTATTCCTATTCGTATCTAATACCACACATGCTTTGTTTACAAATCTTTATGGCACACACTCATGAATATGCAAATTACTCAACATGATTTCTATGAAATATTCGGTAAGGATGATGAAAGAAGTAGAGTGAAATTTAATAGTCAGTAATACACGCATCTCACAAATTATAATTTTGTGAATAGAAAAGAGCGAGAAAGAAAAGAAGAGGAGAATGCAAATCTTTCCATTTTAGAAAACAAAGGTTACGAAGGCAACAAACTCTTTTTAAAAAACCAAAACGATCGATCAGTGCTTGCTGAGAATAAAACTAAAAATGGTTTGTTTTTTCACCTTCTAGTATCTGTAAAACATGTTCTGATGAACAAAGCAACCTAGCAAGGTATGGGGTTCGAATCGTCCTTTGGCAAGACATCAATCTACATTTGCCACACTCTACCCAGGGGAGGTAAATTGGTACCTGGTAGGAATTATTCTTTGAAATGCACTGCGGGTTGGTAAAGGGGCAATTCCATGGTAACGGGATTACAAATGAGAGATATTTTGCTCACATTTTTGATTGCTATGCACTAATTTTGGACTTCCGTCCCCTTCTCACCAATTCGTAATCTGCAGATGTACTCATTCTTTCACCTGAACTCGTTCATACCCAAAATTGTCCACTTACATTAATTATATTGAGGTATATAACTTTGGTAACGGAATTACCAGAAAATGGTTGCATTTTTAGAGTTCTCATTTCCATGCATCAAACATGCATTGTGCGAATCCTGATTGAGATGTAGGAAAAGTTTTTTCAGATTGTTATGATTTAAGGATTTGCCTATTTGGGACTATCAAACTGATTTTCATTAGTATAAATCTGAAATTAAATTTTTTTTTTGTCTTTCTCATGTGGAATTGCCCAAAGGTTGCAAGAGCTAAAACCGGAATAATAATTTCAAAAAATCTGTTTGGGAGCGCATAGATACATTATCATAATGTGATATGCCCTATTATACAAGAACTGAATATTATTACTATTAAAGCGACGAGGTTCGCTCAAATAACGGCGAAGCAGGGAAGTGAGTTCAATGGTATCACTATTTCACACCTACTTCCAAAGGCTTGAAAAAAGATAGTCCAATAATGTTTTTAGTCACCGTTGTACCTAGAGGCTGTACTCGAAGACTACTTACAGGTGAGCGATGTGTTGATTTCGTTATTACTTTACCTTGTCGTGAGACAGTTCATATTAGCGTACGAGATTCCCGCTCGTAATAAATAAAAGGATCACCCTGGTTCATTATTTTCTCTCTCTATCGAAAATGTCAGACACATTAGCCTAATTCTAGGCTCCTCCGTATAAGGTATTTGCGCAAACTTCAAATGTACTCCTAAGCAGTTTAAATGGAGTAATGTGTCTGGTCCCGTAACCTAGGCCTCTACTCGCATTCTCTGTCCCGGTTTCAATTTCATACACGCTTCCTCGCATTTCAGGAGGAAATGGTTTGATACCCTGCCTGCAGCGAGTGGATGAGGGAGAGGGAGAGGGAGGGAAGGAGGGAGGGAGGGAAGGAGAGAGTGAAAGAGAGAGAGAAAGAGAGAGAGAGAGAGAAGACTGGGGAAGGAAGTCACATGTCTCTTGTCCATTGATATGGACCCCGTACTCCTAAGGGCTTCATAAAAATTTACACGTACGTGGTATGGGATTGGAGTGGGGGGGGGGGGGGGGGGGGGTGTACAGAGACCGAAATGAAACCAGGTACATTAATTCTAAGAGATACATTAACATCTTAGCATGATATCGAAAATAATGAATATGGTCTAGCCAGATTTTCAAAAAATTGATCTCCAAAACAAAATCGTACAAAAGGATATAAACCGTGAAGAGAGCTCATTATTTGAACCGATATTCTTAGAAAGAAGTCAAGTGTGTATGTCAGCTTTGGAATGTTGACCAAAATAGGCCTATGCTTTTAATTTCACTGATACGTCATTTTCATTCTCATGATCGGTACATATCTTGGGCTTTCTTGGGAATCGTCCAATTATGATAATAATAATAAAAAGACAACAACTAGGAATGATGAACACATTTATACAAAGGTCATTTTCATAATTCATTCAAAACAATCTTTTTTGGTGTCACATAATAATCTACATAAACATTAAACTTTTAGGTGCACAACACATAGCTACTCAGATTATGGATTGCACTCTCTATTCCGTCACGTAAAAACATTCCTTGATATGTCCTTATTACTGCCCTTTACTAAATCATACACCTTTTCAGAATGCTTTTCTTTGAGCACTTTACAATTAACGTTATGTATAAATCTATGAATGAGTTGAAAATATCTTGAACAAAATGGCACCCTCGCATCCAGCATTCTTTGTATGCCCTAGTTTGTCATCACCTCGTAATGTCATGGTCAATTCATTGGGTGTGGAGGTTGTGTTTCCATGATGTTCGTTTTACACACCCTCTTACATGTAACATGGTCACATTCACTTCTCGCGCTGGGTCATGGCGAGTGGTAAAAATAAAAGAAGATCCCACACTCGATTTACTCACATTACCAAATACATGTATTACCAAACCAACATGGGGGCAACATGCCCCCTACTAGTGTAAACCACTATAGCCACAACCCCAAATTGGTAGACATTCTACACCCCATCGCAATAACTGATGACCCTATAGCATGAACGATAACATGTGATGATTTCTTACATTAGACAAGGGTCGTATGGGTCGTATAAAAGTTATTGCCATCAGAAACACAAATCAATGTCTTCATTACTTCGCTGGATTGAATAGCTCAATCGCAAATTCTTTTAAATCATACTCATGACAATAACAACCACGAAAACTTCATTGAAATGTAATGCTGCACGATCACATGATACCTAGCAATTCAGCTGGATTTCGAGAGAATCCAGCAGTTATTCTGAATGTACAATTGGTTTTTTTGACAAGCAACAATGGAATGAATAAAATCAGTGGGGGAGATACGAGGGGCACGCCGCCCATCGAAAGGCGGGGGGGGGGATGGAAATAGAGAGAGCAATAGAGAGGGAGCGAGAGAGAGAGAGGGGGGAGAGAAAGAAAGAAAGAAAGAGCGAGAGAGAGAGAGAGAGAGAGAGGGGGAAGAAGAGGGCTAAAAGGAACGTTAGAAGAAAATAATATGACCATCTTCACACCCTTCACTCTGTGTCGCTTTGCTCCCTCGCATATCGTCACCCCACCCGTGCCCCCTCCAATATCAAGCCCCACGTTACCCCCACTGTGTAAAACAAATCTCACCAAAGATAGATGTGCACAAAGGGATTAGCAAATTCAAAATAGTAATAGGAATGATCTTTAATCGGTATCAAGAGATTGATACTTGCCTACATAATGAACGTACCACTGTGCTATTAACATTTATCAGTTATTTATTAGAATGAATCATATTCGCTTTGCAGACACATTTCTTAACAGTTTCTATTTCCTATACAAAGTAGAATTCACACGGAATAAGAGGATTCTTGGGTGTTAAGCTTTATCCAGGTATTCAATCCATCCTATGGAATGTCCACATCTTTTGAAGATAACAGCAATATTGGCATTTATCAATTATTAAAACCTACTATATTCGAATTACAGACCCATTTCGAACTCTTTCACTTTTTCTGTACTATGTGAAATTAACAGGAAAGAGAGAAAGTTTGTATTCATGCCCTTATACAAGCGATATTAAATCAATGCTATGAAATGTCCACATCTTCACAAGATAGCAGCAAAAATCACATGACATATGATGTCATTATATCTGTCGACGCTACACATTCAAGCACATCCCACTCTCTCTCTCTCTCTCTCTCTCTCTCTCTCTCTCTCTCTCGATTTTCTCTGTCCCTCTCTCTCCCTCTATCCCTATCTTCCTCTTCTCTTCTATCCTTTCCCACATGCAATGCATGCATTCGGCATTCATTATAGTTTGATCTTACAACCGGGCTCCGATTCCTTACAAATCTGGGCTCGGGCGAATATTTGGCCCCATGGGTATGTGCTCAGAAATACAACCACTACTTTTTCTTCCGTCAACAAGATTGGAGATTTCAAGATGGTTCGAGTCTACCATCCTCTTCCGAAATAACTCTGGGGGAGAGAGAGGTGTGAATTCTTAGCATGTCTTGGCTTTCTCCATCACACATGTTTTCACCTAGAGTCACATACCCAGCTTAAATGGACTTAGTGGAGAAAACTTGACAAGAGAAAGAAAATGAAATCTCTCCTGATGTCAGCAACGACCTATAGAATCGAATGTATGTGTGTTTGGTTATCTTTTCATGCAGGGGCATATACGACCCATGCCCCCCCCCCCCCCTTTGAGACGCAAGTGGCATACCTTAAGTACAGAACTCCAAGTTGGTGCATGGCCCCCTTTTGAGGTGAATGCTTTTTTCCCCTTTCTTTTTGCTTGTTAGAGAATTTTGGAGTACAAAGAAACCCCAAAATCTGATCCCCCCTTTTTTTTTTTTTTTGTCAGAAAGGTTTCTGCATATTATGCCCTCTCTTTTACAAAATCCTGGATCCGCCCCTGTCTACATGAACATTGTTTTACTCTGCATAGCAAGGAAGCGCTTGATAGATAAACTTCAAGAACATAATTTTGTAAGTTAAAGGCAATGTTAATCATAAAAAGATGGTTCATATTAGATAACTGTTATGTGACAATTGCATTTTATCTTTAACATAGAGTTCATCTCGAGTAGCGTAAGTTAGCTACGTCTCCACAATCTAAATGCCTTTGTACATGTTATAACAAGGATCCAGTTAACATTATTATATCATGAATGGCGTAGGGGGGGGGGGGGGGGTGGTTAACACAAGGAAATAACATTTCTAATGAGGTTAAAATCTGATCGAGATAGGGTATAAAATAACAACGAAGACAGAGATTATGCTTGGAACAAGGAGCTACTGAAGATTGGTGTCGGTCTTGGTAGCTTCATGCTTACAAACTTGAGAAGGTCACCTGTATAATATTATTCCTCCATGCATGCATGCACTCCCCGTATCAACAAAGCTGAACACATCTAGGCTATACCAAGTTCATTTATATTTGCTACATCGATGAAACGACATGATGAGGGGTAGGTTCATACCACTTTGATAAGACTTGGCCTGTGATATTAAACAGCTGTAAATCACGGCTCAATAAACACACGTTCATACTGGTCGTTGCCCCAAGGGCAATATACATAGGAGGCCCTGGTGGTGATGACGTCACAATAAATAAATGCCCCATAGACACTCCAAGGTACATGGGTGATTTACATCACATTCATGTGTTATTCAACTTTGCCTTGTAAAATACTGCAAAACATTTATTAAGAATTTCGACTCCATTTTTCGAAAAAAAAAGTCGAGATTCTGATACTCCTTTTAGAAAGAATTTCAAAAATAAAGAAAAAATATATATGCAGCGTTGAGTGTTGTGGGTACTTGAAAGGGGTAAAGGATTCCCAAGGCATATTTCCAACCAAGCTAAAAGGAGACTGACCTTTCAGTTAAGTGAGGAAATTATTAAGACAAAACGGTGATGTCAGGCACAAGCTATGAGGCCAAACTTCGAACAAAGAAGATTAGGGGAAACTTGGGGCACGTATCTCCTAATAAATGAAGTCTTAAAGAACAAAATGAAACGCCGTTCTTATGTTAAATTGAAAACAAATGAATAGATGAATAAACAATAATTAACAAATTAAGAAAAGATGGGATAACATTAACGTGTTTTTATTGTCATTACTATAATCAGTATCAATATTTTTTATAATCGTTTTGGGGGGGTGATTTCTCCTATTTCTTTTAATCACAGCTAATGTAGTGAATACCCAGCGACCACCTTTCGTAATCATGATTAAGGGAGTTAACGATAATGTAGTCTAAAAGAAAAGGTAATCTTCATTTTAGAATGAGGATCGAATCAAGTGCACGTTAATGCTGACTTACAATTAACAAAGTAAGTGGGTGTGTGTGTGTGTATGTGAGTGTGTGTGTGTGTGTGTGAGAGAGAGAGAGAGAGAGGGGGGGGTGGGAGGAAGAGAGAGAGAGAGAGAGAGGGTGGGAGGAGAGAGAGAGTGAGAAAGAGTGAAAGAGATAGAGGGAGGGAGAGTGAGATGAGAGGAATAGAATTAGGGAAGGAGAGAGAGAGGGGGAGAGAGGCAAAAGAGAGAGAGAGAGGGGGGGAGGGAGAAAGGGGGAAAGAGAGAGAGAGAGAGAGAGAGAGAGAGAGAGAGAAAGCGCGCGCGCGAGAGAGTAATACACACCAATGTATTTGATGGATGGAGATGTGCATGCTTGAGTTTGGGCTTAATGTGGTTTTAGGTTAATGAGAATATTAAAATTGAAAGTCCTTTTGTAACCTTTGGTTGCTCAATGATCCAAATCCCTTTTCGTGTCTACCAAATTAGTGTTATTTTCTTCTGATGGGAAGTGAACAAGGGGGAAAGAGAGGGGAGAGGGATAGGAGAAAGGGGTATAATGGCAGACTAATTAATGAATTTTGAGGGTAAGCTTAGGCTAGGTCCATTAAGGCTCTTTGTCATGGTAAAGAATATATTATTATTGAGCGCTCGAATTCAGGTTTAATGTTGGTTTAAGTCATTTAAATATTTTGATTAACAGCCAATCTTGCGACCCATTTTCTCATTGTTCCATATCCCTGTAACGTAAACCAAGTTCAGAGGCGCATCATTCTCTTGATAAAAGGAGGAATTAGAATTCAAATTTCAGTTTTGCCAAATCGGTCCAAAGGTTTACATGAAGGTATATGCAAAGTAATCTATTGTTTGGTATGTCGCGTTACGACAGCAAAATGTACATGTAATATGACCATAGTAAGCTAAGCAGAGGTGTCGTAGTCGAGTGGTTTAAACACTTGACTGGAAATGCGAAGATCATGGGTTCTATCCCCGGCACGGAACTTCTGTCCTTGAGCAAGGCATTTAATCTACATTGCTCTTTATTGTACACGGAATAACTGGTGTTTGGCTTATTAATACCAATGGGTGTGTGTTTCTTTTTAAAAAAGATGCTGCTTTCATATCATAGGGAATGTTGGTAAATAATGAGAAATGAACTTATGCTACAGGAGCTAGTGCAAATTATGTAACTTCTTTTTTTGCTCTATAAACGAAAACTAGATTGTTGTATATTGCATGGAACCATACATGATATAAAGATTCCTAATGTGCACTCGAAGCTGGTAGATAGTGCAGCACCCTAAGGGAGGAAAACTGAACCCATTAGAGCTAAAATGTGACACTCTGTACAGTGATAAGTACACATTTGCACCTCCAGAGATTCTCTTTCTGGACCTTAGCTTGTTGATCTTTCCCCGCTATTTTGGGGATGCTGCTGCTGTACCATTTGGGGATATGAATTTGAACCTTTATTCATTTTAGAATTTATTATATTTACAACACAAATGTATATTAATTACTTTTTCTATTTCCCATTCACAACATAAAGAAATAAATGAAAATATTACAAAATAAATATATCTTGGCTAACACAGAAATCATGAAATACAAATGGCTGGATAGCCCACTCAACTTTGTCACGAAACTGTAGTTCTTTGCGGTCTACTTATAAATATTAAAAGTACCTACATGTACATGTATATACATGATGATAAACATATATAATAATGTTTGCCAGCCAAAAAACTCGAAGACCTCATTGTTATTCTCCCTGTACTCCCTTATAATCCATTGAGTGAATTGAATGCGCTTATGCCCCTCCTCCCCCCCCCCCTCACCCATTATTGCGCTTTGCTCTTGGTGGTTAAACTTTGCATCTCCGATATGACGTCAAAACTGGTTGAAGCGACAATGTGGACAATTGAAATGTGGCGGAAGGCCCTAGGGAGGGGTGGCTAGACTCCAAAGTTTTTACGCCCTAAAATGCTCCCATTATGGCTCTTGGCCTTGGTGTTGAAGGGTGGTGTCTGACTGATAAATGCGAAGCTCAGTGCTAGTCATCCGTAGGAGACAGCGCTAAAGTCCACCTAAGCCCCGCAATCCATCATTTTTGTACGATGTTCTCTCACATCAATTATAGCGTAAGGGGTGTGCATAAAAGGCGAGGGGCTTAAAGGGGTGGGGTGACGATGGAAGATTGTCCGTATTTGAAAGAGTGGAACACAGTCCCAGGGGCGGATCCAGGATTTTGTAAAAGGGGGGGGGGGGACACAAATGTCCGCAAATTTCTGACAAGCAAAAAAAAAAAAAAAAGAGGTTAACAGATGTTTTTTGGTCCAGTTGTCCTTGAAAAGCAAAAAAAAAAAAGAAAAAAAAGAAAAGGTTAACAGATTTGTTTGGTACAGTTGTCCTCCAGAATTCGGCCGATTCGCCCCCCCCCCCCCCCCCCTCTGGACAGCCTGAAAAAGAGGGTGGGCCGCGGTCGATTCGGCCCCCCTCTGGCTTCAAAAGGGAGGGGGCCGTGGCCGATTCGCCCCCCTGGATTCGCCCCTGCAGTCCAGATGTAGTCATTCGCAACACAGATGTATACTCACCCCTCTCACTGCCTATGGAAAGGTACATACAAGTTAAATTATACTTAAAATTGTTAAGTTTATTTTCGTGAATCACGTCCTAAATACGGTACCTATTCAGTTATTCAACGAGTCTTCATATTTGTGGGTTGTCTTATTTCTTCCTTCTCTATTATTTCAAAGAAACCAACGGCACTCTGTCTGAAATGCTAAAGAATGAACGTACTCATAAAAATGAATTGGTTAAATAATTATGAATATTTTAATTTTTTGTGGCGGGGGGGGGGGGGGTATAAAGTCTAAGGAGTGAAAGAAACGTGTTTCATTATTTTTGTGCCGGTGAAAAGATGGTGAGTGATAAAAATACTGAAATAATCAACTACAGTCATGACAGTAGGCCTAATCTGTCATTCTTTTATCAATAACGGTATTTGATCTACACTGTGAAGTCTTCTCAGTGTCACCATGGAATGGCCAGTTAAACTTTTATGATTAATCATAATGAATGAATTAATTCACTTTTATTCATAAAAATCCACTTTTCATTTTTAGAACACAGAATAAAAAGGGGCCTGTTAACAATATAAAAATAAGATGTTCCACTACACGTTGCGTCCACTCTTACTATGAACATTTACCATTATAATCTGTATATAGAATCATTTCTTTGGATCGACCACTTGTAGGGCCCTCTATTCTTTTTTGTTGCTGCTACGCCTGTAATTTTGTAATATACACGTAAATATCTTGCCTATTGAATGTATTCTAAATGAAATTTTCAGTATTTTCTTGCAACGTGATAGGTGAATTGACAGATCACAAGGACGTAACAGCTATTGCAGGAGTTTAGTATGGAAGAAGCTTATTTAATCCAATGGTGTCTGTGTACGCGAGTTCTCCCCATCGCTCAGTGGCTGTATCCTCATGTCAATAGTAACGCTTCATTCAAGGCGGTTACCATGGAAATTATGTCGTCTCGCTTCTATGAACGAACATGACTCGTATTTTACACAAGCAAGCGTCGCTTTTAGCACCAATCTTCGTGAAAAGTGTAGTGGGATCATGGAAAAGTGAAACATTTTATTGCTATGTGCATTAACCCTTTAGTGTTAAACTTCAAACCTGGAACACTGTCCCATGCTCAATTCTAACGATAAATCTATCCACAATTCAAAGACAACTGGAGACTGACCTTTTCCCACAAAGCTTGTTTTGTTTTATGTTATATCCTTTGTAAGCGCTACGATACATCATACTGTATCGCATAGTATAAATTGATGTTATTAACAGCCTCAGAAGTATCAAACAAAATGACGCATGATATGATGGATAAAATGGAAACTTTGATTCGCGGTATCAAGGGATATTTTGACTTCGCATACATGGTATAATGATTCTCAACATAAATTTATTTTTCGCATTATTGAAATATGAAGGGAAAAAAATTCGATAAGAAGATGAAGAAGGATAAGTAGGAGAAGAAGAAGAAGAAGAAAAAGAAGAAGAAGAAGAAGGAGAAGAAGAAGAAGAAGAAGAAGAAGAAGAAGAAGAAGAAGAAGAAGAAGAAGAAGAAGAAGAAGAAGAAGAAGAAGAAGAAGAAGAAGAAGAAGAGAGAGAGAGAGAGAGAGAGAGAGAGAGAGAGAGAGAGAGAAGGAGGGAGTCGGAATTACGGTACATCATTTGACGACCATGATTAAGATATCTTTACACGTTCCTGTCAGACACAGATGAAACCAATCTCTAATTCACTTCATTGGAACACTGATCATTCATCACTATAGTCCAAATATATAATGTCATTAATCCAGGATAGAATGGCGTCATCCGTAAGTTTGATGCCTAATATATTCACATTTTTTTTCTTCAAACGTGTAAAGTTTTATCAAAGTTTTATAAATAAATTAATAAATCAATAAAAACACAAACATGATGACGAAAACCTATAGATGTTTAAACACATCTATTGTCGATTATTAGAAAAAAAAAGTTGAAAGCTATACAAAAATAGATGAAACCAGTAAAGGATGGAAACTCATTTTGGGTTATTAACCCTTTCAGGACAGGAATTATTTAAGGGCTAAATTGATCACATTTTGATCTTCAAATTGGCAACAATAATATTTTTCTTTTAGTGCTACATGGTTCTAATAAGGTGTAATGTCTTTGAAAATAATACACATGGTTATGAATTTTGTCGAAATGTTGAAAAAATTGCCAATTTTGATAAAAAATAAGGATTTTGAATCTCTCAATGTGTTGCCAATTTAAGGATTTTAAAACTTATTCTCCTATTCAAAATTCCTGGCATCAAACGCAATATGGTAATGCAACAAAAATGGACATAGTGTGTGCAGAAATTTTTGCTCTTTCTACTCATGTATCTGGTATATTTTTTAGAGCTCTGAATAAAAAGTTATTGAGCCAAACCACAAAATGTGGTCAATTGTCTCGAATGGGTTAAGGACTAGTGATTAACGATTTTGTGTTGAAAGTTGAAAAGTGACACAGGCAAACTTGGAAAGGAACCACCTCCCATGCAGCTACATCAGTGATATGTGTAAAGTGACTCATAAAATGGATTACGTCTGGTAATTTAGGACGCCTTCCGCATGGGCAACAGTTGGAAGGCCTCATCCTTATTTATCTGATAAAGGCTTGTGAGTTTAAGTGATCTCTTTACGACATGTCATAAAGGGGAGGATTGTGTATAATTCATAGAGCTGTTGAGATCAAATAGAGATGACATGAACATACGTACATGTACGGTAAATTATCATATACTACATGTAAAAAAATGGCACTTTTGATCTGTACTTATCAACAGTAATGTTAAAACTCGTATTATAGACTGAAATTTTGATGATGTAAAGTTGAAGGATTTCTATTTGGATTGAATCTTAAGACGTTTCTGTAAATAATCTTTTTAGAATATTGCTTTGAATTTATACCTTTTGCTAAGTCAAGGCTATATATCTGTGTATCAGTAGCTAATTAATGAGATCAAAAGTATTAGGCAATAATTGATACGAGGGGAACAGAAGTGTCAATTATTTTGCACCTAGTATATAACTGCACCCACTAAAGGATGAAGACGTCAAATGGAACAATAAAACATTGCTTTTAAAGATTTCGTTTGGAATCTATATAACAAAATATGCGTTCAAAATTGATTTATTCTACCAAAATTTAGAAGCGTCTTTTTGATGATTAAAGTTGAGAAAATTGGATTTTGTAATTTTTCTTGTACTAAATTAGAGAGTGAAACTTATGAAAGTCAAAGTATCAACAACAAAAAAAAAAAAAAAGCACAAGATGGCAAATACGGAAAACGGAAAAAAAATCTAAAAAAAAAATAATCAAATCACACACATAATAGCTTGTAATAATTGGTATTCCCAAAATACACTTTGTTTTTTAATTAAAAGCACAAAGGCAACGAGAGCAATTGATTAACAAAAGTATTTTGCGTTATGTTTAAATTCTAAATCGCGTATTTAACTTTCATGAATTATAACATGTATAATGTATGGGAATATTCCGTTTTTAAATAGGAATAGACTGCACGTACATCGTGAAACTACATACATGTATATCTTGTTGGTGAACATGTTGAAAGTCATTTTGTAAACCCGTAACAGTTTTCCTTGTGCTATTTTCGCTTCATGAATCCACCAACGAATGCCGCACGCCGTGGGTAGGGAGAAGGGCGTCGTTCCATCTTCACGATATCATGAGAAGGGGGGGGGGTAGCAAGCACATAAATCGTCATCATACTCTTCAAATGATACGCAGTTAATTAACAAAAATAGAGCTGACTGTCCTTCCACCCCCCCCCCCCTCCCCTCCGCTCCGCCCCTGAACAACACTGTTGGTGTTGGGAGCTCTGTAAGAGAATGAACAAGGCGAGCTTATCGGGTAAATTTAGGCGACGTATGAGACATGTTTGTTATCAGGTGCCAAAAAAAGATGACCGGTTCTTCAGGGGCTGATCCAGAACTTTAAAAAAAGTGGGGAGAGGTCACATTTCTGAAAGTTTTTGATTAGCAACAAAAAACAGTCCATCAGATTGAATATCTTTCTTTTCTCCCAAATTCTCGGCAAGCAAAATAAAAATAAAATCAAAATAATGTAATTTCAAGAAAGTTTTCCCACTTTTCAGGTGCCCATTCGGTAAGAAATTTGAAAAGTGGTAGGCTTCTTTTTGGATTTTATTCTAAAGTATGCCACTTAGGTTTCTAAAGGGGGAGCACGGGCCGGTTGCGCCTCCTAAATCCATCAGTGATGTGTTCTTGCCTCCCACGGTGTTTGGGACAAGTGTAAAGCCGTCCGTCTCGACGTGTCTGTGTAAATGGAAACAAATCGATGTTGGCAGCTATCGAGTCGTTGTTGCATTAATTGGCACGGCCTGTAATGAAACAACCTTGACTAAAACAAGCAGACAACACCGATGTGATGGGTGAAAGTATCTACGGGTATGGAGGAAAACCAATCAACATCATGAAGTGACAACATCCCGGAAATCAAATACCAGAGAACGTTAAATTTTGGTAACAGAAAAATCCCATGCACTATACAAATTCTTTTAAGATTTCTGAATGAACTCATTCCTTTATTAATTTAATTGTTAAGGTATAAAATATATACGATGAGAACAGAATATGATACAGTAAAATTATCAATCGTTGCGATATCATCATTTATATAAGCACCCCCCCCCAAAAGATATTTTGAAAATGCAACATTAAAATGCAAAGAGAAACTTTGAAGAAAAAATTGGAAAGGAGAGAACTTTGTAGAATTCAGGTGTAGAAATGTGTACTAAACTCAGAGTATATGACAGGAATATTTTCTTAAAAGACAGCCAATCCGGTTCCGGTTCCTATACTTTTTCCTACACGTAACATAGCCTTGAAAAGTAAGTAAAGACGTCGATTATTCTTCATAAAATAGTAAAGCTCTTTTCACGTCGTCTTATGTTGTAGCATTATTTCTATAAACGATACATTAAAAAAAAAGAAAGTTAATAATTCTGTCAGTTTAAAGGGAATATTTCTTCTTCTACTCTACATGTTGATCATTTGCTTCTTATTCTTCTTTCCTATTTTAAAATGTCATTATCATGATTATTCATTGCCAATACGCAATTTTAGTATTAAAAAAGTAATGTAGGCCTATCAGTTTTGAGTCTAATATGAAAAGATGCTCTTGTTTCATTTTAGATTACCAATGAATAGTGTAAACGTATTTTTATCACGCACATAATAATAACTCAATTTTTACAGAAAAAAATAAAATAAAAAGGTGGTAAATCTTCATGTATTTCAGAGGCAATACAAGAAACAGGAGAGTGAAGGAGTCAAATTTACTTCTCAGACCCTCCCCATTCATATAATATGATGAAGACGTCGTTCACACGTTTGGATAATACGTGATTAATGTGAAAGGATGATGTATGAGATAAGCATGTTATATCACATCTATACCATCATATGTCGTGATGTTTATACGGACCTGAGCGCAATTCTTTATTTATTTATATTCAGAGTTTACTTCCAATATAAAGTGCATCATGTTCGATGTTTATACCCCTGGACTCATGCCCCTAGACTCCCACGTCACACATGGCTAAATATTCCTCTAACAATCACAGTGGCGGATACAGGATTGTCAAAAAGGAGAGGGGGGGGGGGAATTTCCCTGACATTATAGTTTTTCCAAATATGATTTCGGTCATTCCGTTAGCAATATAGGGCTCTCTCACTTTGTGTACGTGGAGGGGGAAGGGGGGGGGGGGTAGGAGCTAAAACTAAATTTTCGAGAATCCCCCTGTCCTCCAAAGACCATAGAGGGGGGGGGGGGGGTGGTGACCTTGGGGGTATAACATTAATTTTAATAAAGTTTTACTAAGCGTTTATAATATTTTATTCTCTCTCTATGTGCGTGTTGGGGGGGGGGGGGGAGGGGAGGTTGTACTTGTGGCTCACCAACATCCCAGTCAGCTCTCCCAGATCACCTTTTAGCGGTAGGGTGTCGAACCCGGTGTCTAATTAAGATGTCAAATGTAAAGCATCAAATTCATTAAGTCATGCAGATAGGAAGCAATTATTTTCTTACTAAAATGTGTCTCATAATGTCTACATAGATCTTCTTTTTTACATGTTCATATACTCTAAGAACTAACAACTTTGATAAGTTTGATTTGTATTTTCTAGGTTTGCTTGGCTAGTAATACAGAATATGTAGATACTCCCAAACTTATTATAACTGCATTTGATTGGTGGTCCTTCTCGTTTTGAGTTAGATGATTAGATGGAATGGATAGATGACCGATTAATGATTTCATCTTCGATGTCTGATTATTTAACCTTTCAATAAAGCAGTGAGAAGGTCGCATAGACTGCAATCAAGTTCTAAGGACTCCCCGCTGGGATCTGGACCAGTGTGACCGGGTATCCCCGCTGAGATTCATCTCATTTACTTACTACCGTGTGTTCGTGTCTATGATAAGCCTTGGGCCTCTGGTAATGTACACATACCACAGAGTGGAATGCCTGGATGTATAAAAGGAACACTATAAATGGAACATTGCTTCAAGTGAGGTGACATCATTTTATAGAAGATACAAAAGATTATTTAAAGGCACCCCACGAGGAATATAGGTTATGAACGACAACATTGAAAGTCGAATGTCATTCAATATAGGCCTTAAAACCGAAGATCCACCATGGATCGAGCGGCTGCCGTGTAAAAGAATCTGGCATTGACGGAGCAGGTTTTCTAAACCATTCCTCTCACAAAACTACATAGGAATAAAAAGAAAGTTTACACTTTAGTTTGTTAAAATAACCTAATATGCCTCGAAAGATTAAAACAGAGTAAAATTCGTTTAAAAAACCCCTGAATAGTCCTAGATGTCTCGTTTCCTATATACATGTAAATAATCATTGATGCTATATAGTGGTCATAACAATTTTCAATATGTTGTCTGAAATAGTCTTCCTGTATCTTTAAAAAACGAAACTGTAGACAGAAGGTTTATTCAGCTTGAAGAATAACAGAATGCAATGGTGGTGTACCCGCTTGTTACACTTATGAAGTCTTTTCTGACACTTCATGAAACAGTGACCAGCGCGCGGCGAGTCGCATCGTTGCATCAACATGAGCAAGCGGTGTTATCAGAGACAACATGTTGGCTGATAGCACGGGATAGAGGAGAAGGCAGAGTGGCGTAGCTATAGAGGGAGCACTGGGGCTCTAACACCCCCCCCCCCCCCCCCCGCTCATATCAAAGGACAAAAAGGGAAAATGGTAAAAACAGAGAGGAATATGATGGTAACGAAAGGGAGACTGAAAACAGAAGGTGAGAAAAGATGGAATTAGGAGGTGCCATGGCTCAGTGGTAGAAAATAGGTTTCTTATAAACTATGAAGTCCCGGGTTTGAAAACAATTCTTTTATGCACTAGCTAGTGCCCATTGGTAAATCATTTTACATAGCTATAGGCTCTCCTTGTTACTTACCTACAAGCATAAATATTAAAATTTATTGTGCAAACTTAATAACAACCCCTTTGCCACACCATCCCCCGTCTCGTCGGTCACTGTGCTCCTTGCGTCCTATAAAACCAAGAAAGACCAGCGTTCAGAGCCCCCCCCCCCATGACTGGACCCACACTACGCCACTAAGGAGGCCTACATCACCATTATAGGGAACGAGAGTCAATAAAATGAGATTGGGTGGGATGGGGGGGGGGGGGGAGGGGGGTAGCTAAAGTGAGAAACCAATGTCCTGCACACATGGGTGAAGTGAACACTTACACTTCTACCAGGAGCAAGTATCATTGCATTATCAAGCTCATTTGGGCTCTGTTCCATTAAACCTGTTTCACGGAACAGAGCGTTTTGAAACAGAACCAATCACATGATAGCAGAAGGTTATTGTAACTTCCTTTTATAACAATTTTAATGAAACCAAACCCTGGTTGCTTAGCCATGTTTTCCAGTAACGTATCTTCTATGCTATTTGATTTCTCAAATTAACATTGCTAACCGGGTTATTTGAAATATAAATGAATATACTAATTATTAATAGAAATATGAAGAGAGGGAGAGATAAAAAAGAGTGGAGATAGAATAAGAAAGATAAGAGGAGGGAGGAAGGAGTTGAATAGATACTGAATGGCTTAGAAAATAAATCTATCATGACAAAAGTAAGGTAGAGATAGAGATAGAGATAGAGATAGAGAAAGAGATAGAGAAAGAGATAGAGATAGAGATAGAGATAGAGATAGAGATAGAGATAGAGATAGAGATAGAGATAGAGACAGAGACAGAGATAGAGATAGAGATAGAGATAGAGATAGAGATAGAGATAGAGATAGAGATAGAGACAGAGACAGAGACAGAGACAGAGACAGAGACAGAGACAGAGACAGAGATAGAGATAGAGATAGAGATAGAGACAGAGATAGAGACAGAGACAGAGACAGAGACAGAGACAGAGACAGAGACAGAGACAGAGATAGAGATAGAGATAGAGATAGAGATAGAGATAGAGATAGAGATAGAGATAGAGACAGAGACAGAGACAGAGACAGAGACAGAGACAGAGACAGAGACAGAGACAGAGACAGAGACAGAGACAGAGACAGAGACAGAGACAGAGACAGAGACAGAGACAGAGACAGAGACAGAGACAGAGACAGAGACAGAGACAGAGACAGAGACAGAGACAGAGACAGAGACAGAGACAGAGACAGAGACAGAGACAGAGACAGAGACAGAGACAGAGACAGAGATAGAGATAGAGATAGAGACAGAGATAGAGATAGAGATAGAGATAGAGACAGAGACAGAGACAGAAACAGAGACAGAGACACGCACAAAAAAAAAAAGTATGGAGCAATAACCTGCGGAGGGATTTTGACTACTACTGATTGTTTGGAGGAGGGGGGGGGGGGGGGGGGAGGGAGGGGGTGCTTGCGGGACGAGAAAAACAGACCCAATTTGCGATTCTCCATTGCAAATTCAGCCCATAACTCTAACCAAAAATGAAGGGAGCAGCCCTAAATTGTTTGCGCGTGGACGTTTGGTGCGATTGTCTTTCGCGGTTAATTCATTAGGGCGCTATCGTTCCTTTTGCCTCATCATTCACTACCTTTTCATCAACCACACTAGGGAAATACGCTGGCCCAGGCCAAGAATCGAAGAGGGCTTGGTTTTGCCCTCTGTACCAGGTATCTACATCTTCGTTATTTTCTTGATGACATGTATGTAGGAGTCTATGTAGAGCGGTAGTGGTTTAGCTACAGGGGGAGGCACAAGGCACATGCCCCCCTCCCCCTACTCGAAAGGCGGAAAAAAGAAAAGGAAAGAAAAAAAAAATGAAGGGGAAAGGGAAAGGGGGAGGGGAAAGGAGATGACGGGACATTCTCCCACATCCACCTCCTATCCGATGACTCATTTCAGCTATTGAGTAAGATTATGACGCCACCCCCCCCCCCCCCCCCCCCCCCCCCCCCCATTGTCTGGACCCATGCTACCCTCTGATGATACGCATGTAGCAGTCCTGGCAGAATGGGGTGAGCGAATAAGATGTTAGCATTTTTAACATGACTATTGTCATGTCTGACAGGAGGATGTTCACACTGCTGATGATAGAGAAGAACATTCATACAGCGTATCAAGAACTTTCAGAAAGAAGAGGGGGGGGGGTACTTTTGAAAACCGCAATAGTCCACGATCCATGGGATCTGTGATTTTGAATAAAAAAGTGGGGCACAATGCCCCATATTACGAAAGGGCGTGTTTTTGTGGGTTTTTTTTTTTTTTTTTTACTGAAGGTGTGCCAGTTGCGTTTAAAAGGGAGATGGGTTGGATATGTCCCCTTAAATCCACCACTGAGCGTAACATACAGCGTCCATGAAAATTTATATCTCATTACGGGGGTTGCGGCTGATTTTTCCATAGTGTGAATCCGACTATGAATTCTGTTCAAGTACTTCTACGACATATTGCATATTGCAATTACACACTATCAATTATTTTCAGCTCATAGGTTAAAAGGCACCAACATTGGCGATGGGAATTTTTTTTTAGGATGTTATGTGTTTACACCCCATAACAGATTCTGATGTTTGGGGTCTTGGCCAAAATATATGATATGCAAGAACAAGAACAACAAGAACAAAGAAAGAACAAAAACAAGGGGGGGGGGGGCGTGACGGCCCCCGGATGGTTTCATTTGTACATCTCAACCTATTTTCAATTCACCATTTATTATTAATTTTTAGGAATGACGCAAAAAGGAAGGAAATTTAAATATTCTAACATTGGTATGTTTACATCTACTAAAGATATAAAATGGCGCCAGATACAAAGTCATAATGGTCGTGCCACCCGTATGACAAATCAGTTGCGGATAAAGGAGTACGCAAAATAATGATTTAAATCCGTATAGTACCACCACCTTCCGGGCTAACACATTAAGACAACTCTTCCTATGGAGAATTACCCCTGGATAATTACCACCTAGGACAAAAGCCCCTGGCAACTACCGAATAGGACAACTAACGCTAGGACAATTATCACAGGAAAACTATCAAAGGAAAACTACCAATTTGAAAACTGAACCTCGAAAAATCGCCCCGGATATCTACTTCATAGGACAACTATCCCAGGACAATTACAGCCGGACAACTACCTCTATATGTCACTCCCTCTGACGTATTCCCCTTCAAATTACCCCTGCTTAGCTTGGGCAAATAACAACTACCTAGTGGCAATTACTGGTTACAAATTGAATTTCGTAACACAGTAACTCATATTAATCACTGGTAATGAAAATGAATGGTTACAATCGTACTTCATGAAAAGAAAAGAAATATTACATCATAAGATATATTGATGTCAGTCTCCGGGGGGGGGGGGGGTGTCCCCCTGTATAGCCGGTGCAACACATGACCGTTCCAGGATACCACACCACATCTTGCATGCAGAAAACGACTGCGTCATAACAGTATAGTGTCACTTCACACTATTATGACCTGGCCGTAATGTCCCTCCGCAAGCCACAAGGACCATCATCTCAACTTGACCTTGAGTTAGTCTTCACGCCTTCTCATTAGAACGACCCGCCTCATTACCACGCAACGCGTGTGTATTATCTGATTAGGAGGGACTTGGCTACTGCTCTTTATACGCCGTCATGAGGCCATCTACTTTACTAACACATTAAAGGTATCACCGAAATTTCACATAAATAAACATCATGCTTCATTAAAAAGCCTTAGACGATATGTATTCCCTGGAGAAAATAGGGGTTCCCACGGCGTCGTTTATCTGTTCCAGTGAAATATCGTTAAGACTCTAACGTCCTGTACATGCATATCTACATTAATTTAAGACAAGATAAGAGTAAACGGATACAATCAAGTATCGTAGTTCGAGTGTTTTAATGCGAGGGTCATGGGTTCATGTCCCGGTAAGATGTCCTTATGGCAAGACATTAATTTGCACTTGTCACTCCGAATCAAGGAGAGAAATGGGGAACTGGACGAACGCCATTGTGATTGTATTGTCAAATGCCCTCACGGTGACCATTATGATAAAAACACTCCCATGGAGTGGACATCGTGCACGCACTGTGCGCGCGAAGGAATCCCATGACCGGGTTAATAATATCTGTAAAGCACCAAGAGCTACATACACAGACCAAGAACCATTAATGAAGACACTCAAACTTTGTACCCACCACTATGAAGACTGCTGAATCTATGGACCAGTTCAAGAAACATTGAAAGCCCGCTTACTCCGTTAGAGAACGCGGATTGTCATATGTATTTTTTTTATTGGCTCCACTGGTCTTTTAAAAGTTCCCATACGATTTTTAAAGACTAGGAATTACGCCTATGACATATACTTTATGGATTGGCTTGGAATGGATCATTGAATATTATTAATGCTTATTCACTTTATATTGAATCAGGGAAAAACATTTTCAAAAAGTGATTAAGTATACGTCTCAAAATGGTGCTTAGAATAGCAGATGGAATAACATAGTGCTCATTAGGTCTTTATCGTGATAAACATCACATTATTGATGTTTTGAAACTTACGTGAACAAAACGAAACTTCTGTAAAGGTCGGAGGTATCATATTCTAAACAAAGAAAATGACAAGTAGAAGTGAGCTATATTTGCTGCATTTTCCATCTACCCAGGATAAACCAAAACATGCAAGACGAATGCCCTGTATATAGGATCTTTCTTCGCAGGATCGCGCCAAAATGCATAAGTCGATGCGAAATCGTGTTTCTGCACGTAAATGGAAAAGTGATAGCAAATATATAGGTGTGTGCCGATCATTCAATGTTGTTTGAACATCTGTGGTGGACGTTTAATTCGGAGCTGAAAACATACTTATGAATTCATTTCTCCGGTTGAATTTGATGCAGCATAGATTCTGCAGGACGTGGCTCATTCACTATCTTCACAAATATTAATGTCAGAAGGAGGTTTAGATTTCATCACATAGTTTTAGATTTATTATTTTTTAAAGAACTAATCGTCTGGCCTATACATTTTGCTATTAAATAATTATGTTATCATCAGGGAGCTTCAAGCTCCATGGTTATCATGGTCATCTAGAATGTCTACAGAATATAACAAACATTTCTGGGGACATTAATCCATTAAAAAGAAAAATAAAGACAAACAAGGAAGATGGGCATGATGGGGGAGGGGTGAAAGAAAGAAAGAGAAATAGACGAAAGGATAAGATTTTATTTGTTTTGTTTATTTTGTTTATTTATTTATTCATGCATGTTCATAATGTCATAATACAGATACAGCAGATACAGAATAGAGTACACAGAGCCAGAGTATACATAATGAACACACAAAGGTGCTGCAACATAAGCTTATAAAGCTTGAGTAGTTGTAACACCTAGGCCTACATTAATCATATCTCATGAATTAGTTCATTGAGTTATAAAAAAAAGAGAAAGAGAGAGAAGATTGTAAGAAAACTATTTACGATCAAGAAGTAGGTATACACGAAGTAAATTTTATTATTATGGACAGGGCGTTTTGAATGCTTTTAAGTAAATGATAATTATTTTATATATTTTCTAAAATTCTGTGAAAAAGAAATGTTGAGCTCGAAATTACAAGAAATCATTCAATAATGTCATTAACTTTAATATACGTGAAACATCAACAACAAATAAATGCGAATTATCTAAAGGGTGTGATCTGCGAGTTCATTTCAAGATGAAGAGTGAAGAGTTCATGTTCTTATTTTAATAGAATTTACAGTCTTGTCTGATGTTCGATCAAACCAATAAAAACATGTTTACGCTGACTAAATCGTCTGACATTTAATAACTCAATCTTGTCAACAATTTTGGAAGCCAGTTAAAATTACGATGCCGGAGTATGGGGCAAAGAGGTGTGTAATAGAACGTGCGTCTCGGAACCTTTGAATATCAAGTCTGAAGATCGAGTCAGACAAAAAATAAAACAGAACTTTAGACTGTGCAGATTGGAAGAAATTCTGAAATAAATACGACGGAGTTAATAAAGATAAAAATATCACTTTTCTTAATCGAACACTCACTAGGCCTACCTATAACATCATGCAGAAATAACCGCTCTAAAGCTTTTCACAAACGAGCTCTAGAGGTAAATTTCTATCTTTTTTGTTACTGCTTAATAATTAGTTTTATGGTACCGTGTTCAATGGCTTCAAGCATGTTGTTAACGCTCGATTTCATAGCGTAATGATACGAGTAAATAATTGATCAGAAAATGCTTGTAGGCACTGCGCCCTCACATTATACTGAAAGCACAGCCATGGCGTGGTAATGTTAAATAATACGGGTCATGGCCTTTATCTGCATGAAAAAAAAAATAAATAAATAAAAGAGGGGAAAAGGACAAAAATAAGAACGATGATATTTTTCAAATGTGTAATTGAAGAGAAGGCTGAGTTCTGGTTAAAAGTTCTTGTAAAGGTAAAGAATAATTGGTGAGGTTTCTCATTTCTTTTGGTTGCCATTGGGAAAAATATTAAAGTACACATGAAAAGTCACATGAAAAGGATTCCTCTTGAATTGCCCTCTCATTTCCCTATCTCTCTCCCTTCCTCTCTCACCTCTCTCTCTCTCTCTCCCTAGGTGCAATATATATATATATATATATATATATATATATATAATTATAAGGAAATAACATATACAACAGCTTTGGCAACTCTCGTGGAAATAATTATAATTGTGAGAAATGAAAATGAGAGAATAATGGTTGCGTAGCTTAAATCAAAGTTCCCCAGAGCTGTACTCCCTTTTTGAAATTTTTGCTTTAAAAAAGGAGGACAGCTCTGGGGAACTTTGATTTAAGCTACGCAACAATTATTCTCTCATTTTCATTTCTCACAATTTTATATATATATTAACTTTGGAGATAGTATGCAAATAATTAGAAACTTAGGAACAATCTGTGTGCAGTGCTTTCCACTTTTTGAGATTTTTAAAAAGCAAGAATGTGTTAATTTGTTATCATTTTAATGATTTCAAAACATCACAGTACACATGTTATTCATGTTTCATCATTTCCAATAACTTCCAGATGTTTTTTTCTTCTTCTTCACAATAAATCGTATGACCAGTATATACTCAACGTTCTCTTTAACATGCTGACACATACATCTACGAGATGACAGGTGATGTGAACGCTATAACCTCATCCAAATGAGACTGTGGGAATAAATGTTTTCTCCTGTCCTGTACAGGCGTGAAATTTCATTTACCGCTCCACGATCGCCTGTTATTATGGGGTAAGCTTACGTTGGACGAGCTGAAGGCATTCATCATATCGCGAGAACATTGTTTCTGTTACCACTGCCTTTCTGTTTGCATGTAATTATGACTCTTGTTCAGAAAGGCGTGAAATCGAACTATTTCAACACTCCCCACTCTTTCTTTTCCTGTCTGACCTCTCTGAATGTGGGTTTTCAAGGGGCACACGAACGGTTCGCGAAGGATGCGAATGTCGAAAAAAATGGCAAAGTCCAATATTCTTATTTTGGGCTTCAAAAGTTCGCCAGACATGCGCGGGGGGGGGGGGGGGGGGGTTCGGAAGAGTCGTCAATCGTTCGCGAGAGTCGTTTTTAGTTCGGAGGGATTTTCAAAAAAGTTTGAAATTTATTGCGAACGTTTCAAGCATCCCGGGTCATGATTTGTTCGTGATTTGCTCTCGAAAATGTCTGAAAAGCTTCGTCGTATGCGCACGACCTACTCACAACGTGCGTGATGTTCGCAAAATCTTCGTGAAACCCCAAATAGATACCTACAGCTTGGAGAATGTCTCGCGCATGTCTCGCGGAAGCAGCGAAGTTCGTTCGTGTTGTTCGCATTTTAGTGTTCTTCGTGTATGTGGACTGGCCATAGATCGGCAACGCTACACAAGACATTCGCACATAAGTTGTGAGATCTACGCACAAACAGCGCAAGGGCGTTGCCCTTTTTTTTTCTCGATATTCGCATCCTTCGAAAATCGTTCGGCCCCGTGAAAACCCACCTTTACTGATGCACCCCTCCCATTCTCTTTGAGGGACTCTTAAGAGAATTTATCGCTTGTATTAACATACATGCATATGTAAACAATTCAATCTCTTTTTCAGTTACTTACCATTTTTCATTTAAGATTAAAACGTCAAACCATAAAATTTATATCTGCAACATAATAGTATTGAATTGAACGTGAGATATTTATGATCACGATAATAGTGTTGATATCAACCGAATCCACCCTCATATTTTCCCTCCATACTGAAACATTTTCTACGTATTCTAATTTGTAATATGTCTTTCATTTTACATTTTAAACAGTCCTGTACATTTTCATTAAAAAAAAAGCAACCTGGACTTTTCCTTTGTTTTTTGATAAATAAAGTTGATGTTGGGAAAAAATGCGAATGCAGTGGCACATGGAAGAAAATACCGTTTAAGAACTCCACTCCGAGTATAGAGGAACTGGAAACATACTGTTTATAAAATAATTGCAGAGAAAGAGGGAAACAAAGGACATAACAAGTCTTGGGGGCATGCACCATACAAATATTGCCTTCTATAGCATACCCCTCCATTTCAATGCATACGTTTAGTTTAATAATGATCCTATATTCATTATTGTTTATTCTTCTCAATATCTTCATCTTTTTTTTATATACAAATTACTTACATTGTTCTATGTGAATCATTGAATCGATATGTATCACGTATGTACGGTATATTATGTATAATATGCTTATATTGATACGGACAAATAAATCAAATCAAATCGAAGAGGATGAAGCGGGTGGGACCAAACTGGGCATGATACATTCCGAGTGAGAAACTAAAAAATGACAATGAAAGAGTTGGAGAGAGGGAGGAAGACAACATAGACAAATACACACATAGATAGATAGATAGAAAGAGAGAGAGAAAGAGAGAGAGAGAGAGAGAGAGAGAGTGTGTGTGTGTGTGTGTGTGTGAGAGAGAGAGAGAGAGAGAGAGAGAGAGAGAGATTTGTGTGTATATGGTGAGAATAACGATGCTCAACAATGTCTCCATGACTCCAACAATGTTCATACACAATGATACAACTCCTCCCTTCCTAGCCCTACCTGAGATACAACAGCTCCAACTGAGAAAGCATAAACATGTACTATCGCACCTGCTCTCGCTAGACAATTAGATCCATACTAAAAGACATTGGCGTGGTAGACAGTACTTCCTCTAATTCCCCTAGATACCTTCTTCTAAGAAGAAAAAGAAGAAGAAGAAGATCCCATTCCTTCTAAATAAGATGTCACATTCTGCCTAAAAGTACGCCTCCGTGCATCTTTCAATATTAATTTTCCAGAAAAGACGTCCTTTTCTGAGAAGCATGCACCTTTCCACCTAAATAGGGTATTGTATTCAGCATGGTAGCCTCTGTAAATAGTATCTTTAATCTCTCGACCTTAAGAACAAAAAGGAAGAACATTTTGAATAAATATTCCTTTGCATGTCGATATAAACACAATCTATTATTATGTCCTTAAGATGAGAGATTTATGCGTTAAAATTATCCCGGTATAAAATTATTCTTATATATCGTAATTTTAATTAATCGTAACCAATGCCAAATATTAGAAGATAGAGGGTTATCTAATACACTGATACACTCAACTAAATAACGTACGTAAAATGGAAACTGCAATAATTTCGTTAAAGCACTATTAGTGCTGGAACGTGGGTCTAGGCACTGAGAGGGATAAGCATAACCGGGGGGGGGGGGGAAGGGGGAGGAGGGCACCGGTCCTTATACTCGGTAAATGAAAAGTCCCCGATAAGGGGGGGGGGGTTGCGGGAGGGGTCCTATCATCTTCTTTTCTTCTAAATTTTCATCTCACTTTCCTTTTCTTTCCATCTCATTCCATCTTTCGCATTTTGGGGGGTTCTTTTTATTTGCCATTTAATCGGGGTGTTCCCCTTTCCCCTCGTAGCTACGCCATTGCCACTGTGGCAATGTGTTCACTGTTATTACCTTACATCTTCTTCGACATCTTGATGAAATCCAGCGATTCAGAACTGAGGCGTGTCTACAATTATTTTTCTCAGGCTTGCTTATCGATTCTAACACAATTCAGCTGGCGCAACCTTGTAGAATTAGGTTAGTAACATTAATGTGAAAGGAAATGAAATGTCATCTCTCCCATACCCTAACACAGCTAGATTTATACTCCCTTTGTTTCTTTCTTACAGAGGAGTGTCCGAATTGATTCACATGAAGGCGAAATTATCCGAACACCAAGGAAGGGAGGGGGGGGGGATTTGAATATATCTGGGCAGCCCCGCATGCGAAAACCAGTTGGCCTTCCAAAAGGAGGAGGCGGGGGGGGGGGGGGGGGGTTGGAGATGGGGTGGCTTCACCTTGCACTATGCATGCTATATTTGATACACACACCACTGTCTCCTACCAATTTCCTATTTCAAGTAGCTTAGCGTGGGTCCAGACATTTTGGGATTTTGGGTTCGGGCAGCATGCGAGGGGGGGGGGGGCGGTGTTGTTCGGTTGATGAAATGCCAGTGATCATGGCCATCGGTTTGGGGGAAGAGTGTGGAAGGTTCACGTTCCCTTTCACCTTCTTCCTTTTCGCTCTCATCTTTTTATCACTTTTTCTCTCTTTTTTTTTTTGTGTCTTTCGATTAAAGGGGCATGTGCCCCAGTGCCCCTGTAGCTACACCAATGCCTTCCCGTTCCTTCGACCCCGACACAACCGGAGGCACCACACCAGGTGAACAAAGGGTTGCGACTGTATCATCTTCGCCTCCAGAGTCTTTCCAACCAGGGACGAATATCGCACTCCGACTGACATGACAGAAAATGACGATTGCTTGGGGAATTTACGTGCAATCCTATATAGGTTCCGTTAAGGAGATACTGTATAACTTCCCTTGGACAAGAATTCGATATGAGATTGTGTAAGATTTTTATCGGTAGCGTAGCTAGGGGAATACTGGGGTACATACCTCCAATTGTATGGCGGAAAAATCAAGACAAGAGGGAAAAAAGACAATAGAAGACAGCGTGAGAAAGTGATTGAAGAAACAAGATGATAGAACCCTTCCCTGCTCTCCCCTTAATCAATGCCCTTAATTCATAATTTATTCACCTAGAAAGACTAGCGCCCCCAATGATGCCAGTGCCCCTCAATGGCTAGACGCACGTTTTTTTTTTTGTTTTTTTTTGTTTTTTTTCCTTTCCCCATGTTTCAAAACAGAACATTATTTAAATCACTCATTACCATGATGATCTATCATTGCCTTGTTTGGAAATGGGGGATAGGATGTTTGAAAGTGAATGATATATATATATATATATGTATATATATATATATATATATATATATTGTCATTATCTAAGTTTCAAAATCTTTTTTCTTATCACGGTAATACCTCCCACTTATCACTTCATGTACTTTAATTTTGACAAGGGTTCATAAGTGGGGAGGCGTGACTATATACAGTCATAATCATAAAACTATCATTTAAAGATGAGGTTCAGTTCACATCTAGATTATTCTGAATGGTTCATTACGTTGTAAATTGGAACGATTGTTTATAATGGGGTTTTTGTAATCATCAAAATCATTACAAACTTAACTGATTAGTGCTTAAAATAATAATAATAATAATAATAATAATAATAAAACAATGAAAAGCACTGGACACAGATATAGATACGTGGGGCTACACAACCATATGACAGAAGTAAACTTACCAGAACTTAAATTTCTCTTTAACGAGATATTATTTAGAGCAAATGTGGTTTTTAATCTATTCACAGTATGACTTTTTAAATATATTTAATGACAAAAATAAATGAAACATCATGAGTGACAGTGATAATTCGTCAAGATCGGAAAACAGTTCAAAAACATAGTCATAAAGTGTATATTGACCAAATAAAATAAGCAAAGACTCTCTAACCGAAGGACCATTATCATTCAAGCATTTGCCCTCTCGCAAATTATTCTTGCCAACGCTTCTATATCCTCTGACCATTATGGATTTATGTCCAAATACATCACAACTGTCTAAACACATTGCGAGTATCAACGAAACCGAGTATGTCACCGTCATTGCCCGTTCAAAACCACAGTGACACAGAATGGTTGCTATTAAGCCAGTGAAGGATGGATAATCCGAGATATGTAAATCAATATTAATCCTAACTATGAAAATGCGTGTTCAGTCATGCGGCAATGAATGATTCCGCCAAGATCATTTTTCAACCTATGGCGAAATGAAAGGTTTATAGTTTTAATGATTAAAATGCAGATATTTCCTCCAGAGAGACTAGCGCGTCATGACCAGTATAACACTCCGAGCAAAGCTCCAATTTTGCTGAATAACAGTCATGGCATGAACAGATCGAGACGAAATGCATGCTAATTAATAATCATGCTTGACATGGTTGAATCGGATCAGATCAGTTCCCTGAACATGTAAGGTGAAATTTAGGACGAAAGTTTGTGACTGATTAAAAAGGGCGACCTCAGAAAATGGTGCTGGGGGGGGGGGGGGGGGGGGAGGTACCTAAGATACTACTACCACAACAACAAATCAATGTGCCCCCTTTTCAAATATTCGACCCAAGTGGCATCTGAAAAAATGCGATAACATTTTTGACGCTTTTTTCCTTGTCATATATTTATCGGAATTGTGCCCCTCTTCACAAAATCCTTGATCTACCCCTGACGGGAGAAATGAAGATTTGATGGACCAGGATCATGGATAGTATGTTGCAAGTAAAGATAAATGGAAACGGTATATCGACCAAGCCCGAACACCCGAACGTTACATTCTCATGATTATCACAAGATGAATTACTCGTACGACCAAGCGTATTACTTTTCATGCTATCTCAACAGTAGATTAAATCCAATTTTCATCATGGTGATAACCTAAAGCCATTCCATCAGTCAGATCAACAGGGCCGAAATACCCTTTCAGGCAAAAGTACTTCATCCTCGGTATTATGACGTCATTGCCGAGAGGGACGGGTTTGTACCCACCTTGGATAAAACACGGAGCTGAACCCCAAATTCGGCTCTAATTTTCCTGCCCAACGCTTGAAATCGGCTGAAAAGTCAATAAAGACTCAACGACTTTCAATGACTTATGGATGCAGGGTCATGCCCCATAGCATCGGAATTCCGAAACGATTTTAAGAAGTGGCGTAGCCGGCAGAGAGGGATGGGTTGTCTGACGAAAGATGAGGGGAGTTATCACAGTTCTGTGATAACTCCTTGGTCTGACGAAAGATGAGGGAAGATGTGATATGGGCCAGTTCGCACATTGGGTGAGCCGCTGTAAATTCATTAACCGAATTCCTCACTTCACCCTACACCTATTCTCTATATTATTAACAGTATACCTAAAACAAAACTCAGTTGCAACCCTAATCCTAACCCTCTATACTGATGACAAAATAAAGCATGGTGGAAAATGTCCCCGGAGTAGGTGTTAACCCCTTGATTACACATAGCTGTGGGTATGAAAATATGCCCCCGTCTGCGAACTGGGAGGGTCGAGTTGCCCCCGTATACCTCCTGTATCGCAAATTTTGTCCTTTCCATTGGCATGAACCAAGGAGTTATCACAGAACTCCTTGCATGAACCGTGTCATGTCCTTTTGACATGTTCTGTTTTTGACGCGCTGTGATATCTTCATATCTTCGTGACGGGATATAGGAACCATTTCCTTGGCGCCCACGGCAAACTAAGAGAGTGGATGAGCTCTCATCTCCGTCACGAGTGCGACAACGACCATTCCCTGTCAGTCAAAAATTAGGGAGCGATCACCGGCGAAGTATCATTACGCCGAATCAACTGATGAAAGAGATCTCGTCAGTAGTTAGTAATGATAATAAGGTCTTATTTACCCAGGGTAGCTAGCCTCATCAATATTAATACAGCTTTTCCTGAGGGTCCTAGTATTGTTCATTACCCCCAACATTGCCAGGAACCCATTTAATATACACCTGGGTGGAGACTGGAGAGGGGCAAATGTAGGTGAAAGAATTTGCCAGGGGATGTAAGTACCAATCTGGTCTCTGTTTCATTAAACTCGTTAGCAATAAATAACAAGTTACAATAATTGTTATAAGCTACTAAGATCCTGGCATTTGATTGGCTGTACGCAAATTTATCATAAAACTGTTGCGGTTGGTATTGATAACAAGTTTTATGAAACAGAGCCCAGATCTGCTTTTATTTTGGTAAAAAGCACAATCATGATATGCAATAATTATGAATTTTTTGTCCTTATCTCTCTTTCACATTCACTAATAATGAGCTGATCATTTTTGGTTGATTGATGACAAGATTAATAGCAAAATAACTTGAACAAGATGAATAGCAATTCAGTTCCTTCTGTTCATTCTGGGTAACTTCATAAACGTCATTTCGGTAAGAAAATCTATAAGTCAGGTAAAGCCAGGCTCAAACGTTTCATCTGAGCATTCATGTACTACTCTTTCAACTGTCTGACCTCATTTTATTTGGGTTTAAAGAAAATAATAAAGATAAGCAATTTCCATAACGAAGTAGTAACCTTGGTCATAACAAACGCTCTTCTCGAACGTACTTTTCTTTTGCTTTCATCGGGTGAAAAGCGTGTCAATTGCCTATCAATTATTTCTAATTACTCATTTTTTCCGACCTTCAATTTGCACACTATTGACCTACTATCCAGCTCAATTAGGAATATCATGACAGATTATTATCACAATTTACGGTGACTATACCCCGGCTGAATTGTATCATAACCCTTGATTAGTAGCTTGCGCTCGGACAGGGTTTATACAGGGTATATACCATGTATACCGAAATAATATAACGATATCTTTTAAAAGATTTAATACATCATTCTGTTATATGAGAACTGGATTTCAAGAAATGTTTATTTTACAACAGATATTTGACTAAATGAAACTGGCCTTCAAAATACTTGCTTTTTAAACCCGCATAGTTTGTTTGTTTCGGCCTAATACACAGGGAAATCGAGAATTGTAAAGATAATCAAGGACAAAGGAAGCTTTCAAGAAATTAATGACGATACAAGGCAGAGTATGCGTTGCCAAATATTCAAGCAAAATATTAAAAAAAAAAATAATCGCATGGATACTAATGGGAGTTTCGTTGAAATATGCAACCTTAAAAACAGTGATAAAGAATATTGAAACCAACATGACCAAGGCTGATTTAAGTTATTTTGAATCACCCATTTCAAATAGCTGAACTTTATTCGGGGAAGATTAAACCAGGCGTATGGCTATTAAACTCTTTATAGTCAAGATGTGAAAAGTCAATTTGGATGTGCGGTCCTTATTTGATAAACCTCACAGGGTCTTTGATATAGGGTAGACTTATATTTGCAAGATCAAATGTGGAATTCACACTTTGTTCCAAGGCCGATACGACGGAAGAAATTAAATGATATTGCTATATCAAAACGACGACAATATTTGTAGATAATTTCAAGAAAATTATACTGCCGTTGGTTGGTAGTCGTGGTAGATGCATTTTACACACATTCTTTGCAATCTTCTACCTCGGGGAGTGAGGAAAAGAACGATGAGAGAAACTGGAAGGACAGAGAAGAAAAGGATGGAAAGAGATAAGGAGAGGAGAGAGGAGAAAGAGGAAAGAAAGATAAGAGATAAAGAGTAAGAGTAGAAGAGAGACGAGGAGATGGGAAAAGGGGGGAACAGAGAAAGAGAGAGGAGTGAAAGGGAGAGATCAAGAGAGAAAGGGGAGAGAGAGAGAGAGAGAGAGGAGGGAAGAGTGAAAGAGAGAGGGAGAGGCCAGAGAGGGGGAGGGGTTGAAGAGAGTGAGAAAGAAAGAGAGAGAGAGAGAGAGAGCAGATGAGAGACAGAGAGGGGAGGTGTTGAATACAAAGACATTATTTTTACCTACGCTTAATAAAATCTCCTTTAGATATGAACGCATTGCAAATTATCACCTTGAAAAGATAATGCTCTACATGCACTAAGCAAGGGGAAAATGATACTTGATGTTAGATATCTATAAATGTAATGAGTCATAACACTTTCTTCAACTTCAAAGTTCATTTCATTTTTTATATACACGACTTTTACCAAGTACCGAGTGTATCATGCCAATTGAGAACTGATTAGGAACCAATTCAAGATGTTTATACCAAGACCGAACACCCAGCTAGGTGCTCTTTTAACCTTTGACCCCTCCTCGACTGGCATTGTTTATGGCGTCATGCACGATGACGTCAATTTTAGGACTGGTGCTCTCTTCTCCGGCACCTGGTATAATAAACACCAGCACAGTAATCTTATCGCGATGCCGGGCTGTCCAGAGCGGTAAAACGAATCACCAGCTCACGATAGCAGCAAGCTTGACCGATAGGTTGTCAGATTTTCAGTGCACTTCTGACAAGCTAAAGCCGGAGCTGGAAATATAGTCAAACCCGGATGCTTTCATTGGATGTATATCCAGGGGCAGATCCACGATTCTTTGTAAAGGGATGGGGGGGGGGGGGGGGGGGTTCCGTAAAGCATCTGACATTAAAAAAGAAACCCAGGTGCCCTCTAGGTCGAAATTCGGATAAGGATGGGGTACAGTTTTTGTTGTTGTGTACTTTGATTACGATACCAGTAAGGTAAGGTTAAGGGGAGGACACGGGTCGGTTGTGTCCCCTAATTATCTTAGTGGGTATATCATCTATGGGTTTAGCTTATTTGAAGAGCCTCCTCAGTATCTTTATAACCATGATAACAAGTAATCTCTCATATGGATACTTGCTCAACACTGCTCAGTCTCTCTTAATAGTTATAGTATGTAACGCCGTATACATAACGCCTATAATGTAATGAAAAACCGCTCTCCGCGCTTAGTGTCTTTTTATCTATTCATTTTATTTCATTTATTTCATTTCTACATGGCATATGAACATAATCAACCATTACAATCACATACTTAAAACAACACTCACTGAGGAATATAGTATTTCGCTCGTCAACTATTAGAGATAATTAGTCATTATATCGTTTCTTTTTCGTCAGTTCGACCAAGATTGAATTATCAATTTATTTAGAGAATGCTTTGTGAAGTGAATAGGCGCGGTTAATTCATATTGATTTTCGTCATGCGGTCATCGTGAATAGCAAATTATTTTCAATCCGGTGAAAACGATGCAATCGATCAGGGTTTCTCGACGCCAATATGATTATCATAATTATAATGGTAGGTCGTAGCTGAAGTTGAAGGTCGCAATACACTGAATTAATTCCATACCGATCTCCATCCCAATTATAAAAATCATTAGACAAATGATATTATTTTAATTTCCCTTCAAAATTTGAGGAACTAAGAGACAAGGCCTGGAATATAAAAAAAATGTAAGCATCTGACCCTTAAAGAAGCCATTATTTACGAATGACAAGGACGATCCCCTCCTCACATTTGGAGTGGCAACAATTAAATGATAGAAAGTATGTGTATATGATAAAACAATAAGGTTTATACTATGCCTTTATGGTAATATTACTCCCAGAAATATCGATTACCAAAATGAAAAAGAGAATAGCGCTTTGGAGCAAAAAAAATAAAGAAAAAGAAAATAAAAGTGGTTTAGCATATGATATCATATTAATAATTTTCAATCATTATCAATAATACAAAGAGAACTTAATACTTAAATAAAAGATAATTTGATTCTTAGTGACCGATGTAAAGATCCCAAGATACCCTGCAAGTTCTATGCTTTCCAAATCGTGAACCGAGAAGGATTGAATTCTCTCCTTTTTCACTTCTTAGTCATGTACATGTAGCTAAATTTACATAAAGAAATATCAGTCCGAGACAGGGTGAAGTCATTAGGGCTTGAAATTAATTGATGGAAATTAATTGTGAGAAGCTTTGAACCAGCTGTGACGCCATTTTCATTGACCACATATGCATGAGTTATTCATTAAGTCGATATGTTGCGTCTGTTCGTAATTGATTCATAATCCCGATGAAATTAAAAGTGAAATTGGCCTGCTACTTATTTGTAAAAAGAGGAAACAATATAGGACCGAATGTAATTTTTTCCCCATTTAGAAAAGATGTTAATTTGACAATTCGTCAATTCCAAACTTAGACTATAATCTTTTAACAAGTTGGATGATGCATGGGAGCAGAAATGAAATTGATATACTATTTTAACATGTAGATGGAAATTGTGCACCATATTGATAGCTGTAGAGAACTGCGATGTGAAGATCTGATTATCAGCTTTGTCCTGAAACAAATGATACATATTCTGTTGCAGTATGATTAAAATAAGTAGAATTTTTTTTTTAATGTCTTATTTCAGCAATTCTATTTACAAGACTTGAAATGACACAATTTATGTTTAAAAAAAAAATAATCCCAGACTGCGTTTACAATGTATGAGTTCGCAGGTAAAAGGGCACATTTGTTTTCATCAAAATGACGTCCCTTCTCTTTAAAAAATTACATTCTTTGTACTCTAATTTTGATGAGATTTTTAGCACTTCAGGAACATCACGAGAGTAATTATACAATCAATACAAATATATATATATATATATATATGTTCATTTTCAAGTCAAATCTTTAGGGTTGCAGATATGGGGCTCCCATCATACATAATAGCACCATGCAGATCCAGGGGTTGAAAGCGAGTTCAGAGAGATAGAGAGAGAATCAGCTTCGTCATGACACGCAGATTAAGCTGTCAGTTGATTGGTACATTCCAGCGATACGTCATCAATCTCTCAGCAGTGATACTTGAATCTGATTGGTCAGATCGGGCTTCCCCCAATTGACGTCATCCGATGATCTGACCCCGCCGCCAATTAGAAGGTGACATTGGAGGTACAATTTTGATTGATGTAAAGAGAGGGATGAATTGCTCCCCGACGACAACCCAAGAGAGACTTTATAGACTTTTTCAAGAAGTTTGTTCTGATCTTTCAGTGTAAAAACTCGTAGATATATATTCAGTGCTTCATTTTGCTTTTAAACAAGGGAATACCAAGAGCTTATAATTCAACGCAATTTGCAAAATCAGTGAAAAGAGTAGGCCTCTGCAGCAATTTAAGTTGGGGAAAATAAACACTGCGATTAACTGTTTCGCCAATGAGCGGTTCTTACACAACAATCTAAACAAGTGATGTGTCATGAATGCGTTATGTTTAACTTTCAGTATGGGTTATCACCCAAAGAAGTGTTTTGACATGAGCATTACAGCCCAGCATTTGTTTTTGTTTGTTTGTGTTTGTACGAAACCATCAAAATTTCATACTTACAATAAATCATTATGAGCGGTATTCCTACTAGACAAGAAACATTTCTTTCGATATTTCTTTTCTGCGAAATATTGATTGATTGTATTGAATCTCTCTGATTTTATAAACGCAAAATAATTTTTGGAATCAAAATCCAATTATTAGGTTCAAGTCGTTATCAACCTGAAAGAAAAATATATTACACAATCGTCTGCCTATGATGGACAATGAAAAAAAAGAAATCAAAGTAAAAAAAACAAAACTAAACAAAACAAGGAAGCATATACTAAATTATTAAAATCTTATCTTAAAACATATTTCCTTCATTCTCACATCTGCAAAATTTCGTTTCGTGCTCTGAATGTAAATAAAGCATCATTTATAATATAATGCAAATCACATTTTCGTTTACATGTTGATCAGAAGATATCAGACAAAATAGTGAGGGCATTCAAGTCCTCAACCAATTTATGTAAAATGCTTCCAAACCTTCGTTAGTTCAAAAGAACAAATTCAAAATTATTCTCAATTTTCAATTTAACAAGCATAACAGACATACAAAAATAACAGAACACACACACACAAAAAAAACAACAAC